>SJYX01015779.1:371149-413424 GCA_006410675.1 Oreotragus oreotragus | reverse complement strand
ACCCAGTTGTGCATGTGACTGGTGATAGAAGCAAGATCCGATGCTGTAAAGAACAATATTGCATAGGAACCTGGAATGTCAGGTCCATGAATCAAGGCAAATTGGAAGTGGTCAAACAAGAGATGGCAAGGGTGAACGTCGACATTCTAGGAATCAGCGAACTAAAATGGACTGGAATGGGTGAATTTAACTCAGATGACCATTATATCTACTACTGCGGGCAGGAATCCCTCAGAAGAAATGGAGTAGCCATCATGGTCAACAAAAGAGTCCAAAATGCAGTACTTGGATGCAATCTCAAAAACGACAGAATGATCTCTGTTCGTTTCCAAGGCAAACCATTCAATATCACAGTTGTCCAAGTCTATGCCCCAACAGTAATGCTGAAGAAGCTGAAGTTGAACAGTTTTATGAAGACCTACAAGACCTTGTAGAACTAACACCCAAAAAAAAGATTCAGGGTCAGACAGTTTTATCTCAGAGTCCAGGTCCTTAGCCCTAGATTCTGCACTCTTTATCCTTGGCTAATGCTGTGTCTTTGCTCTCCAGGGAATGATGTAAGGCTCAGCTGTGGTTCAGAAAAAGATGCAAAATCAAGTTTAGAGCCTGGTTATCTTTGGGCCTCAGGCTGTAGAATGAAAGATAAGACAGAGTCCCGGAGCGCCTCTGCAGTGAGGAGGGAGTTGCTCATGAACTTCCTCCTTCCTCTGTAGCATTTACAGTCTCTCCACTTCTGCCTTCTCAGATGGGAGAAGGTGGTTTGGAAGGGAAGAGGGATGGTGTTTAGGGACTAGAACAGAGGGGTTCCTTGGTCTCCAGGCCATCTGACTGGGGAGACTTTCTGAGTGGCCTTTTTCAATGATCATTTATGTATAAGGAACACATGTGTGGGTATGTAGAGCTACATCAGTGTATCAAATACTAATCTTTCATAATGGCTAGAGAGGGACTTTTTAGTACCTTAGTAGTTTGTTTCCCTTCATTAATTCAGCAGCTATTCATTAAACACCTATGTTGGGTCTTACAATGTGCAGAAACTGTGGAAACAATGAACCCATACGAACCCTGCCTTCTCTGAGCTTGTAGTCTACTCGCTGAAATAATGACTAAGTGTAAGGCGCAGCTCTGACTATAGCAGAGGAAATGAGGGGCTGAGATGGCCAGACCACATGGGTTTTTGAAGCTGCATTGAAGAGTTCTGATTTCCGCCTATGAGCAGTGAGAAGCCATGGAAAATGGGGGAGAGGACCTGGGACTTTGTGTTATATAATCAGTTAAAAGATAATTGTGGTGACACTGGGAAGAATGAATTGGAGAGGGAATATGGGAGAGCTGGAGGTGCTTGTAGGGGTCCAGGGCAAAGAAGCCTTAACAGCTGGGACAAGGGTGGTTTGGGTCCTGAAGGGAAGAAGTGAAAGAATTCTTAAGCTATCTGAAAGGCAAAATTAGCCAGATTTGGTGATGGATTAGGTATGCGTAGCAAGGGAGAGAGAATGGGCAAGGATGCCCCGGGAGGATGTGGTCCTATTCCCAGGGGTAGGGATGCTGGCAGAGGGTCAGGTTTGGTGAGGAAGGTCATCCTGCACTGGAAGTGCTTTTGAGCTGTCCCCGAGGAGATGTCAAATGAGCCACAGTGTTTATGGAAACCGTGTAGTGTTTTGGCTGCCTATACATATATCCTGATGGACTGTCCTGGGACACTACGTGCTACGGAAAAAATTTTAGACATCTACAGCTTTGTTGACTTTGAAAAATTCAAACAAACATATTTTCATCTGGGAAGTAAGAATCTAACAATGACAAAGGCAACTGATAGTGATAAATATCTTGCATAATATTCATAGTTATTTTTGTTTTTGCATATTTCTCTGCCAATCTTTTCCCACAAGCATGCATATTTTTTGTTAGCTGTCATTATAGTCTGCATTCAGTATGTAATAGCATTGTTTTCACTTACTATTATCCCAAATATTTTTTCACATTTCTATCTCTCTCTCAAATTCTGTGTTTAAAATGTTACATGATATTCCATGCTTGTGATAAATTATGAATGATAATTTTCTAAGCTGTTTCTCTGTTTTTGGATATTTAGTTGATATAAAGGTTTCTTTATTACCAGTAATACATGAGTAAATATTATGTCTACCACCTTTTTTTTTTTTTTTTCTGTTGCATTTTTCTTTAAATTCTCATGAGTGAGATTAGTGGGTTAGCTTTTGAATGGGATTATAGCTTTTCGATGTATGTTTTAATACCTCTGACAGGGGCTCTGGGGTCCTAACTATAGACTAGAGCTGTGATTTCCTCGTGGAGCCTCACCACCTTCCTTTGGATTCAGTAACCAGTGGTCCTACCATTGTCTGAGCGCTGTCCAAGGTACCAAGGCCACCTGTGCCCTTACCTCTTGCATCTGCTGGAGGCGCCAGTTAGTGCCTGGAGGCTGTGAGGCTTGTAAGCCAGGTTCAGCCTGGTTCTTCCCCTTCACCCAGCTCTTCTGTTCCTCAAATAGTACCGCCATGGCTTAGGAACCTGTGGCGGCCCCTGAAATGATGGAATAGAGGAAGGAACTGATTAACCTAGACTGAGCCTTATCAGCGTCCAGGTTCTAAAAGACGCTGTGGTGCTACGGAGGCTGCCCAGGGGTCTTGTGGGTTTGGATGGGAGTCTCAAGACCTTTCATGATCAGGTGCCTGCCTACCAATCTATCCTTAAGTGCCGCTGCTTCTCAACCCATCACCTTTACTGTGCCTGGACTAGTCTCTCGCTGGCCCAGGACAGTGTCTTGGCTGCATTGACTCCTGGCCGTCACTCGAGTTGCTCCCTGACACTCTGCTTTCCTAAGTCCTACTCCTCCTTTTAGACTCGACACTAACTGTGATTTCCTCAGGTTCCTGGCTCCCCCTTGCAGCTGACTGTCCCTCTGCTGCAAACTCTTCTAGTCCCTTTAGTCCCCACTCCAGGACTGAGCACATCATTGCAAGCTTGCTTTTGAAATTTTACCCCTTGAAGATAACTGTACACTCCTCATAAGGGTAAGAATCATGTCAGTCTCCACCCATCTCTGCCAAAGCCCTCAGTACCTAGCTTTAGTGCTGAGCCCTGTGCCAGAGCTCAGTAAATCTAATGTGGCCCATTAGATCAAAATATCCATGCACCATGATGCAGTGTCAAAGTGTTTTCAGGGCAAATGTCCATATTCCAAAATTGCTAAGGATCAAATTAGGCTACTTGTAGATGGGCCATCCTCAGATCTTCTCTTACCTGGTTTTGGTTTGGGAGCTATGAGAATAAGTTAAGGCTGGAAAACCATAAGCCAGTCACTCTGAATTTCTAAGTCCTTGATATGCACTCAGGTGGAAGGATGACTGGTGGACGTGATGAGGCAGGATGAAGGGTAGTAAGAAGCAGTGAAATGAAGGTCTGTCTGGTCTTTAAGAAGGCAAGTGTCATTGGCCTCTGGAACAGTGCTTGGCTTGTGAGATGATGCTGTCTGCAGTGTTACCCTGTTGTCTTTGTATTATTATTATTTTAACACTTGTGCATTTATTTATTTGCTTGCATTGGGTTTTAGTTGCAGCGTATCTTTGTTGTGTCATGTGGGGTCTTTTGTTGTAGTACACAGGCTCTCTAGTTCTGGCACACAGGCTGCATTGCTCCTCAGCTTGTGGGATCCTAGTTCTGCAACCAGGGATCTCCCCTGCATCGCCTGCTTGGCAAGGCAAATGCTTAACCGCTGGACCACTAAGGAAGTCCCTACCCTGTAGTCTTTACAGCTTACTTCTGATCATCAGCAGTCCTCCGGGAAAGCCACCACAGTTCACCCTGGAGCCCCATGCTCCCTTTGTTCTCCAGGGCATGTCCTGGCACAGAGGGACCCTCTGGCCGGGAGTCAGGAGCTTCCAGGTCGGCTGGCTCTGCCATCCCCAGCTGCACGGCTCTGCACATACTTGGGCCTGGGAGTGCTCACTGGTGAAATGCCATGCCTGAATGAGGCCATCTCTCGGCTTTTTTGTAACTGAGATTAAAAGAAATAATAATTGAAACTCTCTTAAGAGGGTGAACTTTAGTGCTGTTTCTAACTAAAAATGAGAAATAGGCTCTCTGACACATTTAATGACATGTGTTAGTATGTGTGTAGAACTTTACACTTAACTTGATTTTCTTTCTTTCTTTCTTTTTTTCTAGCCAAACATCATGTCAATGGCAACAGAACAGTTGAACCTTTCCCAGAGGGAACACAGATGGCTCTCTTTGGTAAGATATCAATTCTGAAAGAAAACCCAAATCGTGTGCAAAGACTCGTGCCAAATTTCTGAGTTTTAGCAAGTGTCCTCAGGGCTTCAAAATCTGGGCTCTTCTAGATATTTACAAGTTGTTGCAGCCAAAAAATTATCGAGTTCTTCGTATTTCTGGGATCAGAAAAGCTTATTCTATAGAATTTAGTATGCTTTCCTTCCTCACTTTGCAAGTCAAATATCCAACTGTATATTTACTATTCTTATGTCCACACTCTGAATTAACCTGATAATTTAGGAGTTGAGTTTCTCTTCCCTAGGAAAGATTTTTTCCATATACACATATACATATATATGTGCATGCTCAGTCACTTCAGTCGTGTCCAACTCTTTGCGACCCCATAGACTGTAGCCTGTCAGGCTCCTCTGTCCATGGGATTCTTTAGGCAAGAATATTGGAGTGGATTGCCATTCCCTTCTCCAGGGGATCTTCCTGAACCTAGGTCTCCTGCATTGCAAACAGATTCTTTACTGTCTGAGCCACCGTGTACACATACTATACATGCATATGTATATGTATAAAAGCTGGGGTTCAAATAGCCTTGAGATGTTATTCCACAGAGATCAATCTAATTGAATAGTCTCTTTCTCCTCCATTATGAATTGAGCATATTCCTGTTTTTTGTTTGTTTCTCCAGTTCCTTCCCTTTAGCCTGTAGACACATTCTCTGATCTCTTTCATCCTAAAGCCCTCAAGTCCCCTGACTTCACACCCCCTCCAGCTTCCATCTCTGGTCCTGATGGAAGTCTCCTGGAAGGGCTTTTGATGTAAAGTTGCTTTAAGCACTGAAGTGTCTTTGAGCTAGAAATTAGCCTTCTGACAACAGAGTCTCTAAATTAGCATATTCAAACGTTTCCCTAATCCCAGGGTTAGTCATCACTGATGACTAACCCTGGAGAGCCAGGAAACAGGGCCGCACTTCTGCCCAGGTGTTTGTAAATTTTGCTCTGTGTGGGCTGTCACCTTTTAAAATATACTGGTCAGTAATTAGAAGTTACTATGCCCAGAAATTAAAATGGAGTGTCTGATTCTTATAGAAAAAAGCATTTGTTGTTGTTCAGTCACTAAGTTGTGTCTGACTCTTTTCAACCACGTGTGGACTGGAGCACGCCAGGCTCCCCCGTCCTTCACTATCTCCTGGAGTTTGCTCCAATTCACGTCTACTGAGTCAGTGATGCTGTCTAACCATCCTCTGTTGCCCCCTTCTCCTTTTGCCTTCAGTCTTCCCAGAAGAAGGGAAAGAGTCGGTTCCAGTGAGTCTGCTCTTTGGGTTGGGTGGCCAAAAATATTGGAGGTTTAACTTCAGCACCGGTCCTTCTTATGAATATTCAGGGTTGATTTTCTTTAGGATTGACTGATTTGATCTCCTTGCATTAATTATTACTGTAAGATGTGTGCTCATTATTTGATTTATTAAGTTTCCTCTGAGAAATTACGTTCAGTGATGGCATTTTGACTCAAGTTATAGGCCAAGCTGAGTGTCTGTTACCAGGGCACAAGAGTCATATACTTGTTCAAAGGGTTCTTTCAGTGGGTTTTAGCTTTGTGAGCCCCCAGAAACTAGATTAGAAACTAGGTTCCGTGTCATGCTGGGAAATGTGAAATGAGACTGACTGGTCAACGATTTCTTCCTGTCCTGATATTTTAGGAAAGACTCTTTCCACAAAGGACTGATAACGTTGTTGGCCACGTAATTGAAAATATCAGTGCATAAAGCTCTGTAGCGAGATCGTTATTACTATAAGTTTGTGAAGGTTTGCTTTAGAGTGACTTCCCTAAAAATCCTAACCCAAGGCCTTCATTGTTTGACTGGGCACGCAGCTGCCCCTGTCCCAGCCTCAGTTTTCTCAGCCGTGGAATGGGGAGGTTGATGGGGTGCTCTGAGACACTCCCCCTGGCTTCTGCATCGTCCATACTCCAGGCTGTAGGCTCATCTGGCTGCAGGCTCCCCTGGGAAGCCCACTCTGAATGGCCAAGGGATGTGCTTTTAAAAGAAACAAATTGTGTGCCTAACCTCTACCAGTGCAGAATTATACAGACTGTAAACCAGAATAACATCCCCTGACATCTGAGGACTTCTGCTTTATTAGAACTGCAGTTTGCCTCTTCCAGGTGCTTAAATGACAGTCCCTGCTTTGGTTAACTGCATGCAAACATTTGATATTTGTGCGTTCAAAACTGTCCTCTCTGGATATAGCTTGTCCACCTGGCCTGCGCTGGAGAGTGGATGGGATTTGGGGTGAGTTTCTGTTATTCAGGTTGTTTATAGTTGTACTGAAAAAGTAAGACTAACTGCAGCTTCTTGACACGTCTTGGGCATTTAGTCCTCACAGTACCTTGTAAAGCTGGTCGGAGTACATAATGCCCTTCTCAGAGAGCTCGTATGATTTATCACAAGTCCCTCAGCCAGAGAGATGATGGAGCTCGAATGTGAGCCCAGGTCTAACTGACCGGAAGTCCACACTCTTTTCCCCAGGTCTCCGCACACTTGGCTCTGGTTACAGGAGTCCTGGGAGAGTCTAGTAGAGTCAGAATTGCCTTTCAGCTAGATCATCCATGCACAAAAGCATGATTTCCAGCCAAGTCAATTTAGCAAATTGATTTGTGAATTTCTATGCATTTCCAGAGTGCTCTGAAGGACTCTTGAGACACAGCTTTTGCCGGGAAAACACCGCCTGGAGTGACATCTCCTACTATTTATCATTTCCCCCCATCTGATCTTAGTAGCAGGCATTGAAGTGCAGGAGAATGTGTTACATCGACTTGCCTGCGAGGTCACCAAAGCCAAAGTGGCACTGTGTACTCATCCAAACTCATTCTTTAGCCTGGGAAGGCCTGAGTATTTTATGCCAAGAGAGTATCAGCTATTCCCGTTTCATTATCTGTCAGTTAATCACCTGAATGTACCTTACGGAATGCTGTCTAAATAGAAACTTTTAAATTTAATCCACTCTGAAAGTGCACTCCCATTAGCATTTAGCTTAGGATGGGTGATGTAAGGAAGAGCACAGTGAGGGGCAAGAGCATGTTCATTCTAAGAAATGTACGAATGTGTTATCATGTCAGGTGGCCAGACAATGTATGGACAGTTCCTTAAAAGCTGTTTTTGGCATGCAGTCTTCAAAGATTATTTTTAAGACAAGCCGTGCATTTTTCCCGGGCTCTCTTGTGGCCCAGTTGGTTTTCCCCTTGTCTTGTTTGCTGTGATCACTGTTCCTCCTCATGGCTCTTTTCTTCCTCCGCCCTTTAGGACAATGGTAATGAAGGTAATAGGCCTGCTCTCCCGGTGGGCTTCCCTCGTCTGCGTTGTGTTGCTCTCTTTCAAGTCAGTGGGAGCCCCCTTTTCACGGGCCGGAGAAGTGGACCCGAACGTTTTGCAATTACTGAGTATCTTTGTTCCTGGCGGCTGAGTGCCCAGTGGCAGCCAGCCCTTTGATCACACCACAGCCCTGTGAAGTGGGCATCACTGGGCGCTTTCAGAGACGGAAAAACTGAGGCCCCCAAAGATGAAAGAGATCTGGTCAAGTAAAGGGAGTGCTTCCTCTGGCACAAGGACATCCACGTAACAGTTGCCCCCATGCTGTGCCTGACTTTGAAGGGTCCTCTCCAGCTCTCCATATCTTAATGAAAGTGAACAGAGGGCCCCTCCACCCAGGCAAAGAGCACAAGCCCCTGCCTCTCTAGTGGTCATTCTCAAGTATGGAGCAGCTATTCAGTTTATTAAAGGGCTTCCCTGGTGGCTTAGAGGTTAAAGCATCTGCCTCCAATGCGGGAGACCTGGGTTCGATCCCTGGGTCGGGAAGATCCCCTGGAGAAGGAAATGGCAACCCACTCCAGTATTCTTGCCTGGAGAATCCCATGGACGGAGGAGCCTGGTAGGCTACAGTCCATGGGGTCGCAAAGAATCGGACACGACTGAGCGACTTCACCTCACCTCACCTCAAAGGTACTCCATCATCAGGAAGAGTTATCATTTCCAAATAAGATAGGGATTTGTCCATTGAGAAGAGTGCAGAGAAATCAGGGGTGTGGGGCGCCAGCCTTAATATGTGAAGAGTTTTAGTGCAATTTGAAAAAGTGAGATACAGATTTTTAAAACTTTCGAGTTCAATACTTGATCATAACACTTATTATCCAAACTCAGATACTTTTAGGAGTGAAAAGGGTGCTATTAAAAAATGTTATGTATTTTAAAATTTTTATTGGAATGTAGTTGCTTTATAATATTGTGTTACTTTCTGCTGCACAGCAAAGTGAACCAGCCACATGTATATATATGTCCCCTCTTTTTTGGATTTCCTTCCCATTTAGGTCACCATGAAGCACTGAGTCGAGTTCTCTGTATGTATACACATACACACACACACACAAAGAATCCTAATGAGAGTGTGTATTATAAGCTATTGTGCCAAGAATAATAAATACACATCGAGTAAAGTTATACTGAAAAATAATGAACTTAGAAATAAAAAAGGAAATAAACAAGTGAAAAGTTCCAATGCAGTAGCCTTACCTTATGTACCACATAGCATCAATACCAGTAGTTACACTAACTTTCAAGATTTTACTCAGTATACCTGGCTGTTGTTATATTCTTTCTAAATGCCTTGAAATGAATAGTTAGTTCATATTTATAGCTGGCTGTTGTTATATTCTTTTGAATGACCTGAAATGAATAGTTAATTCATATTTATACCTAGCTCAATGGTAACCCACTCCAGTACTCTTGCCTGGAAAATCCCAAGGATGGAGGAGCCTGGTGGGCTGCAGTCTATGGGGTCTCAAAGAGTCGGACACGACTGAGTGACTTCACTTTCACTTTTCACTTGCACACATTGGAGAAGGAAATGGCAACCCGTTCCAATATTCTGGCTTGGGAAATCCCAGGGACAGAGGAGCCTGGTGGGCCACAGTCCATGGTGTTGCACAGAGTCGTACACAACTGAGCAACTAACCCACACTGCCCAGTGACGTAGGGTAATGACCTCTTCATCAGTAGAGGTATACAAATGAGAAATCAATTCTACCTAGTTGGGAAGTGGGAGTAAATGACTTTTAAGAGATTTTCTTCTCAATTAATGAGAGTTGTCTTTGTTTCAGAGTGTTAAACCATTTTGGAAAAAAAAAATTACTTCCAACTGTAAATTCTTTGATGCTGTCATTTAGAAACCCCCATGTGGGCAGTTTGGTGAGAGGTAAAAATTCTGCAATGAGAGGCTCTAGTGGTCAGGAAGTGATAGATGCCAAACAACAACAGCAGAAGTAACTCAGTGAATTCTTAAGGTTATTCTGGGTTTTAGGCTCCCCCCAAGCCTGGCAGATCAACATTCAGAAAACTAAGATCATGGCATCTGGTCCCATCACTTCATGGCAAATAGATGGGGAAGCAGTGGAAACAGTGACAGACTTTATTTGGGGGAGGCTCCAATATCACTGCAGATGGTGACTGCAGCCATGAAATTAAAAGACACTTACTCCTTGGAAGGAAAGTTGTGACCAGCCTAGATAGCATATTCAAAAGTAGAGACATTACTTTGCCAACAAAGGTCTGTCTAGTCAAGGCTATGGTTTTTCCAGTAGTCATGTATGGATGTGAGAGTTGGACTATAAAGAAAGCTGAGCACTGAAGAATTGATGCTTTTGAACTGTGATGTTGGAGAAGACTCTTGAGAGTCCCTTGGACTGCAAGGAGATCCCACCAGTCCATCCTAAAGGAAACCAATCCTGAATATTCATTGGAAGGACTGATGTGGAAGCCGAAACTCCAATGCTTTGGTCACCTGATACGAAGAACTGACTCATTTGAAAAGACCTTGATGCTGGGAAAGATTGAAGGTGGGAGGAGAAGGGGACGACAGAGGATGAGATGGTTGGATGGCATCAGCAGCTCGGGAGACATGAGTTTGAGTAGGCTCCGGGAGTTGGTGATGGACAGGGAGGCCCGGCGTGCTTCAGTCCATGGGGTCACAGAGAGTCGGACGCGACTGAGCGACTGCACTGAACTGATCCTGGCAGAGACAGCTCTGGGAACTGAAACTGCTACGAAGGCCGTTCTCCGTGTCAGCCTTTGGGGCTCTTCAAACAAGAGGAAGCAAAGGACGCCCGAAGACACCATGAGAATGTACTGTGATCTTGTTACACTTCTCTCTTTCTAGCCACCGAGCCAAGAATTTGCTAAACTCTTTCCCCACTAGCTGTGTGGGAGGACTGATCCCAGAGCAGGGGCTAGTGGCTGTCGAGGCCCATAGACATGCCCCACCCCAGGGGACACACCTTCGTTAGGAGAAGGGCTCATTGTCTGTGAGATGAACCAATCATAAGGTATCTGCACCCACCTCCCCGACTTGACTCAGAGGTGATTTTTGAAACAGCCACAGTTATTTTGTCTCCTGGCCAAGAACACAGCATTGAAAGCAGCAGGCAATATGTCAGACTTCAAAGGAAAAATATATTGGTGTCTCATTGGCCAGGATCCAACATTATGTTGGTAAATAATCAAATCCCGGTGTGGCATATTTCTCCCTGAACCTTGACTGAAAACTATGGAAGACTATTCTGTGAGCTGCGGAGCGGCAGTCACTCATTCCAAGAAAAAGGCCAGAAAGAATGACTTTGAAATGTGTTTATAATTAACTAAACAATCTAAATTCACAAGACGGTTAGAACAGCAGGCCGCTCACTGGTGCGAACTTCAGAAGTGAGGAGGCACTTGGGGAAGCCAAAATAGGCCTTCCCCAGGGTAATCTGAGACCCCTTGAGGGACATGTAGCTGGTCATGTGGAGACACGCTTTAAGACACATTTTATTTCATGTGTCTTTTGCATGTGTTCAATGATCTCAGTTTTCATTTCCTTTTTGAGTGAGGAAAGGTGTAATAACAGGGGCAAGGCAGGGAGAGACTTTTCAAAGTCCCATGGTGAAAATTCCTTTTGTTGTGTGTGGCACTGCCCAGGATTGTCCTGGCCCTGGTCCTGGTCCAGAGGCACAGACATGGTGTCAGAGACGCCCGTCCTGGGGTGGAGAGGCTGAGAGCATGGCAGCTGGAGGTGGGTGGGGATTTCTGTGTCTGGAGAAAGCAACTGTACCCTTGGTAGGAAGCAGTGGGTCAGATAGTGTCTGATAAAGTAACCCTTGACTGGTCTTGGAGATCACCATCAACCCCAACCACGTGGAACACTTGTAAGAACCAGAAACTAAGCACACCCTCCCACCAAAAGTCGCAGAGAAGTCCCTGAAGAAATCAGAATTCACAGACATCTTTGGAGTTAGGTGATGGGATTCCCCGATACTTCAGACGGTCAAGAATCCGCCTGCAACGCAGGAGACCCGGGTTCGATGCCTGGGTTGGGGAGATCCCCTGGAGCAGGGTATGACAGCCCACTCCAGTGCTTGTGCCTGGAGAATCCCACGGACAGAGGAGCCTGGCGGGCTACAGTCCATGGGGTCACAGAGAGCAGGACACGAGCGAGTGACTGAGCNGCCTGGGTTGGGGAGATCCCCTGGAGCAGGGTATGACAGCCCACTCCAGTGCTTGTGCCTGGAGAATCCCACGGACAGAGGAGCCTGGCGGGCTACAGTCCATGGGGTCACAGAGAGCAGGACACGAGCGAGTGACTGAGCATGAGCACTGTTATTTCTTTCAGTGGAGTTGTAAAAAACATTTATTTTTTCATTCTTTATTATGAAAAATCTCAACCATATGTAAAAGTAGACGAGTATAGTGAAGCCTCCAGCTTCAGCAGTTGTCTCTCAGGGCTAATGTGCTGTATCTCTGTTCCTACTCACTCTCTCTTCTCCACCCCAGGTTGTTTCACAGCAAATCTCAGGTATCATACCATTTCATCCAGGAATAGTTAGGCACATATCTCTTTGTAAGAGCAGATTTTAAGAAAACGTACCACAATGCCATTATCATACCTCATAGTTCCATAATATCATCAAATATCCCATGAGTGTGTATTTCTACTTTTGTCTCATAAATGTTTTTTCAAACCATCCCTTTGAATCAAGATCCAAATAGAGTCCATATGCTGCAATTGATTTAGTCTCTTTTAGTCTATAAATTCACCCTTCTATCTATTTTTCCTTATAATTTATTTGTTTAAAAAACTAGATCATTTATCCTGGTACTGTCTCCTTCAGCCTGGATTGCATGAACATGCTTGTAAAGCCTCTGTGTTTTCTGCAAATCGGAAATTAGAAGACTGATCAGAATCCATAGGTGGGGTGCATAAGCATCCAGGAGGCATTGAATAACCGTTTCTCTCTCTTTTGGTGAAGTCAGCAGCCCCTAATGATCCATGTCTTAATCTGTTATTTTATTAGAAGCTGCAAGATGGTGGTATTTAAATTCTTGCATTTACCTTTATTTATGGCCTAGAATATTTCTAAGAAAGGAAACTTCCCTTTATCAACAATTTGGTTACCTTGACCTCCAGTTGATTAGGAAAGCAACTTCATTTTTTTCCCCTGTGTTTACTGTTTTGCTCTATGTATCTGAACATGGATTAAATGTATATTCATGAGTCAGAAGCATGTATAAGTATAGTTGCTTAAGTCAAAAGTGATTTAACAAGTAATGGAAACCTCTTTAATTGGATCCAATGACCATTTTCACTTGGGCATTTAATCAACTTATTAAAACTTGTAACCATTTGGTCAAACATTTGAAAATATAATCAAAGTAGACAGATTGCCTCAACAGATTTGGGTAAAACAAAGAAACAGGCGCCTGGTCAGGTGGCAGAAGCAAAGCTGGATCTGAGGGGCCACCATCTTCTCTCCAGTTCTCGCCCCAGATCTTGTGACCAGATGCTCCCGGGCACGTCCCAGTCCTGAACTTCCACAGCCCAGGGTGTAAAATCAACTCCAGAGAGGGCCTAAGGGCTCGGGCCTGGCTTGCTTCTGGAGGTGACACGCTTTCAGAATATCAAAATGATGTCAATGTATGAGGATCCAAGAAGTAACAAAGCCTTCCCAGGAATGCTGCCCACTACAAAGACTAACAGCTGGGCTCTCTCACCTGGAGCTCTTTTTCATGTTTTTGGCTTAATATTGTGACTGTGTTGGAGGTAACAGGAGACATATTTATCAGGGTGCGTTTCCTCTGCTTTCCAGTTTTCACAGACAGAGTAGGTAAAACCGTCTGTGGTTCTCACTGCCAAACATTTTGAAATTCAAGAAGGGGAGCTATTTACTGACTCATTTTTTGTCTCATTTTATTTTTATTATTTATTATTTAATACTTTTTTTTTGTAAGTTGTCTCAAATTCTTCTTTTGGAATAATGCTGTGTACAAGTAAAGTAAATAAAAGTAAAGTAATTCCTATGAATGAAATTTCTTATGCCCAATGCAACAGTTTTTGTTGTTTTTTTTTTTTAAGGGCAAGAAAATATAGCACAGGGAGCTTAGCCAGTATTCTGTGATGACCTAGAGGGGTGGGATGGGAGGTGGGTGGGAGGGAGGTCCAAGAGGGTGTGTGTGTATATATATATATGTACATATGTAGATATGTATAGCTGATTCACGTTGTCATATAGCAGTAACTAACACAATGTTGTAAAACCAGTATGTGTGTGTGTCAGTCGTTCAGTCATGTCCAGCTCTTTGTGATCCTATGGACTGTAGCCCGCTAGGCTCCCCTGTCCATGGGATTCTCCAGGCAAGAATACTGGAGTGGGTAACCATTCCTTTCTTCAGGAGATCCTCCTGACCCATGAATCGAACCCAGGTTTCCTGCATTGCAGGCAGATTCTTTACCATCTGAGCCACCCAAGGGCATCCAAATATGGCTCTGGGCAGAACCTGGAGGCAACACAGTTCTTGAAATAAGGGAAACAAACTTAGTAAGCACCACACTGAACCAGCTTTTTCCTTGAAGGGTGAAGATGAAGGTAAATTTGCTCAGTCGTGTCCTACTCTTTGTGACCCCGTGGACTGTAGCCTACCAGGCTTCTCCGTCCATGGGATTCTCCAGGCAAGAAAAGTTCACAGCTGCTTATTTAAGAGAGTAAGAGCAAGCAGGCAAATAGAAAGTGTCTCCCTTACTAGGCTGAAGGGGCAGAGTCTAAGGGCAGCTAGAGTACCTGTAAGTCAGTGGGAAACATTCCATAAGGAAGGAGTAATAGAAAGAAACAAACAAGAGATTAATAGCTAAAGGAAAAAAGTCAATAGAAGCAGACCAAGAGATGAGTCTGATGTTTAAATTAGCAGATGAGGACCTAAAATAGATATTATAAATACATGAAGCAATTTACAGGATAAAGATGGATAGAATAGGGTAATAGAGTAATATCAACAGAGATATGTAAACTATTAAAAAAATGAAATAGAATTCCTAGGACTGAAAAACACAACGTCTGAAATTTAAAGAGCTCTTACTGGATTATCTTAACAGGAGATTGGACTTTACATTTGAAGTGATCAGTAAGCTTGAAGACAAGTCAATAGAAATTATCTACACAAAGGGACAGAGAGAAAAAATAATTTAAAAAAATGAAGAGAGCCTTGGTGATTATGAGACCATGTCAGTTGGTCTAATGTATGTGTAATTGGAGTGTCAGAAGGAGCCCAGAGAGAGATACTGGGGCAGAAATACATATTTGAGGAAATAATGGCCATAAATTTGATGAAATATTATTGGGAGGTAGTCAAGATAAATGCCAAAACTGGAGGGTCAAATGCAAGGCTCAAATCAGGACCAAAGAATAAAATTTTATGTGGGCATTAAGACTTAGTGACGAAACAGCAACAACAGCAAAGATTAATAGACATGGATGCGTATACAGTGGGGAGGATCTGTTTTTCTCAAAGGCCACCCGTGTTCCCACTTGGCTGTCTTAACTCCTTTTAGAAGGCGTTGTTCCTCCTTCTCTGGCTCCATGGTGACAGTATGTTGAGATGGACTCAGACCTGGCTTCAGATCCTAGCTCTACTTCTCACTAGGAAATCATTACAATCTGCATCCTGGAATCATCATTTATTAAAAGAAAAGAATGATAACTTTCTCACAAGGCAGGTCTCAATGGTATAGACTGTGCATTTTATAGTCACAATGGCCATATCATAGCAGACACTCAACGGATAATAATTTCTTTCTTCTGCTAAACTTAATCCTCATTGTGGTTAGCTGGCATCACTACCCACCCAGTTAGCCAGGTTAAGGAAGATAAAGCACAAGCTTTATCTTAAGAGCAACAAGAACCATAGAGATGATTTTCACCAGCTGTCCTCCCAGCTGTACCATACCATTCCTTCTTGGTGAAGTGGAATGATCCAGGCTGACCTGAGCCTCCCTTTAATGCTTTTCTGTTTCTCAGGAAAGATAAGAAGAGGATCCCATTGTACTTTGTGGTTGCAGATTACCTGGGTGGCCTTTCAGGAAAATTCCTTCATCTGGAATTTCTTTTCCGCCTCCACATGTCCTACGTTTTCTCTTAGGATTCAGCTAGAACTGAAGGCCTTCTGCTGTGTTAATCAGCACACACTGGCAAATGTCGTGTTCATTTGTTCACTGAAATTCCATCAGTCTCTCACCCACTGTAGAAGGGAAAACAAAATTGCAAGGGCCTAGAGAAGGCACGGCCCATGAACAGACATATCTAGGAAACAGAAATACTAAAGGATGCTTCCTAGGAAAACTGAATGCTATTTTTTTTTTTTTTTTTGGTAAGGCTTCCTTTTCTTTGCCCCAGGCAAGCTGTTGAACATATTTGTCAGGCCCTCATAAATGGACTGCTCACTCTAACCTGTCTTGGTCTTCAGCCTTGTGTTCACCTCCTCAGGAAGAGCGTGCTTCTCCTGAATTGATGTGTCATCGATTTTCCTCTAGTCCAGCTAGCAACTGCTTGCTTTCCGGCAGCTGGGAGGACCATGATGCTTCCCATGAGCTGGTTTCAATGGCACCCCACTCCAGTACTCTTGCCTGGAAAATCCCATGGATGGAGGAGCCTGGTAGGCTGCAGTCCATGGGATCGTGAAGAGTCGGGCAAGACTAAGCGGCTTCACTTTCACTTTTCACTTTCATGCATTGGAGAAGGAAACGACAACCCACTCCAGTGTTCTTGCCTGGAGAATCCCAAGGACGGGGGAGCCTGGTGAGCTGCCGTCTGTGGGGTCGCACAGAGTCGGACACGACTGAAGTGACTTAGCAGCAGCAGCATAGGCTTTCCAGTGCTGACATGGCCAGGCTCATCCTGTCCAGGACACCACTGCCTCATCAGCCCATTCCTGGGGAGTGGTTGTGGCTCCACTGTCCTTGAAGGGGCCCAGACACACTGTGCACACTCTGAGGAAAGCACATGGTGAGCGGATTCAGAAATATGTGCAATGAGGAACAGATGAAGATGCTTGTAATCAGCTTACAAGAGGAAGTTCATGGAGAGCCTTCAGATGGCCAAAGGGTTGAAAAGTTGTCCTGAGGAAGAGGAGCTAAATTTGTCCTGTATGACCTCACAGGAGAGGATCAGAGCGAAGGAGGGAGCACTCTAGGGTTTTGGCTCCGTGGAGGAAAGAGCTTACTAGATGTCGTTAGATCTACAGGGGTGGACTGGACTGCTTCAGGGTTAACGGCGGTTCAGGTGTTTGCCATGATGCCGAGGAATGTTTTAATAATATTAATAGCAGGGTCTTGGGACTTCCCTGGTGGTCCAGTGGTTAAGACTTCGCTTTCCAATGCAGGAGTTGCAGGTTCTATCCCTGGTCAGGGACCTAACGATCCCACATGCCCTGGGGCTAAAAAAGAACACACAACATAAAACAGAAGCAGTATTGTAACAGATTCAATAAAGACTTTAAAAATAGTCTGCATTAAAAAAAAAAAATCTTGGAAAAAAATGCCAACAGGGCTTTAAGCTACGTGAGAGATCAGGTCCCTTACAACCTTGGAATTCTCATTCTTGAATCCTCTTGGTGAATAAAGATCTGTTGCTCTTCAGAGGCTATTCCCAGGGTAGAGGGTGAAACACAGCAACATGTATAAAGACCTGAGAGCTGCATTCATCGTGGAACAGCAGCACAATGTGTCTATATGGACATGTTTTAAATGTGGGAAGAGACTGCAGAGAATACTTAATAAAATTAAAGCAGTATTAGGAATGACGCAGACAGAAGGTAATTAACTGTCACCAAACACTGACAATAACAATCAGATTCTGATTGCTGTATGGTTTCTTTTCTAGCAGAAGGTGTGTTAAAATTGTATAGTTTTCAAGTAAAAGTTGTGATAAGTAAAGCACCTTATTGAATTATTTAGTATGATGTGTGTGTGTGTGTGTTCAGTCTTTCAGTTGAGTCCAGCTCCTTCTGACCTCAAGGACTGTAGCCAGCCAGGCTCCTCTGTCTATGGGATTCTCTAGGCAAGAATACTGGAGCAGGTTGCCATGCCCTCCTCCAGGGGATTGAGAAGTTAACAGGCAGGAGGGCCAGGGGTCTCCAAAGGGAGGAGATAGGCTGCAAGTGTCTCTTAAAATTCTGTGTTGCTATGATGACACCTGGTTCCACCTGAACTTAACTTTTCTCAAACCTTGNCCCTCCTCCAGGGGATTGAGAAGTTAACAGGCAGGAGGGCCAGGGGTCTCCAAAGGGAGGAGATAGGCTGCAAGTGTCTCTTAAAATTCTGTGTTGCTATGATGACACCTGGTTCCACCTGAACTTAACTTTTCTCAAACCTTGAGCTAAGCAATACATTTTTCTTATGGAAATGTTTTTTTAAGCTGTGTTAATGAAACTATGTATTTGCTTTGGAATTTGCCTTTCTTCAAAATGGTTCCACCTAAGACTAACTCTTGGCTGATAATAGCTCAACAGAATTCATATCAATTGTTTTATGGCTGGGGGATGACCCACCTCTTGCCATCCTATCTCAAAAATGCGTATTGTGGGAGAGGGGCCTGGTGAAACTCCATCAGCTTTGAGGTGTCTCTCTTTTCTGATTAATAACTTTCTAACAGACATAAAACCGCTTGCTAAAACTAGCAGGGGAGCACTCTCCACCCTGCTTCTGATGTCTATGTCAGAAGTTTTCTCTGTCCCTTTTTATACTTTAATAAAACTCTGCTATACGAAAGCTCTTGAGTGATCAAGCCTGGTCCCTGGTCCCGAAGTTAAATCTTCTTTGGAGATCACGAATCCGACACCGTTCACCGTAAGCTATCAGGCTCTCCCCAATCCAAGGATTGAACCTGAGTCTCCTGTGGCTCCTGCATTGCAGGCAGATTCTTTTCCACTGCACCATCTGGCAAGTCCTGGGATTCTTACATGTTACCTACTCATGATTTTAAAGAAGACAAAGAGAAAATTTGAAAGTGTCTGTGATGGAAATTGACTTGAAGCAGTGGGTGGGATGAGGGAGCGGGGCTGAGGTAGCAGGACAGTTGAAGAGGCAGCAGCTGATCAGAACTAGGATGGTGGTGGCAAAGGGGTAACAGTGTGAGGGGCTGGACCCCAGGAAGCTCCTGAGGCTGAGACAAGTGAAAGGGAAGAATAGCAGAGACTCCCAGATTTCCTATTAAGGGTCTAGGAAAATGCCAGTAGCATTAAAACAGAGACATCGAAACAATGCTGGCTTGGTTGGTCAATTAAGTATTAGATGTTTTAAATTCAAGGTGTCAGGGGGCCTTCCAGGTGGAGATAATGCAGGAGGGAGTTGGAAATGCATCTTTCTAAAGCTTTCTTAGCTGGGTGGTCAGGGGTTAGGCCTATGGGTTCAGAGCCATTTCCAAATAGATGATATGTGGTTTGAACCGTATAGAAAAAGGCTGCTTTAAAGGCATAAAAAGGCAAGTGTAAATGTGGACCTTACAGCAAGTTAAAACAGGCAAAGTGACTGTGAGCTTGAGCTGTCAAACTGCAGAGGCGCTGAGGAAGAGGGGGAGCCCGTGATCTCAGGAGTGGGATGGCTGTGTCGCTCTTGCTGTCCTGTCTGACTTTCTGAGATCCTGCTCGTGGAGGTAGCTCTGGAAATGACTGGGAACATGGCTCTGTTCTGAGTAATGTCTAACGGTAGGGAAAAGAGATGGAAGAGAGGAAGCATTTGGATAAAATGTGAAAGAAACAGGGGTCACTACACGTGTACTATTTTTTAAGAGACATAATTTCTGTTTATTTACTTGGCTGCATCAGGTCTTAGATCAGGCATGCAGGATCTTCCGTTGTGGTGCTTGGACTCTCTCGTTGTGGCCCTCAGGCTCGGTAGTTGCAGTGTGCAGGCTTAGTTGCTCCATGGCATGTGGGATCTTCCCAGACCAGGGATAGAACCCGTGTCTCTGCATGGGCAGGTGGGTTCTTTACCCCTGGACCATCAGGGACGTCCCAAAGATAAAATATTCTTTAAAGAGTCTTTTTTTTTTTTTAATTTAAAATTTCAAAATCTTTAATTAATTTTTACGGGTATATATGAACTCCCAAACACGAACCCCCCTCCCACCTCCCACCCCACATCATCCCTCCGGATCATCCCCATGCACCAGCCCCAAGCATCCTGCATCCTACATCGAACACAGACTGGCAATTCGTTTCTTACATGATAGTATACATTATGCTCCAAGTATCCAAGGTTCACCTGTCTCAACAGATTTCAGAAGAACACAATAAAGACCAAGTTCTCTAAGTGCAATGCAAGAAAAATGAAAAGACAGTGTAAGAAACAGGCCATATGTTTGAAAGCTAAATTTTATACCCCTAAGTAATTCTGCATTAGAAGGAAATAACTTGGAAATTATAAAATATCTAGAAAAGAGTGATGAGGAAAATACCACATACTTAAGGATGTGGGATATATCTAAAGCTTTAAAGACGTTTGTCAGAAAACAAGAACACTTGAAAATAAACAACCCAAGTATTCATATCAAGTAACTTGGGAAGGAACAGACTAAAAGTAAACCGTATAACAAGATAATTGTAAAGAAAGAGCAGATGTAGAAAACTGAAAGGGGAAGAATCACAGAGAGCTAAATTTTGTTCTGTGATGAAAATGTCTAAAAACAGAAATAGAAATAGGACCACTTGAATAAACTCATAGCAGTGAAGCAATTAAAGTTTTTCCCAATGCCTCCCCTCTCCTCTCCAAAGACACAAGGTCTAGGTGGTTCAGAAAGGTTTATTATAACTCCAAGGACGAAATAAATTTTTCTAATGCAGCGTTAAATAGGAGAAAAAAGAAAAAAATGTTAACAATCCATTTTATGAGGCCAGTATAACCTTGATTCTAATTGTGGACAAGGTCACACGGGGAAATAAAATTATGACATATTTTCCTTACAAACATAAATGAAAACATTGAAGTAAAATATTCATAAAAGTATTTCTTTCATATTAAAATGCCTTATGAGTAGGTAAGGTTTATTGAAGGATGGTTCAGAAAAACTTATAAATGTGATATATTACTTTGAGAGATTAAAAGGTTTGGAATCTCTATGATCATCTCAAAAGGATGCAAGCATTGTTAAAACTCAAAACTTATTCATGGCATAAAGCTCTTTACAACTCGGAATGGAAGGAAATGTTCCTAACCCGAAAAAGGATATCTGCCGAAAACCTGCAGCAAACCTCATCTTTATTGGAGCGTTCTCACTAGCGTTAGAATGAAACAAGGCTTTCTGCTATCACCCCCCTTATTCAGCCTTGTGTGGAAGGTCCTAGCCAATGCAATAGAATGAGATAAAAGAAGGAAAATAATGATTGGACAGGGAGATACAAAATTGTCATTTGTATGAAGTATTATATAGAAAATCAAAGAACATGGAGTAAAACCGTTAGAACTAGGAAGAGAATTCTCTAAGCTTCTGAGTGTAAGAAAAGCAAACTAAGATCAGCAGGTTTTATATATCCCAGCTCTAACCAATAAAAAGGTATAATAGAAAGTTTACAGCGGTGACACAAATCGTAAAGTAAACAGAACTATATGTAATAAAAATATATAAGACCTTTATGGAGAAAACGATAAAATGGTATTGAAGGACATCCAAGAAGGCCTGAAGAGATGGACAGCTGTATTATGTTTGTTGACAGAAAAAGTCAAGAATAGCAAAGAAAATTTTGACAAAATGTGAGATAAGACTTGCTCTACCAAATTATTATGCCTCATTAAAATTCAAGTGATTGCAACCCCTGATCTTTCCCTACAAATATGCTCCACCCACACTGTTCTCCACTCAAACCAATAATCTCAGAATCATCCTTACCTCTCTGTTTCTTTCACACCCTGCTGTCAGGAAATCCTTTTGGTTCTACAAAGGGAAAGGGAAAGGGAAGTCACTCAGTCGTGTCCGACTCTTCGCAACCCCGTGGACTGCAGCCCACCAAGCTCCTCTGTCCATGGAATTTTCCAGGCAAGAGTACTGGAGTGGGGTGACATTGCCTTCTCCAGAAAATATTCTACTTAATGTTAATTACTCTAAGACATGTCTATATTAGATTTGATTCTACAAAATATATCCCAGATCTGATCATGACGTGTGACTGCGCTCTGGTGTAAACCAACATTATCTCTCACTTGGATCACAGCGGTAGTTTCCTAACCATTTCCTGCTTCTCTGCTTGGCCCAGTCCAGTCTGTTCTCAGCAGAGCACAGCCAGAGTGAACCTCGTGAAACACGGGTTATGTAATTTCCCTCTCCTGCTCAAAACTTAGCCATGGTTGTCCATGTCATTCAGAGTAAAGTCCAGAGTCCTTGCAGCAGCCCCCAAGACTCGGTGTGTCCAGCTTACTGCTCTCTGTCTCACTGCTTCTGCCGGCTCCACCCGTCATCCTGGCTCCTTTCCTGCCGCTTCAGACGCTGCAGGC
Source organism: Oreotragus oreotragus (assembly GCA_006410675.1). Taxonomy (NCBI): domain Eukaryota; kingdom Metazoa; phylum Chordata; class Mammalia; order Artiodactyla; family Bovidae; genus Oreotragus; species Oreotragus oreotragus. The sequence goes on along the minus strand of SJYX01015779.1, from coordinate 391,345 downwards.
ATGTTCTTAGTGCCTTTGTGCTGATGCTTTTCTATTGCACGAACATCCCATGCCCCAGAAAACTGAACGGGTGACCTCTTCACTGCACTCAAGTCTTTGTTGCAGTTACTGCCTCTTTGAGGTTCACCCCAAAACCTTATTTAATATTGCACCCTCCCCAGCACCCCTGACCCATCTGACCCTGTTCTATTTTTCTTTTTTTTTTAATAGCCCCTTACCTTAACTTGCCACATCACATGCTTATTTATTATTTATACTGTATATTATCTGTCTTTTGCCACTACAGTATAAGCACTGTAAAAGTTAGGATCTTTGTTTCATTCATTCAGGTATTCCAAGTGCCTAGAGTACTTCTTGGAACCTGGTAGGCAATGAATAAATATTTGTTGAATACATGAATGAAGACCAGTGTGTTATTGGTATAGAGTCAGTCGTGTCCGACTCTGTGCAACCCCATAGATGGCAGCCCACCAGGCTCCCCCGTCCCTGGGATTCTCCAGGCAAGAACACAGGAGTGGGTTGCCATTTCCTTCTCCAATGCATGAAAGTAAAAAGTGAAAGTGAAGTCGCTCAGTTGTGTCCGACTTTTAGCGACTCCATGGACTGCAGCCTACCAGGCTCCTCTGTCCATGGGATTTTCCAGGCAAGAGTACTGGAGTGGGTTGCCTGTACCTTCTCCTAATAGACAAATGAATGGAACATAATATATAGCCTAGAACAGGATCACTCAAAATGATACAGGATAAAGATGACATTAGAGATAAATGAGGAAATAATAGATTATTTAATAAGTAATAATTTATTTTGGATACTTGGTTATCCATATAGAAGGATGCAGTTACAAGAGGGAAGTTTATAGTGATGAGTGCCTCCACGGAAGGAAAAGAAAGATCTCAAGTAAACAGCCTTACTTTACACCTTAAGGATTTAGAAAAAGAATAATCTAAGACCAAAGTTATCAGAAGGAAGGAAATTAATAAAGATCAGAGCAAAAGTAAATGAAATCGAGAGTAAGAAGATAACAGAAAAAAATAATTGAAACAAAGAGTTGGTTTCTTGAAAGGGAAAACAAAATTGACAAACCTTTAGCTAGACTAACCAAGAATAAAGGAGAGAGGGTTCAAATAAAACTCTAAATGAGAAGAGGAGACATTCAACTGATACCATAGATAAGGAGAAAAGGGAATATAAATTGGTACAGCCATTATGGAAGGCAGTGTGGAAGTTCCTCAGAAATTAGAACTAGAACTACCATATAATCAACTAGTCCCACTTCTGAGTTATATATCTGAAGAAAACAAAATCACTCTCTTAAAGAGATATCTCTACTCCCATGTTCATTTTAGCATTATCCATGGTAGCCAACAGCTGGAGACCACCTAAGTGGCTATCAAGAGATTAATGGATAAAATGGTGTGTTATTGCTGCTGCTGCTGTTGCTAAGTCACTTCAGTCGTGTCCTACTCTGTGTGACGCCGTAGATGGCAGCCCACCAGGCTCCCCTGTCCCTGGGATTCTCCAGGCGTGTTATTGATGTGTGTGTAAATATATACACACACATAATGGAATAATTACTATAATAATAATTCTAAAAACCATAAAAAGCCACGAAAAACAGGAATTCTGCCATTTGTGACAACACGCTAGACCTTTCAGGCATTATCCTAAATGAAATAAGTCGTACAGAGGAAGACAAATACTGTCTCATTTCACTTATATTGGAATCTAAAGAAATAGCCACATTCATCGGAACGAAGAGTAGAACGGTGGTTTCCAGAGTTTGTGTGTGGGGAATACAAACTTCCAGTGATGAGTAAATTCTGGGGATTTAATATTCCCCATGGTGACTATAGCTAATAATACTATATAGTCGAAAGTTGCTAAGAGAGTAGGTTTTAAGTATTCTCACTACAAAAAATTGGAATTGTGTGAGGTGATGAATGGTTAACTAACCTTATTGCTTTAATTATTTCACAGTATGTTTGTGTGTCAAGTATGTGATAACATTTAGTAAACTTAGATGTCATATGTCAATTATATACCAATAAAGCTGGAAAAACTTTTAAAAGTTAAAAATATACCATAGTACCACCCATAGTTTTCCCAAAGGATGAAATCTGAGTATGGATCATACCTCTGGATCCAGCAGCAAATTTGCAGGAAATATTGAGGACAGAGGAACAGGTTGAATTCCACCAGGAGAATGCAGTTGGCAAAATCTACACTGTGGGAAACTCTGCAGGTCAAGTGGCTCGTGTTTTCTTCAGTGGATAAAGGATTAGAATGGAGTGGGAGCTTGCCCATTGAAACAATTTAAAAGACATAATCATATTTTTTTTAAATGAGTAGGACCAAACTGTAGTATCAGGATGGATACCTTGAATGATAAAATGATAAAAGAAGCATCAGTAAGTAAATACTATAAAATTCAGGCAGCAGTTAGCCTTGGGGGAAGAAAGAGTTGTGACCGGGGTTTGATGTAAGGAGGGTTTCCTGGGGTGGATGGCAAAGTTCTAAATCTTGACGTGGGTGGTGGTTACTAGACTGTTTGAGTATAACAACACACTGAGTTATGCATTTGTTGCATGTGGGTTTTCTGTATCTGGTTTATTTATAATAAAAGGTTAAAATATAAAATATTTTAAAACGTATTTTAGATGATATTCATGTTGCTTACTAGACCCATAAATTCTGAGACATAATGCCATAAATAAGCCTTTCTTTGTTTAAACGCATATATACTCAAAGGCCAATAAAAGAAAGCTTAGGTTTTACTGGAAGCCGCTAGATAAAATATCTGATTGCTTCAAGGAGTTTTATTCTTACAGCCACCCCTATCCTAAGTTAAATACCTTGATAGAAATATCAACCTTGGTTATATATCCTGGGACATTATTTCAGCCACACCCCTCTTGGAGACCTTTTCCCAGATGGAGCTAGTTCATTCTCCTTGCTATCAGAGTTCTTTTCTTGATCCCCAATAAATGAAAAGGGAGGAGGGTAAATACTTCTCTATCTTCGGTAAATTTTTGTTTGGTCATTTTAAGTTTTATGAATCTATATCACGAGGATGTAGTGAAGATGTAGGAGATTTAGACTCTGGGGCCATACACAGTAGGACTGCATACAATGATCAGGGTAAGCTGGCTGCTAAAACGGCCTGTTATATACCATGTGTGGGCTTCCCTGGTGGCTCAGTGGTAAAGAATCTGCCCGCAGTGTGGGAGACATGGGTTCGATCCCTGTTCTGAGATTTCCTGGAGAAGGGAATGGCAACCCACTCCAGTATTCTTGCCTGGAGAACCCCATGGAGCCTGGAGGGCTACAGTCCACGGGGTCACACAAGAGCTGGACACGACCTAGCCACTAGACAACTGCAACATGCCGTGTGTGGAGAATACTGAAGGCGTGCAGTACCCTTTGGTACCATCACTGTTAGTCACTGTGAGATACAGAAATATTTTATTCAGTGACCCCCACAGACTACCAAACTTCAGAGGCTCAGGCGCCTTCAGCCTTCACACTGCCCGGCTCCTGGATGGCTCTGTGGCCTTTTCTGTGGAGTAATACTGCCCAGCTCCTTTTTCACCCATCCTTCTCCAGAGAGTCCCTGTCATCCTTCCCGTGACCAATCATTTTATGTGTCAACTTGACCTGGCTCTGGGATGCCCAGAAAACCGGTAAAGCGTCATTTCTAAATGTGTCCATGAACGTTTCTGCAAGAGCTTAGCATTTGAGTTAGTACATGGAATAGTTCAACCTCACCAGCGTGAGTGGGCATCATCCAGTCTGTTGAGGGGCTACATAGAACAAAACAGGAGACGGAGAGTGAATTCACTCTNTTTTTTTTTTTTTTTAATCTGTATTTGTTTATTTTATTTGCCTTTATTTGGCTGCACCAGGTCTTAGTTGTGCCCCTCAGGATCTTTAGTTGTGGCATGTGGGAGTTTAGATCCCTGACTGGGGATCGAACCTGGCTCCCCGGAATTTGGAAGTGTAGAGTCTTAGCCACTAGACCACCAAGGAAGTCCTTGCCAGGTATTGGAAGCCTGCACCCTAAGTCCTCTGAGAGCTGGCCACCACCAGCTCCTGCACCAAGAGCCCAGTCTCAGCTTGGCTGCAGGGTAGCATTGCTCACAGCCACCGTGAGGCTACTGTTGCTCATTTGTCAGGTCTGTCTCTAAGAGCTGTCTCTTATACACATCTGATAAAGGATTAGAATGGAGTGGGAGCTTGCCCATTGAAACAATTTAAAAGACATAATCATATTTTTTTTAAATGAGTAGGACCAAACTGTAGTATCAGGATGGATACCTTGAATGATAAAATGATAAAAGAAGCATCAGTAAGTAAATACTATAAAATTCAGGCAGCAGTTAGCCTTGGGGGAAGAAAGAGTTGTGACCGGGGTTTGATGTAAGGAGGGTTTCCTGTGGTGGATGGCAAAGTTCTAAATCTTGACGTGGGTGGTGGTTACTAGACTGTTTGAGTATAACAACACACTGAGTTATGCATTTGTTGCATGTGGGTTTTCTGTATCTGGTTTATTTATAATAAAAGGTTAAAATATAAAATATTTTAAAACGTATTTTAGATGATATTCATGTTGCTTACTAGACCCATAAATTCTGAGACATAATGCCATAAATAAGCCTTTCTTTGTTTAAACGCATATATACTCAAAGGCCAATAAAAGAAAGCTTAGGTTTTACTGGAAGCCGCTAGATAAAACATCTGATTGCTTCAAGGAGTTTTATTCTTACAGCCACCCCTATCCTAAGTTAAATACCTTGATAGAAATATCAACCTTGGTTATATATCCTGGGACATTATTTCAGCCACACCCCTCTTGGAGACCTTTTCCCAGATGGAGCTAGTTCATTCTCCTTGCTATCACAGTTCTTTTCTTGATCCCCAATAAATGAAAAGGGAGGAGGGTAAATACTTCTCTATCTTCGGTAAATTTTTGTTTGGTCATTTTAAGTTTTATGAATCTATATCACGAGGATGTAGTGAAGATGTAGGAGATTTAGACTCTGGGGCCATACACAGTAGGACTGCATACAATGATCAGGGTAAGCTGGCTGCTAAAACGGCCTGTTATATACCATGTGTGGGCTTCCCTGGTGGCTCAGTGGTAAAGAATCTGCCCGCAGTGTGGGAGACATGGGTTCGATCCCTGTTCTGAGATTTCCTGGAGAAGGGAATGGCAACCCACTCCAGTATTCTTGCCTGGAGAACCCCATGGAGCCTGGAGGGCTACAGTCCACGGGGTCACACAAGAGCTGGACACGACCTAGCCACTAGACAACTGCAACATGCCGTGTGTGGAGAATACTGAAGGCGTGCAGTACCCTTTGGTACCATCACTGTTAGTCACTGTGAGATACAGAAATATTTTATTCAGTGACCCCCACAGACTACCAAACTTCAGAGGCTCAGGCGCCTTCAGCCTTCACACTGCCCGGCTCCTGGATGGCTCTGTGGCCTTTTCTGTGGAGTAATACTGCCCAGCTCCTTTTTCACCCATCCTTCTCCAGAGAGTCCCTGTCATCCTTCCCGTGACCAATCATTTTATGTGTCAACTTGACCTGGCTCTGGGATGCCCAGAAAACCGGTAAAGCGTCATTTCTAAATGTGTCCATGAACGTTTCTGCAAGAGCTTAGCATTTGAGTTAGTACATGGAATAGTTCAACCTCACCAGCGTGAGTGGGCATCATCCAGTCTGTTGAGGGGCTACATAGAACAAAACAGGAGACGGAGAGTGAATTCACTCTGTCTGAGCTGGGACACCCATCTCCTCCTGCCCTCAAACATCAGTGCTCCTGGTTATCAGCCTTCAAACTTAGACTGGGATTCGCATCATTGGATTCCCTGACTCTCAGAGTTTCAGGTTTGGACTAAGATTATGCCTTTCCTGGGCCTCCAGCTTGCAGACTGTAGCTCATGGGACTTCCTTGCCTCCATAACTTAGGATCCAATTCCTCATAATAAATCTCTCTCTATAGATCTGTTTAAATCCTTTTCGTTCTGTTTCGTCAGAAAACTCTGACAAATATAGTCCCCTTATCTCAGGAATGCAATGAAATAAAATCAATAGTGAATCCTTGTTCCAGAGACTTGAGGATGGTCAATTTGTAGGAATACTCAGTAAATACCTAGTCATATTTACTCCTGCATTGTAGGCAGATTCTTTACCATCTGAGCCACCAGGGAAACCCAGTTACATTCACTAGTAGCAGACAATTCGCTTGTAAACAGAAAAAAAATATTTAGTGGTGTGTAACTTGAACAATGCAAATGCTTATTTTTTTCTTTGAATTGTTTGCTTTCCTTTCTAAAAGGTATGTATTTTTGTTTTTAAAGTAATGCGAACCTATTATATAAAAACTTGAAAAAAAAATTTGTGTAGTCTCACCACTGTACTATAATCATGATTATGATTTTATGTATTTTTTTCTAGTCTATTTTGGTATGAATATTTTTTCATAGTTATTATAAGAACACGCCTATAATTGCCTTATTCCCTTTTAAATTTAGCTTTGGGTGAATTATGATGCAGTTATGTACATATTTCCATATTGCATTGTTACCACAACAGTAACTTTTTACCGCATTAAATTTCATCATTTGGCTCTAGCCTATTTTTTAGCTTAGCCTGTTTTTGGTTAGTGTGTTTCTCATCACGTTTGAGCAAGCGTATTTTTGTATAATGTATAACATCATGCACATTTGCTTTTGGTTGTTGTTGCTCTGAATTCTTAAAGTAGAATATTAATAAGTCTCAAGAATTTCACTCAGCTTCTAATTTTTCTTTTGGCTCTGTCGTCAAATCTAACAGATCTAGTGATTGTTAAAGTAGGAGGCATATATTAATTTGATAACTGTCGTTCTACCCAGTATTTTAATTATATATGACTTAATAAAGCCAGGTAAAACTTGAGTAAGGCAGTAATCTTGTTTACGTCTAGAAATTGACCATAGAATCGTTGGGGAAGTTTAGAAATTCATAGTAGAAAAAGGAAGGTTCTTTATCTGGAGACAAGGAAATGTAATACAACATTTTAGGTGAGGGTGTGTGTGCATTCTTGGGAGGTAGGTCTTAGTTTTCATCATATAGTCAAAGGAACTGAATACCTAACCACTGGTGTAAGCACATGTGTGCTAGTTGAATGGAAAACCACTTTTGTGCCTTTATTTGGTGCTCTCTTTCCCTGCCTTCCTCTGTCTCCTTCTTTATTTATCATATTCAGTAATTGAACTCAGAAAAAATGTTCTTTTTGGTGAGCAGTGATTTATCACATGAAAGTTTCTAATGGATTAAAAAAAATTTCAAACTGAACACATGTGTGAAATTATTAATCAAATACTGTGTCAATCTGTTTTGATCTAGGGGATGTTTTCCCATTTAAATCAGTAATTTAGTGTTACCTTCCTTTGTTAGAATTTTAAAGAAATCCTGACCAGGATACTGATCATTAAATAAATTTCTACTGTTCCTACAACTTACTATGTTTTGACACGTCCATAATGAACTGAGTGTGGAAATCATTCATCAAATGCAGTTATCCTTTTGATATATTATTTCGAAAGGTATAACTTTTCAAACCATTAAAATTTGAGGTTTTTTTTTTTAAAGTTTTTACACAGCTAAAGCAAAGAGGATGAGATGATTCGAAAGCATCACTGACTAAATGGACATGAATTTGAACAGACTTGGGGAGATAGTGGAGGACCGAGGAGCCCAGCGTGCTGCAGTGCGTGGGGTCGAAAAGAGTGAGACGTAACTTGATGACGGAACAACATTAACAAAAGCAAGGAGACATTCTATGAAAATAACCTTAAATAAAATTCTTTTTCAGATGTTAAAAACTCTACTTCTTTAAAAGATAAAATCTTACACGTGTTTGCTTACCAGATAACAAGAAGACCTTTTTCTTAGTGTGATAGGGCTCCTGATAGGCAATGACTGCCTTGTTTTTGATAAAGTACTAACCAGTATCATGTTTTTCTTAGGAATGGGCTGTTTCTGGGGAGCTGAAAGGAAATTCTGGACCCTGAAAGGTGTATATTCAACTCAAGTTGGTTATGCAGGAGGCTATACTCCCAATCCTACTTATAAAGAAGTCTGCTCAGGTAGGAAGACTGTCCCTGCTGGCAAGTGACAGGATCTTCAAAATGGAAATAAATTTTTGGGTGTGGTTTTTCAGTTTTCTCTTGCCCATTTCTATAAATATAGTTGCTGACCTTTCACTTTATAGTTTTAGAAAACAGTAGACTTTCTACAGAATGTGCCATGTAGCTTTTCTTGCAGAAAAACCACCCTGAAACGTAATCTCTAAAATGATCCTTTGTTACCTTATGATTCTGTGGGTCAGCAGTTTAGACTAAGTTCAGCTGGATGGTTCTTCTGCTGATTTCATCTGGGTTCATTCACGGGACTGCAGTCAACTGTTGGGTTCCTCAGTGGCTTCATCATATATCTGGCAATTGCTGCTGCTGCCACTTCTTGCCTAGGGTAATGAGGATGATGAGTATGTCTTCAGCACACTGGGTAAATTCACGCGATGGTGGGTGCAGAGTAAGAGAGAACAAGCACCATTCTGCTAGTACTTTTCAAGTTTCTGTGTCACATTTACTATGGTCGCTTTGACCGCAGCGGGTCACGTGGTCTAGCCTGGAGTCTGGGTACTTACAGGGAGATGTGAAGAAACTGGGACCGTTTCCACATCATTTTGTCACCTGGGACAAGTATGTCATCTACCAGACTTCTTTCTTGAGGGAAAACCACTAATAATCAGGCTATACTGAGGGACTGGCAAACTGTGGCTTGCAGGCTAAATTCTGCCTACTGTTTGTTTATGTAAGTAAAATCTTTTTGAAACACAGTCATTTGCTCTTTGTTTATGTTATCTGTGAATATTTTCATGCCACAGTCTCAGAGTTGAGTGGATGCTTCTAAGACTATATGGCCTCTGAAACCTAAAATGTTTATGATCTGGCCCTTTACAGAAAAATATTTGCTGACCTGGATAGGCAGATGCTTCCACGGCATATTCTATCTCAATTACCAAATTATCTTTCTGAAATTTGTTTTGTTTTATTGTTTCTGGCCTTCGAAGATTTTTCTTATCTTTCTGCCAGCATTTAAAACATTTTTCTATTTTAACACTTTATTTTTCATTTAAACAATAAAAATGGTGTGTATTTAAGATGTAAAACGTGATACTTTGGTATACATAGTGAAGTTATTCTAATAATCAAGCTAATTAACATACCCATCTCCTCACAAACTTTTTTTATGTGTGATGAATGCACCTTTGATCTATTCTTTTAGACAATTCCAAGGATATAATACTGTATTAAGTACAGTCACCACACTGTACATTGTATCTCTAGAACTAATTCATTTTACATGAAGGAGCGTTTGTCCCCTTTGACCAAAATCTCCCCATTTCCCTGGTAACCACCATTCTGCTCTGCTTCTATGAGTTCAGTTTTTTTAGATTCCACTTCTGAGAGAAATCGTACAATGTTTGTTTTTTCTGTGTCTAGCTTATCTTGCTTACGACCTGCAGGTTCATCCATGTTATTGCACATGGCATATTTTTCTATTTTAACACTTTATTTTTCATTTAAACAATAAAAATGGTGTGTATTTAAGATGTAAAACGTGATACTTTGGTATACATAGTGAAGTTATTCTAATAATCAAGCTAATTAACATACCCATCTCCTCACAAACTTTTTTTATGTGTGATGAATGCACCTTTGATCTATTCTTTTAGACAATTCCAAGGATATAATACTGTATTAAGTACAGTCACCACACTGTACATTGTATCTCTAGAACTAATTCATTTTACATGAAGGAGCGTTTGTCCCCTTTGACCAAAATCTCCCCATTTCCCTGGTAACCACCATTCTGCTCTGCTTCTATGAGTTCAGTTTTTTTAGATTCCACTTCTGAGAGAAATCGTACAATGTTTGTTTTTTCTGTGTCTAGCTTATCTTGCTTACGACCTGCAGGTTCATCCATGTTATTGCACATGGCAGGATTTCCTTCATTTTTAGGCTGAATTGTGTTCCGCTGTGTATGTGGCACGGCTTCTTTTTCCATTCACTGACAAATCCTTAAGATCATTTCTATACCTTTGCCATTTCGAATAATGCTGCAGTGAGCGTGGGCACCCAGATGTCTCTTTAAGACATGGATTTTTCTATCTTTGTATATATTCCCAGAAGAGAGGTCACTGAATCATATGATAGTTCTGTTTTTAATTTTTTGAGGCACATCTATACTGTAAAACACATTTTTAAAAAGAATATTTTATTTACTATCTTAAACAGTTCTTAATAGAGTGTATCTAGTATATAGTCCATCACATTGACAAAAGTAGGATTTTTAAAAATATATAAATAGTTTTATTGTTTAAAAATAAAGGTTCACATTGGTGTTATCTGTGGAGGGCCCTCTCAGCTCTTTAAGGGCACTGAGGATGAGGCAGGGGAGAACTGGAGTGTAGGAATTTGTTCAATAACAAGCGTGTTGATTTGTTTGCTACAATATGAATTCTGGTTTTGACGTGAGATTTGAACTGTGCAACTATGAAATTATCATAAAAATATTCCTATTCTTATTTTTCTTCCTTCTGGAGAAGAAGTGAAATATTCTGATTGATGTTGAGAATATGGAATATCAGACAAATATGTTAATGGTTAATCTTTTTTTTTCCCCTTTGCTTCTGTTTCAAAATGAAACAGCTTATGCAGAACTATAAATAGATGAACCCTGGAGATTGCCCAGGTGTATCCTCTTAAGTCTTAGGAATGGAAATGAATATATTCCTTCTTATAATTGCAGACACAACTTAATAGCTTAAGAGAAAAGGTTGCTAAGATAACATCCAGATATCTACTGCTTATATTGTTACTCTCTACCAGCAAAATGTTAATCAGCAGTTAGAATATTGTGGTTGCTGTTTGCTCAGATTCTCTCCAATTAAGTTCTTCACCATAAGGAGAACAACATGATAATTGCCCTTTTGTTGAATTCCTACTGTGTGCCAGACGCCATTAAGTAGCTTGTACTCAGTCATGTCCAACTCTTTGTGACCCCATGGGGTGTAGCCCTCCAGGCTCCTCTGTCCATGGGATTTCCCAGGCAAGAATACTGGAGTGGGCTGCCGTTTCCTCCTCCAGGGGTCTTCCTGACCCAGGGATTGAACCCATATCTCCTGAGTCTCCTGCATGGCAGGCAGGTTCTTTACCCCTGAGCCACTGGCCAAACAGTGTACAAGTGCTTTTTTCATCTTTCCTTTTTTTTCCATCCGGTCTTTCAAACAGCCCCATGAAGGGTCTCAGTTTGTGTTTTTTACAAAGGCAGTGTTGAGGCTCAGAGAAAATAGGTGACTTAGCCAGGGTCATATCTCCCGACCTTTAGCCCTCAGCTCAAAACTTATGCCATTGACCATGGTGTAAGTCACCCAGCTGTCATCATGGCCCAGCCATTCTCCATCCACCTGTTCATGCTTCCCTCCTTCCTACGTTTTCTTTCATGTTTACTTTTGAACCTTTTGGTATGCTTTTTCATGATTACTGTAAGGAAAATAGCAAGCGGTCTTTTGAGTCTTGCTGATGTTTGCAAGGAAAAAGGAAAAAAAAATCCCTTTTAAGATATAGTTCACGCCGACATCTGGCACATTAGAGGCCTGTAGCAATGGTGAAATACAGAAATCACGGAGGTTGGTAAAGAACTCTCTATTTGATGTGAACACTACCTGCTAAGTTAGTGGTGGCATCCGGAAGCATGGTTGTCATGGAAACTTGTTCCTGATTGGGAAAAGATAGTTATGGGGTCTTTTCCAGACACAGAAGGAGAGATGATTTCTTTCCCCAGGCTTTTTGTTGTTGTTGTTGTTATGGTCATGAAAGAGAAAAACAAAAAGGCCTCGAGAGGCTGTGATGGAAAGGTCTGTCTGGCCCAGAAGTGATGGAGCCTTCAGATCTGTGGGAGTAGCAGGGAAAGAGAACAAGCAAGGTCCCCAGCTAGAGTCATCATGGTAACCAGCTAATTAAAGGTGTTTGACCAAGGAGAGGGATGGGGGAAACAGAAAACAGGCTGTACTGGTTGGGCCTCCCCGCTGGGGCCTGGGGTGCTCAAAGCCTTATTGAACAAGTCAGCCCTGGCTGGGTCTGCCTTGCAGGAGAGAAAAAACCAGGCTCTGATAAGATGTATAATCATTGCTGAGGTTTCATGTGAGAGAAACACTAGTCTGTGCTCTGGTGTTTGCACTGATTTCAAATTGCTTACTCTTGTGTTTGCAGTTAGGCTTGTAAGACATGGGTCACAACCAGGAGTCTTTTTAAAGGTGTTCCTTCCTTCCTTGCCCCCTCTTTTTTTTTTCTTTCCTTCCAGAAAAGAAGCCTAAGGACCTGGATTTTGTGCCAACCTCCTTCCCTCACAGAGCAGGACACCTGAGTCTGAGGTGCCATTGGATCTCTTGGGGCAGGTTCCAGCATTACAGGGCTCACACTCAGGAAGGGGTTCTCAAAGCCCATGAAGTTAGCTCCTATTCCCTTCTGCCATGAACGATCACCTAGGAGGTGCTTCCAGCAGTCGGAGCTTTTGTCCAAGCTTCCATGAGTATTGTCTTGATGAACAGATCAGTGATCACAAACCATGGAACCAGAACCACTTTATGAAGTTGGTCATGCCCGCTTGCTAGTGGGTATGCACATGAGTGTGAAAGCAAGTATATACCCGGACAGGCTGTATATTAATATCTGACCGTTGGGTTTCTGTGTGGCTATTGATGGGCCAGCAATTCAGAAACCTGAACTGGAGTTGTGCCTAGGCACGTGGAAAAGACCTGTGACTTCTAGTAAGAGCCAGGAGAGGAGGTGGCCCCCATGGGGCCATTCATTAATGATTCCCCAGTGGGTCTGTTACATGTTGGGTGATGTGTGTGCATCCAAAGCCTGACCACGTAGAAGATCCTTGGGGAAAACAGTTCCTCGGGCATTTGCAAAGTTGCCTTTTAGGAATGAAGTGTAAAGTAAACCTGTAATGCATCAGAGCTGAGATAGGCAGTCTCTTAGAAGAGAGCTCAGCTTCTGGGTCTTCAGGACCTCTGAGTAACCTGATGGCCAGCCTGGGAAAGGGGAGGTCCTGCTGCCTCCCACCCCACATAGGTTGCTCTGTAAGGTTTGGCTGCTGGACAGGCTCCCAGAGCCTGAGGCCATGACATTTTTAAGTTCTATCACTAACTCACTTGATCTGATCAGCACCCTATAGAAAATTCTCATCTTTTGTCCTCCTAGGGAGGTTGTTTACATGAAGAAAGAGCAAGGAGACAAGGCCAGCCAGATAGTTCTAACTCTCATTTCCAATTCAATAAGATGCTATCCTGAGATGTACGTGTCAGTCCATTGTGAGTTTAGTCTACACAGGTCATTCTCTCCATATTGGATTAACCTTGTTAAACTCAGTGTAGAAATGGAATTTGGCCTTCGAAGCTGAGAGTTGGGAGCCTGGTCGCCATGATTTTCCAAAGGCTGTGGTCTTTGCATTTCCTTACAGATCCCCATGTCCCTCACACATGTCCATCATTTCATTTAAACCTGATTTAAGAGTGACTACCCTCCTGTCATAGGCACTTAAACTTCCCTTTCTCAGATTCATCAGTTAGCACTGGAGCTCAGAGACTGAGAAACTTGCATCTGCCAGGTGGTTTTTTTTTTTTTTTTTAATCTGTATTTGTTTATTTTATTTGCCTTTATTTGGCTGCACCAGGTCTTAGTTGTGCCCCTCAGGATCTTTAGTTGTGGCATGTGGGAGTTTAGATCCCTGACTGGGGATCGAACCTGGCTCCCCGGAATTTGGAAGTGTAGAGTCTTAGCCACTAGACCACCAAGGAAGTCCTTGCCAGGTATTGGAAGCCTGCACCCTAAGTCCTCTGAGAGCTGGCCACCACCAGCTCCTGCACCAAGAGCCCAGTCTCAGCTTGGCTGCAGGGTAGCATTGCTCACAGCCACCGTGAGGCTACTGTTGCTCATTTGTCAGGTCTGTCTCTAAGAGACGTCCTGAAAAGTCTTAGTGGCCATCATTCTGTTCCTAAAGTGACTTCCAAGGATTCCTTCATTCACATGGTGTTCCTTAACAGCTGAGTACATGCCTGGCACTGGAGAACCCATAAAAGCCTGGGAGGGCACAGCCAGGAGGAGCCTCAGTTTCGTGTAGGCTTTCTTGTATGAATTAAATTCACCATTGATTGGGAATGTACCATATATGCAAGACATTGTAGTAGGTACTCTGTATCACTGTATGTGAAACGGAGTTGAAAAATGCTAGTACCTGTCTGCCAGAATTCTTTCTCTGTAGTCAGATGAAAGCTTGATCTTTCACATTTAAAGAGTTGTGCTGACCCTGGTTTTACACACACACACATGCATAACTCACACAGATCGCACACTTGTTATGCAAACCAACTGATTAACTGGCATGCTGTTGCTTTCCTACGTTGATTTTAGAAGTAATTGAGCCATTCAGTGTCTTGAATACCCTGATAGAGAATTATCCTTACATTTTATAATCACGACGACACAGATGAAAATATGAAAAGACATTCTGCCATGGGTAAGCATTCTGGGTTAATTTCAGTGCATTAGCCTAATACACAAATAACCCCATTTCTGGCAAGAAAACCCAGGATGTTCATTCACTGGGTAATATCTTTTCGTATTTTGCTTACAGATGTTCAGAACAATTCCATGTTCATTAGTCTATTCAAAAGCTTTTAGAAATCTGCACAGCCTAGTGGCACCAAACCCAGAAACATGAAAGGGGCTGTGCAACTTTCTCCCGTAAGAGGGATCACACAGTCACCACAGAAACTCAGGCCCAGACATGTTTCTTTATCATCAGAAGACTCTGGTGGATTTTCACGCGGTGCACTTGGTAGAAGTCTTGAGCAGGTGCCGGGGCTTGGGAGGAGCAGGGGTTGGGAGGGTCCTGTCACCTCCCACTGTGATGTCCATGCCGAGGCCATATCACTCTTTATCCTCAAAGAGCTGCCTTTCTTATAAAACGGGGGTATTGCTGATTTATGAAGCCCATAGAGTTATGGTGAGGTTCTTATTTGAAAATCAAATCATGTCGTATTGGGAGCAGCAAATCCAGGACATACACTTTCTGTGACTCCAGCTCTCGGGCATATTAAAGGTAAAAGTGATGGGTCAGGAAACCTCGCTTGGCAGGGTCATGGGCTCAGCACACGAAATGTGAGCATGACACAACGAACAGAAGCCGATGTCTTCTTTTCCTCTTCTGTGTTCTCAAGAGGTCGTATCCGACCCCCTCTCCAAATGCAAATCCTGGTTTCTTCCATGCTTAAGAGCTCTAACAAAGCACTGAGTAATTTTCCCACTAATAGAAGAAGCTCAATATACTTTTTTAGTTCGACTTAATTTCTGAAGTGTTTGGGTGGATGTACATGTCTGTGTATCTTGCGTGAGATTAATGACCCCATTCTTTTCCAAAGTAGTAATGAGTTCTGTTATTAGCAGATTTTACCAAGCAACATAAAGCTCTTTCTTAATTCCTTGCAGACTACATTAAATCTCTCTTTAGTGCATAGTTAAGTCTTATTGTACTCTTTTCAGTGTCAGTCAAGGTAAATTACTAAGTTATTGACATATCCCTGAAAATGCAAGAATTCTGCTCTTCAAGTTCTTGCTATAAGCAATTTGATCACTTTCTGCTTTTATATTCGATGTAATATTAACCTTGAACTTGTAGTAGGCAGGATGAAAATGCTTACCTCTCTCAAACCACCAGGCAGAAAGCAAACCCTGAGGTTGGGGTCCTGTAACTCCTAGTTATAACCCCTAGGACCAAATACAGCCTGTCCACTCATTGTGCCCTTTTAAGTGAGGATGGGAATCATGATTTCAGAGTGGATGTGGCTGTTGAGTTTGAAAATGTTAAGATTTTGAGAGATCATTATTTTTTTTGTCAACTAAGTCCTAGTTATCATTTCAGTGAGGCTAGACTTTGTTTTTTGAAAAATCGAGAGCTGGGATTTTTTTTACCAGTCAGTTCGTATGGTTCTGAGAGCTGGATGCTCTTAGGGCTGAGTCTGGGAGCAGCCAGGAGCAAAGCTGATGATGTGACAGCAAAGCCCACCGGAGCCTCTCCTGTTAACCTGTGTGCTGGCATCTCTCATTTCCCTCAGCCTCGGAACAAAAAAGGAAGTCATCTGACCAGTGGGTGTTACTGCCTCGCCCTCTTTCAGAGCTTCCCTAGGTCTGGTTTCCAGTCTGGGCTGTGGACCTGCAGGGCCTGTGGAGCTGTGGAGCTGGAAACAGTCTGCAAATTGATTTTGTCTACCAAACCGGTCCTGAAGACCTGACGAGCCATCTCTCTTACGCCTACTCCTGACCTTCAGTCTGTAAGAGAGATGACATTGTGAAGATGAATGACACATTCATGCACTCTTACTGAACTCAGAGAAGCTTTTGGTTTTCACAGCATTCTCTTCACCCCTGGCTTCCAGAACCAGAGCGCCTGTACCCAGGCAGAAGCTTGACAAAGTCACCTGGCCTCTTGAGCTCACACAGCCGTGGAGCCACCATACTAACAGGCTGTCCAGAGTTCCCAGGGTTGGAACAAAATAGACTTGAGCACCCTTTGCTAGAGATATTTCAAGTTTGCTACAATAATTCAATCCAGCATTAGGCATCACAGAGGAGGAAGAAGATATTTCTATAGCTTCAAAGGGCCGACAGCTGGCAAGCAACAAGACAGGAGGCAACACAAGACCTCGGCTCCTCAGGTTCATGACCTTCCCTCCTTGCTGTGTTCAGTGGCTGAGGACTCCTCTGTAGTATTTTCTGTTGTTTGTCATTTACGAGGAGAGTTGATGAATCAATTTCGATGCTTTATAGAGTCTCTGAAGATATTGTATGTTCAGTATATTCTTCTTATGTCCTTGATGTTTTCATTTTCTCTAGCTTGTTTGACTTTTCCATCACCTCTCTCCTTGAGCAGCTTAATTCACGGTTGGGCACAGGTGTGGGGGTCAAAGGTCAACAGACCAACAGACTCCAAGTAGTTACATGTGTCTGTATTTCGGCATATCTGATGTAAAATTTGAATAGGCCATTTAAATGGAAAATAAATGAGAAGGAACAATAGTAAAAACATTATACTCAGCCAGGAAAAATCCCATGGATGGAGGAGCCTGGTGGGCTGCAGTCCATTGGGTCGCTAAGAGTCAGACATGACTGAGCGACTTCACTTTCACTTTTCACTTTCATGCATTGGAGAAGGAAATGGCAACCCACTCCAGTGTTCTTGCCTGGAGAATCCCAGGGACGGGGGAGCCTGGTGGGCTGCTGTGTATGGGGTCACACAGAGTCAGACACGACTGAAGCGACTTAGCAGCAGCAGCAGCAGCACTAGAAATAGGTTGTTCTTT
Source organism: Oreotragus oreotragus (assembly GCA_006410675.1). Classification (NCBI taxonomy): domain Eukaryota; kingdom Metazoa; phylum Chordata; class Mammalia; order Artiodactyla; family Bovidae; genus Oreotragus; species Oreotragus oreotragus. The sequence continues at coordinate 373,864 of SJYX01015779.1, read as the reverse complement.
CATTATTTTGGGATTATATTCTCAGAGATTTAGGAGGGAGATGAAGAGGAATTTGCTATAGCAAGCAGTTCTTAAAACATAATTGCAAAAGCAATTGATGAATATGCCCGCATCGTTATTTTCAAATCACATCTAATGGAGTCATAATGTAATATGAGGGAAAAAACCTTAGAGGGGGGTTGAGCTGCTCAAGGAATTTTATGTAACACTTTGGGTCTTAATTAATTCATAATGACTGACAATTTTTAAAACTCGAGAATGAGATTTCTTTCTTTCTTTTTTTTTTTTTTTCATCCAAGTGACATCAGAAATAAATATCTGGGTCAGTTGTTGCCCCATATAACCAAGGTAGAACTGCAGGGGACTCTTATGAAAACACAGGTGCCCATTGTGCAAGCGACTCGCCCGGTAGAAACAGGGCAGCTTCAGGAGAGGCCCCTGCTCTGTGCCAGGCCAGCCTCGAATTTGCTGGGGCCTCGTCAGCATGAGAGTCGGTCACAGGCCTCTGAGTCCCCTCAGCCGTGGGCCAGGCTCTGCCTAATAACCCCTGCTCTCCGATACATGGAACTGCAGGGTCCACGGGGGGCGCTGAGAGGCAGAGCTGACCTCAGTCTCTCCAGTCTGCACGTGGGAGCCAGCCCCCGGGCTCTGCGGCAAAGGCTTTCTGGGGAGAATGCTCCCCCGCGGCAGGGTCGGACCCTCTTATCTGTAGTTCTCTCCTTCGTCCTCTTCCCATCGTATTCTCTCCCTACTTCTCCTTCCCTCCCTTGTTTTTCTCTTTCTTCCCTCTACTTAATGATCGGATGCTTTTTTTTTACTCCAGTACTATTAATGTTACAATAGTCCTAAAACACGTCACAAGAGCTAGTAACGTATATGGTGCCCATCTTAGATTTAGGACAGTTTATAACATAAAATTCTCAACAGATAGTATTATAATTGTTGCTGTTCAGTCACTCAGTCGTGTCCAACTCTTTGCGACCCCACGGACTGCAGCACGCCAGGCTTCCCTGTCCTTCACCATCTCCCAGAGCTTGCTCAAACTCATGTCCATTGAGTCAGGGATCCATCCAGCCATCTCATCTTCTGTCGTCCCGTTATGCTCCTGCGTTCAATCTTTCCCAGCATCAGGGTCTTTTCCAATGAGTCAGCTCTTTGCNTTCACCATCTCCCAGAGCTTGCTCAAACTCATGTCCATTGAGTCAGGGATCCATCCAGCCATCTCATCTTCTGTCGTCCCGTTATGCTCCTGCGTTCAATCTTTCCCAGCATCAGGGTCTTTTCCAATGAGTCAGCTCTTTGCGTCAGGTGGCCAAAATATTATTATAATAGTGCTTTTTATTATTCCTGGTCTATATGATCTGTGAAGCATTTCCAGTGACTGAGCTTTGTTACAGGTCTGTGAATAGAGTAGCACTGTCACTCATGCCTGTAAGTGTGCAAAGCCCTCTGGAGAAGAAAGTTACTCATAGTGTCACCCACTAGTTAGAGGTCCCACCATCTCCTCTGATGGCATTTCCTTTGAAGAAAACAGAGTTTGTTTTTCATACCATCTCCTTCTAAGCTTTTTCTTTATCCACTTCCAATAAATGCATTTTCACACACCTCTCTTGAGCATTTTAGGATACTTCAGAATATATTAACCTAGGAAGTTCTTGTAGGAATAAACTCAGTTCAGTTCAGTTCAGTCGCTCAGTCGTGTCTGACTCTTTACGACCCCATGAATTGCAGCACGCCAGGCCTCCCTGTCCATCACCAACTACCGGAGTTCACTCAAACTCATGTCCATAGAGTTGGTGATGCCATCCAGCCATCTCATCCTCTGTCATCTCCTTCTCCTCCTGCTCCCAATCCCTCCCAGCATCAGTCTTTTCCAGTGAGTCAACCCTTAGCATCAGGTGGCCAAAGTATTGGAGTTTCAGCTTTAGCATCATTCCTTCCAAAGAACACCCAGGACTGATCTCCTTCAGAATGGACTGGTTGGATCTTCTTGCAGTCCAATGGATTCTCAGGAGTCTTCTCCAGCACCACAGTTTAAAAGCATCAGTTCTTTGGCACTCAGCTTTCTTCACAGTCCAACTCTCACATCCATACATGACCACTGGAAAAACCATAGCCTTGACTAGGCAGACCTTTGCTGGCAAAGTAATGTTTCTGCTTTTGAATATGCTGTCTAGGTTGGTCATAGCTTTCCTTCCAAGGAGGAAGCATCTTTTAATTTCATGGCTGCAATCACCATCTGCAGTGATTTTGGAGCCCAAAAAAATAAAGTCAGACACTGTTTCCACTGTTTTCCCATCTATTTCCCATGAAATGATGGGACCAGATGCCATGATCTTACTTTTTTGAATGTTGACAACCATCATAAGCCAACTTTTTCAGTCTCCTCTTTCACTGTCATCAAGAGGCTTTTTAGTTCCTCTTCACTTTCTGCCATAAGGGTGGTGTCATCTGCATATCTGAGGTTATTTATGTTTCTCCCGGCAATCTTGATTCCAGCTTGTGCTTCCTCCAGCCCAGCATTACTCATGATGTTCTCTGCATATAAGTTAAATAAGCAGGGTGACAATATACAGCCTTGATGTACTCCTTTCCCAATTTGGAACCAGTCTGTTGTTCCATGTCCAGTTCTAAGTGTTGCTTCCTGACCTGCATACAGGTTTCTCAAGAGGCAGGTCAGGTGGTCTGGTATTCCCATCTCTTTCAGAATTTTCC
>SJYX01015779.1:318609-368734 GCA_006410675.1 Oreotragus oreotragus | reverse complement strand
TGGATGATTGGATGGAAAGTCTGCATGCCCTTCTGGTGTTTACCCAATTAAGTCCTGCCTGTCTGAGAGGCCAACCCATAGTCCAGAATCAGACCCACTGCTCAGATGCCAAGTGGCTGGTGGAGGAGAGCTTGACCAAACACCAGCTGGTGCAGAGAGAAGAAGGAGGCAAAGGACACAGGCTGGTCTGGGGCAGCCAGACAGAGGCAAGGTTGATTCTTGGCTCTGGGGTACGCTAGATGGTGGTTCGGACAGGGATCTCACCGGGGCCTTCTGAGTGGCTGTCAGCTCGGGGCCTTCCCTGTCATCCAGGTCTTTAGGCTGATTGGAAGGTCCTGAGATGATCACAAACTGATGACTGCTGGAATGAGTGACCCCTGGTGCAGCCAAGCTGACAGAACTGGGAGGGCTTGTGGAGTCATTTCTTTTCACACAATGGGAAGTGAAAACTCAAGAAGGCCACTGTCATTAACGTTGGCACTCTACAGTGTACAGCACTGACTTGGTCAGGACCGCAGTCTTTTGGTTTTATATAATCGACGTATAGTAGAATACACATGTTTAAAGTATACAGCTTGGTAAGTTTTAACATTTGTAGATACCTTAAAACCATCACCACATTGAGCATATCCATCACCCTCAAAGTTTCCCCATGCACCTTTGTAATTCTCTGCTGGGGTCCAGCCCGGGTGGATCCAGGGTGATTCGAAGGGGAGACGGATAGGCGAGGAAAAAATTTATTAATTAATATAAGATGAGATTAAGAAGGAATAGTGTAGTAGGAAAATTAAGTGGAGAAAAGAGGCTGGATAACTTGGTTTACGTGGAAAGCCAATAAAGTTCCAGGCAAGGAGGTTGCACCATCTACGTTAGGCCGCCGGCGTCCGTTTGAATATCGGAGGGTGCCCCGCCTTGGGCTCTCTCTCTTACGGATCCGGGACAAGTAAGTAGACATGGTGAGCCTCCATGCCCCAGATGAGAATTCAGCTTGAAATTAGAGAGGAGACACGGGGGAAACCAGTCTAGCGACTGGCCTATCCTCTATTGTTCAGAAGACCTTTTATACTTTTTGATTATACATAGAGATCAATGGGTAACAAAGTTATGCAGCGTTAGCAACCCAGACTCTTACCAAAACCAGGCTTTTCTCTCTGCATACCTAGTTGTATACACAGTCTTAGGTAATTTACATCATCTTCCGGCCAAAAGGGCCAATTAACATTTTACAGCCTTTTTCTGATAAGGGTTTGGCAACCAGAAGACTTATTTGTGTTGATCTTCCCAAAGTCTGGTGCCACTCTCAGAAAGCACTAAATAAAGTTGCATTCTTGCATAGCAAAGATACAGCAGTTTATAACAAGTAAAAGGAGTACAGTGATTTAGAACAAAAGAAAAGTAATTAACTCAAAAGTCTAGTGTTGCTAACATCAAAACTATTACATATCTTTTTCCATATCCCGTTTACATTGATTAACATCCTCCCAGGTGCCTAAAAGATAAAGAATATGGAGGCCTGGCAGCAGTCATTGAGTCAACAGTGAAAACCAGTCACCAATATAATTTTTAACTCTTTAGAAAAGGCTCTGTATCTTTAAGATGCTTTTAAGCTCTGTGCCTCTCGGGGTTGGGGGGCTGTAAGCAATTCACAAGCTGTAAGAGGTCCGGGGGAGCCTGTTAGGCAAGCTAGAGAGCTATCAGAGGGGGTTTAATGGAAACATCCCTTTCAAATGCAGAAGACTAAAGCCCTGAGCTGACTTTTTCCGGAGAATATCAGAAGAGTAGAAAAGCAGAGTACAAAGGCCAACAGATTTTTGGGTTTTGGGGTACATGCTCAGGAAATTCCAGGGGGAACCCCTGAAGCCTGATCTCGTCCTTGTGTTTTGTCAGGCTTCCTTCCTCATGACCTTGTCACAGGCGGGATTCCTCACGCTGGCTCCCGGCAATTCTCCTTTCCTGCCTTCTTTTTGGCCCCTGCCACCCAACCACCAGGACCCCAACCCCCCAGGCCCAGGCGACCTCTGATCTGCTTTCTCAGATTTCTAAATAAATTTGCATTTTATAAAATTCTATATGGAATCATATGCATACGATTATCATACATCTGGCTTCCTTCACTCAACATGACTGTTCTGAGATTCATTGTTGTTGTTTTTTAATTTTTCAACAGTTTGTTTCCTTGTATTGCTGAATAGTATTCCATTGTGGAGATATACCATGAGTTCACCTGTTGGTTAAGATTTGTTTCAGTTAGGCTATTACAGGTAACACTGCCATGAACATTCATTCCAAGCCTTTGTGTGGACATATACCTTTATTTCCTTTGGATGAATACCTAGAAATGGAATGACTCAGTCACAAGGTGTGTGTGTGCGTGTGTGCCCAGGCACTCAGTTGTGTCTGACTCTTTGAGACCCCGTGGACTGAAACCTGCCAGGTTCCTCTGTCCATGGGACGTGGTAGGTGTATATTTAACTTCTTAAGACATTGCCAGGATGTTTTCCTAAATGGTTGTTCCATTTTACATTCCTTCTGGTTATGTGTGAGAGTTCCAGTTCCTCCACATTTTCACCAACACTTGGTGTGGTCAGTCTTTTCAATTTGAGTCATTCTAATAGGTGTGCAGGGATACAGCTTTGTGCTTTTCACATGCATTTCTCGAAAGACTAAATGGTATTGAGTATTTTTTAAGGTGCTTAACTTGCAGTCTGTATGTCTTTCATAAAATTGTCTGTTCATACCTTTCATATATTTTTATTGGATTATGTTTCAATTTTAGAGTTTTGAGAGTTCTTTGTATATTACAATTACCAGTACTTTTATCAGATATATTATTTATAGATGTTTTCTCTGAGTCAGTGGCTTGTCTTTGCATTCTTTTAACAGTATCTTTCAAAGATTAGAAGTTTTAAATTTTGATGAGGGCCAGTGTATCAATTCATTATTTGATGGATTTTCCTCTTAGATATGACACTGTATCTAAGAAGTCTTTGCCTAATCCACATTCACAAAGATTTTCCCCTATTTTTATTCTAGAAGTTGTATACTTTGACATGTACATTTAGGTCTGTGATCCCTTTTAGGTCTGTGAATTTTTGTTTATGTTGCAAGAACCCCACAGTCTTGACGAGTGTGCAGTATAGTAAAAGGCATGTGGTCTCATTATCCATATGTGGTTATAAGAATTTTCTACCAATGCCATCATGTTTCCATGCATAGGTTAGCCATACATTAAATATGTACATCATTCAAAAAACACCCCACTAAAACACATTGCCCAGCTTTCATAATACATTTGACAAAAGAATAATAAGGTCATTAAGGGCAATCAGTGTTTTGTTATATTCTTGATTATGTTCTTGATTATAGTTAGTTGTATATCTTGATATGAACATAGCTGGAGTAAGAAGTAAGCCTCATCCCTCTTACTGGGGACCAACATTGTCCTGGACTCAAGTTTAAAACCTTGATGTTGATTACACATTGTTTATCTGTCCCCCTCCTGTTGCAGTGATTATGACACTTGAGAATTCCTGGAGAGGATGCAGTGCTCAATCACGTAATTATGTCCCAAATAGCGTGGGCACTCTTGCTGCCGTTCATAGGAACAGCGCAAAGAGAAGTTTGTTTGGGTTCTTATTGTGGATATCCTGTGGGAGGAGAGGCTGCAGTGGCGGAAGAGAGCAGCTCAGAGATGGAAGCGGTTGATTTGGAGACTGAATGGGGCCACGTGGGGATATCAAGGGTTTTGCTGTGCTTGTCTTGTAATTATGGGAGTAATTAGCACCATTCCACTGACCATAGTATATAAGTGTATGACTCAGATTCCACAGCACAGGACTGGAGCTGATCATTTCATCCCCGGGGATTCTTCATGGGCCCTCGTATTCTGCCTTTCAGATATGTGCTCCTAGCCCCTGGGATGTAGTTCCTTTCTGAAAAGCAGTAGAAGAATACCAAAGGGGCTGTTGGACTATAAGTTGGCAGATGGAAGGTGTTTGTGTTCTGAGAGACCCTTACATCTGCTGGGGGACCAGGGGTAAGTCAGTGCTAGCCTCTCCTAATACCTTCTCTGCCAAACAAGGAGAGGAGGACCTTTCAGTGTCCTCATGGGCATGCTGGGAGAATGTGCTCTCCACCTGTACCGTATTCCTGTGAGTAGGTAGGGGCCATGTGTGTGCTTTCATCTTTTCCTACAGAAAAAAAATTACTTGCACTTTTCTTCTGGAGGCACCATGAGAACCAGTCTTCCCTCCTGTTCCCTCACCCCCACACCCAGGCCCTGAGGCTAGGCCAGCTCACCCTCCACCTCCCATTCCCCTTTATTTCCCTGTTGCACGTACCTGTCACATGATGGCTTTTCTCCCTGCCTGGAGTAGGGGTTTCTTTAAGGGCCATGATCTCTAAATTATCTTTGTAACCTCAGTTGCGATTTAGTGAATGTTTGTTGAATCAGCAGCTAAATAGGTAAATACGAAGATGAGCAGGACATTCCGGTGTTAAAGGAACTCATTGCCTAACGCAGGAGATGGACGTGTATATGAGTGCTTCCCGGCCACTGTTCAGACTACAGCAGCAGTTCTTGATTTATTTATAAAAATAAAATGGGACCACTTCATTCTCATCTGACAAAATAGCTTCTATTGACACTCAAGACATTTGGGTGGACAGTATGTAGCCAAGAAATGGTTTCTAAAAAGAGTAGAAGAGAGAAAGGGAGACGTCCCTCTTTCGTCTAGTCTGTAAGTGTCACGTCTGTGGCGCCTCCCTCTCCACTCCCTAGGTTGGCTTAGCCCCTGCCTGCAGCCCCTCGTATGTCCTCACAACACCGTGACTCTCTTTCCTGACAAGTTGTTTCCCGTGCGCCTCGGCAGCTGGCCTGCTCACTGCCCCAGCCTGGCCATCTCTTTGTTGTTCTTGAGTCACTAAGTCGTGTCTGACTCTTTCGAGATCTCATGGGCTGCAGCCCACCAGGCTCCTCTGTCCGTGGGTTTCTCCAGGCAAGAATACTGGAGTGGGTTGCCATGCCCTCCTCCAGGGGACCTTCCCCACCCTAGGTTCGAACTCACGTCTGCCTTCGTCTCCTGCCCTGCAGGCGGGTTCTTGACCCACTGAGCCACCTGGGAAGCCCTCTTTACCACTGAGCCTAGTTCAAATCGTAAACTCTGCAAATGCTGTTGAATAATTGAGTACATGTGCACAAATGCTCTGCACCATAAAGAACTGAAAAAAAAAAAAAAAACCCAACCCTGATGTCAACGATTGTAGGCCATGACTTCTTTTATACCCGTCATGGGCTTTCAATATGGCTCTGTGACCTAGGATTTCCTCTGAGCAGGACCATGGCTGATCTTCTCCGCAGGTCACAGTAAACCATTTAGTGGATCTCCAGATAACCATGCTGAGCTGACCTATTGAGGAGAAATATTTCCTGTCTTCCTCCTGGAATCCAGGTACAATTGAATTTCTTTGCTTTATCACACAACTATGTAGCAGAAACCCTGTCCTACCTCTGGGGACCCTTATCTTTAGCTTTCTGGAAAAGATGCCGCTTTAAACGCCATGGCACAGGCAGAGACGGCACACCCCACACACGCTCGCAGGCGCTCTGTGTCTCCGCGCGTTCATTTGTCTCCAGGTTTGAATGCCTCTCCAGCGTCTTTATTGGCAGCCGAAAATAGAGTTCTAGCCAATGTAGATGCATTGTTACCACAAAATGCAATTCGCTGTCACACGTTGTGTTCAGATAATGGAAAAGGGTAGAATTCATCCAAACAATTGTGCTCACACAATTGTGCTCAAAGCAGTGATACCACAGAGCGAGCCATGCTTGGTTTTTCTGAATCATTTAAATGGTTCCATTGTGAGACAGCCCTTTGTCAACTATTTTCCAGTGGGGAAATAAAGGCTCAAAGGAATTTCTTTTCTTAAAGAAACAGAACTTTGAGCAAAATCAGGACTACATCAGGTTGTATAACCACTTATGAAAGAAGAAGCATGTTACCGATGACAGACAGGATCACTTTTCTAAAGTTGGAACAGCGTTGTTAATTCTTGTTGGCTGGATGCTTCAGGCATAGGCTAGTGTGGACCACAGGAAAGTGTTGCTTGTGGGGGAGGCAAGGGCACAGTGACAAAAAGCATGGGATTTGAGGCAAAAGACGAGGCCATCAGCTTTGCTGCTCCCGTTTGCTCTCTGTGTGGTCATGGGAAGGTTGTCTTTACAGCTACCTTGTGGGTTTGTTATGAGTTTCAAAGAAGATGACGCACATGTGTAGAGTATTGTTTAAACAGTGGGGGAGAGAGATTTTTTTCGTTACTATAGAAGTAGCATATTCTTTTTTAAACAATCTGTTTTTTATTGAAGGATAACCGCTTTACAATATTGGTTTGGTTTCTGTCGTACATCACAGTGAATTAGCCACAGGTACACATATGTCCCTTCCCTCCTGAACCTCCCTCCCACCCTTTTCCACCCCTCCAGGTAGTTGCAGAGCCCCTGTTTGAGTTCCCTAAGTCAAACAGCAAGTTTTCATTGGCTCTCTGCTTACATGTTAGTGTATATGCTTCCGTGCTATTCTCTCCATTTGTCTCGCCCTCTCCTTCCTCCCCCGTCCCCACGTCCATACGTCTGTGCTCTATGTCGGCGTCTCCATCACCGCCCTGCAAGTTGGTTCATCAGTGCCACTTTCTAGATTCCATATATTGTTTTCATATACGATATTTGTTCTCCTGTGAACTGGAAAACTTGACATTCAAGCTTCACGTTGGAGGTTTGGTCTTTCTTTTCTTTTTCTATTTTTTGGCTGCACCTCACAGAATGTGGGATCTTATTAATACTTCCCCAACCAGGAATTGAACCTATGCCCACTGCAGTGGAAGAGTGGTATCTTAACCACTGAACTGCCAGGAAATTCCCTGGTCTTCCTTAAATTTGACATTATCAGAAAAAAAATGGTTTGTTATGTATATATCTTTGAAAGTTTTACTTGTATAGCAGATTCTAAAATAAACATCTGCCTATCAATAACTATTTTTGCTTCAAGGTGGTTCAGTGAGTTGCAAAATTCAAAATAAAAGGCACCCTATATCCTTTGGTGGAGGGCCATGTTTCTATTTGTTTTCCATAGAAAGATAACAAGTAATAACAAGTATGTCTCTCTCTCTCTTCTTAAAGAAAACACATAGAAAAAATAATGTATAACTTACCCATTGCCTTATCCATGTAATGGAAATTTTAACCCAAGTTTAATTAGAAAAAATGATAAAGAGAGTTTTGCTGATTAAAGACTGGCAGTTTGAAGGCTGTCACACAACAGATTCATGCTTTAAGACCTAGCTCAAATACAGATTCTGTAGTAAAGCCTCCACATGTCTATTTTATGTAGATTTATAAGCCTGTGTTTCAGTCTAAGCTGTTAAGTACCTTAACACAGAGGTTATGTCTTACTTGTCTCCCAATCACTAGAGACTAATCTAGGAGCTGGCAAGAAACCGATATCCAGTAAATGTCTGCTGAGTGAATTAATGCAGTGCTCTGCAGTAGATTTGGGAGAAACTCCACAAGTTAGAAAGTACCAAATTTTAATGTTCTAAATTTAAATATGACTCTAGTCAGAGAATGGGTTTTAGGATTGATATAAGTAACCATGAAGGATGATAGCCTATTCAACTGTAGATTAAATAAAAGCAAAATTATCAAATCTATTCCTTTTTTTTTTTTTTGGCCTGTGCCCTCAGCATGTAGGATCTTAGTTCCCCAACCAGGGAAGCCCTGGCCCCTGCACTGGGAGTGTGGAGTCGTAAATAATGGACCAGCAGGGAAGTCCTCAAAGTCATTCTTAAAGACAATTTGTGAACAGATTTGAGATTACAGTTAGGACCAAGTTATTAGTCAACAGAATCTGTATGGTGAGTTATCTTACCAAATTGTATATGAATATGGTTAAAGAGCAAAATACAAGGAAAATAAAAATAAAAATCAAAGTAATATTCCTTTCCCTTATTCTACTTTACCTTAAACCCCACCCCCCAGGAGTCCGTCCCTTATTTCGGCTGTTTCTTCTTCTCTGTAGATTAAAATAGTAATTTATACATGCACACCTTGCTTTACTGCAGTCTGCTCTATTGTGCTTTGCAGATGCTGCGTTTCTTACAGACAGCACGTTTGCGGCAGTCCCGTGGCAAGCTAGTCTGTTGGTGCCATTTTTTCCAACAGCTTTTGCTCACTTTGTGTCTCTGTGCCACATTTTGGTAGTTCTTGCATTATTTCAGACTTTTCCCTCATCCTCATCATCCCTGTAATAATAATTGCTATGGTGATCTGTGATCTTTGACGTTGCAATTGTTCTGGGGCACCAGGAACCATGCCCATCCAAGATGGCAAACTTAATAAATGTTGTGTGTGTTCTGAATGCTTCACCAATCAACCAGTCCCTGTCTCTCTCCTTCTCCTTGGACGTCCCTGTTCTCTGAGATGCACAATAAAATCACAACCTGATAAAGAGAATTGGGGGCTGACGGTATGATCCTGGAGCTAGGGCCAGTTGGATTTAGTGGCTTCCTGTCTATGGATGCACCCTCATGAGCCTTGTGAGAGGAAGCTGTGCATTATTTGAAACTTTTTCATCATCATCATCATCATCATATTTGCTGTGGTGATCTGTGATCAGTGATCTTTGATGTTATTATTGTAATTGTTCTGTAAGTATCTCTTCCATGCTCCTGGGTGGCAAGGTTTAAAATCATGGCATCTGGCAAAGAAGGGTATTTATACCTCCACTGTCACAAAGTGGGAAGGAAGGGTGACTTTGGAGCTAAGTAGCAATGGCTTAGTAACTGCTAGTTCTATCAAATCCAGAAGCCTTCCAACATACTATTGTGGTTAAATTCCAAATGCTCAGTCAGAGGCCTGGGTGTGTGTGGTGGGGGATGGGAGCGTGTTGTTTTCAAATAAAGACCTGCCACATGAAGTACAAAGTCATTAATGTACTTGTTGTTCAAAGGGAAGAAGATTAGTGAAAGGGACAGGGCGGCAGATTTTGGCAGATTCCCTGAGGAACTAGANTGGTTAAATTCCAAATGCTCAGTCAGAGGCCTGGGTGTGTGTGGTGGGGGATGGGAGCGTGTTGTTTTCAAATAAAGACCTGCCACATGAAGTACAAAGTCATTAATGTACTTGTTGTTCAAAGGGAAGAAGATTAGTGAAAGGGACAGGGCGGCAGATTTTGGCAGATTCCCTGAGGAACTAGACGCTTATCTCCAAATGTTACAGTCATCCTCGGTGAAGTCGTGGGGGTCCACCCACAATAGGGGGTGGAGCCAGAACATCTCCAAGGACTGCTCCAATCTGGAGAAGCCATGAGCTTTTCAGAAATACCTGAAGTGTGTGTGTTGTGTGAGGCGCTAGCTATTGTGTGGTATTGTATCTGCCCACACATACCCCCACTTACTTACGCATTATCCATCCATCTCTTTTGAGTTGCTTTAAAACTCAATGAAGTGACTTCACTCAATTAAAACTCATATTATTTGGACCAACATTTATTGGTTTGCTTTCTAGGGCTATTGCAATAATATTGGAATTAATTGGCATTACATATAAATAAGTTATTTTCATTTGATTTAGCTATTAGAATAAATTTTAATTGCTGTCTTTTCTATTCCAAATGCCCTTTTTTTTCCTAAAAATTTCTTGTAATACGCCAAAAAGCAGGAGAAATATCAACAGAATATTCCTATCATCAGAATAAAAGCACATATACCCAAAGCACTACGATGAGAAAACACGGCATATTATACCATAAGGGCTTCCCAGGTGGNAAATGCCCTTTTTTTTCCTAAAAATTTCTTGTAATACGCCAAAAAGCAGGAGAAATATCAACAGAATATTCCTATCATCAGAATAAAAGCACATATACCCAAAGCACTACGATGAGAAAACACGGCATATTATACCATAAGGGCTTCCCAGGTGGTGCTTGTGGTAAAGAACCCACCTGCCAGTGCAGGAGACATAAGAGACACAGGTTCGATCCCTGGGTTGGGAAGATCCCGTGGAGGAGGGCATGGCAACCCATTCCAGTATTCTTGGCTGGGGAACCCATGGAGAGAGGAGCCTGGCGGGCTACAACCCATGGGGTCTCAAAGAGACAGACAAGAGTGAAGCCACTTAGCATGCTTGGATGCGTGCATTGTACAATAAACCAAGTGATTCTAAGGTAATTCTACACCAAAGTTTCAGAAATGGCGCCTGCAACTGTCTAAGCAGAGGAGCTGGGATCAGGTCCGAGGTCACTGTTGTCCCTGAGGGCGTCTTTTTCTTAGTTCAGGCCTGGTCTCGCGATTTTACTGTTTGAAATTGGATGTGTTTTCCTTTCCAACTCATGGGACTTGTAAAAAGTTGGAGTGCAACAACAAATGCAATCATGAAAAACCATTCCTTGGTAGAGGCTCTTCTTTGTTCAGTAGCGAAACAAGTAGTAATAAGGATAGTGGCTAGTGTGGACCACAGGAAAGTGTTGCTTGTGGGGGAGGCAAGGGCACAGTGACAAAAAGCATGGGATTTGAGGCAAAAGACGAGGCCATCAGCTTTGCTGCTCCCGTTTGCTCTCTGTGTGGTCATGGGAAGGTTGTCTTTACAGCTACCTTGTGGGTTTGTTATGAGTTTCAAAGAAGATGACGCACATGTGTAGAGTATTGTTTAAACAGTGGGGGAGAGAGATTTTTTTCGTTACTATAGAAGTAGCATATTCTTTTTTAAACAATCTGTTTTTTATTGAAGGATAACCGCTTTACAATATTGGTTTGGTTTCTGTCGTACATCACAGTGAATTAGCCACAGGTACACATATGTCCCTTCCCTCCTGAACCTCCCTCCCACCCTTTTCCACCCCTCCAGGTAGTTGCAGAGCCCCTGTTTGAGTTCCCTAAGTCAAACAGCAAGTTTTCATTGGCTCTCTGCTTACATGTTAGTGTATATGCTTCCGTGCTATTCTCTCCATTTGTCTCGCCCTCTCCTTCCTCCCCCGTCCCCACGTCCATACGTCTGTGCTCTATGTCGGCGTCTCCATCACCGCCCTGCAAGTTGGTTCATCAGTGCCACTTTCTAGATTCCATATATTGTTTTCATATACGATATTTGTTCTCCTGTGAACTGGAAAACTTGACATTCAAGCTTCACGTTGGAGGTTTGGTCTTTCTTTTCTTTTTCTATTTTTTGGCTGCACCTCACAGAATGTGGGATCTTATTAATACTTCCCCAACCAGGAATTGAACCTATGCCCACTGCAGTGGAAGAGTGGTATCTTAACCACTGAACTGCCAGGAAATTCCCTGGTCTTCCTTAAATTTGACATTATCAGAAAAAAAATGGTTTGTTATGTATATATCTTTGAAAGTTTTACTTGTATAGCAGATTCTAAAATAAACATCTGCCTATCAATAACTATTTTTGCTTCAAGGTGGTTCAGTGAGTTGCAAAATTCAAAATAAAAGGCACCCTATATCCTTTGGTGGAGGGCCATGTTTCTATTTGTTTTCCATAGAAAGATAACAAGTAATAACAAGTATGTCTCTCTCTCTCTTCTTAAAGAAAACACATAGAAAAAATAATGTATAACTTACCCATTGCCTTATCCATGTAATGGAAATTTTAACCCAAGTTTAATTAGAAAAAATGATAAAGAGAGTTTTGCTGATTAAAGACTGGCAGTTTGAAGGCTGTCACACAACAGATTCATGCTTTAAGACCTAGCTCAAATACAGATTCTGTAGTAAAGCCTCCACATGTCTATTTTATGTAGATTTATAAGCCTGTGTTTCAGTCTAAGCTGTTAAGTACCTTAACACAGAGGTTATGTCTTACTTGTCTCCCAATCACTAGAGACTAATCTAGGAGCTGGCAAGAAACCGATATCCAGTAAATGTCTGCTGAGTGAATTAATGCAGTGCTCTGCAGTAGATTTGGGAGAAACTCCACAAGTTAGAAAGTACCAAATTTTAATGTTCTAAATTTAAATATGACTCTAGTCAGAGAATGGGTTTTAGGATTGATATAAGTAACCATGAAGGATGATAGCCTATTCAACTGTAGATTAAATAAAAGCAAAATTATCAAATCTATTCCTTTTTTTTTTTTTTGGCCTGTGCCCTCAGCATGTAGGATCTTAGTTCCCCAACCAGGGAAGCCCTGGCCCCTGCACTGGGAGTGTGGAGTCGTAAATAATGGACCAGCAGGGAAGTCCTCAAAGTCATTCTTAAAGACAATTTGTGAACAGATTTGAGATTACAGTTAGGACCAAGTTATTAGTCAACAGAATCTGTATGGTGAGTTATCTTACCAAATTGTATATGAATATGGTTAAAGAGCAAAATACAAGGAAAATAAAAATAAAAATCAAAGTAATATTCCTTTCCCTTATTCTACTTTACCTTAAACCCCACCCCCCAGGAGTCCGTCCCTTATTTCGGCTGTTTCTTCTTCTCTGTAGATTAAAATAGTAATTTATACATGCACACCTTGCTTTACTGCAGTCTGCTCTATTGTGCTTTGCAGATGCTGCGTTTCTTACAGACAGCACGTTTGCGGCAGTCCCGTGGCAAGCTAGTCTGTTGGTGCCATTTTTTCCAACAGCTTTTGCTCACTTTGTGTCTCTGTGCCACATTTTGGTAGTTCTTGCATTATTTCAGACTTTTCCCTCATCCTCATCATCCCTGTAATAATAATTGCTATGGTGATCTGTGATCTTTGACGTTGCAATTGTTCTGGGGCACCAGGAACCATGCCCATCCAAGATGGCAAACTTAATAAATGTTGTGTGTGTTCTGAATGCTTCACCAATCAACCAGTCCCTGTCTCTCTCCTTCTCCTTGGACGTCCCTGTTCTCTGAGATGCACAATAAAATCACAACCTGATAAAGAGAATTGGGGGCTGACGGTATGATCCTGGAGCTAGGGCCAGTTGGATTTAGTGGCTTCCTGTCTATGGATGCACCCTCATGAGCCTTGTGAGAGGAAGCTGTGCATTATTTGAAACTTTTTCATCATCATCATCATCATCATATTTGCTGTGGTGATCTGTGATCAGTGATCTTTGATGTTATTATTGTAATTGTTCTGTAAGTATCTCTTCCATGCTCCTGGGTGGCAAGGTTTAAAATCATGGCATCTGGCAAAGAAGGGTATTTATACCTCCACTGTCACAAAGTGGGAAGGAAGGGTGACTTTGGAGCTAAGTAGCAATGGCTTAGTAACTGCTAGTTCTATCAAATCCAGAAGCCTTCCAACATACTATTGTGGTTAAATTCCAAATGCTCAGTCAGAGGCCTGGGTGTGTGTGGTGGGGGATGGGAGCGTGTTGTTTTCAAATAAAGACCTGCCACATGAAGTACAAAGTCATTAATGTACTTGTTGTTCAAAGGGAAGAAGATTAGTGAAAGGGACAGGGCGGCAGATTTTGGCAGATTCCCTGAGGAACTAGATGCTTATCTCCAAATGTTACAGTCATCCTCGGTGAAGTCGTGGGGGTCCACCCACGATAGGGGGTGGAGCCAGAACATCTCCAAGGACTGCTCCAATCTGGAGAAGCCATGAGCTTTTCAGGAATACCTGAAGTGTGTGTGTTGTGTGAGGCGCTAGCTATTGTGTGGTATTGTGTCTGCCCACACATACCCCCACTTACTTACGCATTATCCACCCATCTCTTTTGAGTTGCTTTAAAACTCAATGAAGTTACTTCACTCAATTAAAACTCATATTATTTGGACCAACATTTATTGGTTTGCTTCCTAGGGCTATTGCAATAATATTGGAATTAATTGGCATTACATATAAATAAGTTATTTTCATTTGATTTAGCTATTAGAATAAATTTTAATTGCTGTCTTTTCTATTCCAAATGCCCTTTTTTTTCCTAAAAATTTCTTGTAATACGCCAAAAAGCAGGAGAAATATCAACAGAATATTCCTATCATCAGAATAAAAGCACATATACCCAAAGCACTACGATGAGAAAACACGGCATATTATACCATAAGGGCTTCCCAGGTGGCGCTTGTGGTAAAGAACCCACCTGCCAGTGCAGGAGACATAAGACACACAGGTTCGATCCCTGGGTTGGGAAGATCCCATGGAGGAGGGCATGGCAACCCACTCCAGTATTCTTGGCTGGGGAACCCATGGAGAGAGGAGCCTGGTGGGCTACAGCCCATGGGGTCTCAAAGAGACAGACAAGAGTGAAGCCACTTAGCATACTTGCATGCGTGCATTGTACAATAAACCAAGTGATTCTAAGGTAATTCCACACCAAAGTTTCAGAAATGGCGCCTGCAACTGTCTAAGCAGAGGAGCTGGGATCAGGACCGAGGTCACTGTTGTCCCTGAGGGCGTCTTTTTCTTAATTCAGGCCTGGTCTCACGATTTTACTGTTTGAAATTGGTTGTGTTTTCCTTTCCAACACATGGGACTTGTAAAAAGTTGGAGTGCAACAACAAATGCAGTCATGAAAAACCATTCCTTGGTAGAGGCTCTTCTTTGTTCAGTAGCGAAACAAGTAGTAATAAGGATAGTAATAGGAGTGAGGGACAGAAAGTGAAAGTGTTAGTCACTCAATCGTGTCTGACTCTTTGCGACCCCACGGACTGTAGCTGGCCAGGCTCCTCTGTCCATGGGATTCTGCAGGCAAGAATACTGGAGTGGGTTGCTGTTCCCTTCTCCTGGGGATCTTCCCAACCCAGGGATCAAACCCAGGTCTTTTGCATTGCAGGCAGACTCTTTACCATCTGAGCCACCTGGGAAGCCTGTGAGGGACAGAACTAATTTTCAAACCCAGGCATACTGGTCCCAGAATCCCAGCTCCTACCGTGCAGTGGCATCTCCTGATCCGATGGAAAATGTGTACGTGTGAGGGACGTTTGGAGTCGGTCAGCTCTGCTGTTTGCAAACCACGTAACAATGGACTGGACCTTGGTTCAATTCATGAAGAAGGTAGGGTCCAGTGAATAAAGTGAGTTGCCCAGCATCACACAGGCAGAGTTGCACATCTGGGATTAGAAATTAGACCCCTTAATTCGCAGCCTAGAACTTGGGTTTTGCTTGTTTGTTTTTGAACTACTTTTTCAGTTAGTTGCATAGAAAATCTTTCAGATAAATTGCTCAGGAAAATCAAATCCCCCTGCGGCAGACCCGTGCTCAAGGGTTTAGCCCCTTCTGGCCGTCAGATGCTCCAGCAGTCTTTCTCTGGGGATGCCTGTCCAGCCCCTCTGTCCATGTCTGGGTCAGCATAGCCCCCATGTCTGTGGAGGAGTGTGTGTAGGATGCCCTCCACCGTGGTGCTTAGGGACCAGCCTTTTTCTGACCGCCCAAAGTGGCTCCTGACTGCTTCCTGCAGCAGCTGCTGGGGGCTCAGTGGCCGGGGGCACAGTCGCAGTGAGTGCATGCCACCCCATCCCGACAGGGAAAGCTGGTTAATCACAGGGAGTCCGCTAACAGTGGGCTGCCTTGTGATTGTTCCGGGCCCTTTCAATTTCTTGCAGTTT
Source organism: Oreotragus oreotragus (assembly GCA_006410675.1). Classification (NCBI taxonomy): domain Eukaryota; kingdom Metazoa; phylum Chordata; class Mammalia; order Artiodactyla; family Bovidae; genus Oreotragus; species Oreotragus oreotragus. The sequence continues at coordinate 353,200 of SJYX01015779.1, read as the reverse complement.
GCTTTGTCTCAGCAGTTTTGGTTGCATCCTGAAAACTGTCAGGCGTCCTTGTTTCAGTAAGGACTTGACAATTCTGGCCTCACAATGCAGCTTAAATTGGACCAGCTGCTGCCTCAATGGAGCAGTCTGCCCATCTCGAAGGCATTAAGCCCAAAATTATTTTGAAAATTGAAGCCTTTGACTTGCTCTGGATTAATGTGATTAAGTCGGGCTTGCTTTAATTGGTAGCCATCTCTTCCTTTATTAATAACATGTCGTCAATTGGAGCAGCACGTATGTACGCTAGACAACAGAAAGTTAGGTTGATTGCAGTTTGTCTGTAAAGAACAGTCTTTCATGTTTCACTAGCAACTGATACGAGACTTCAGTTGTGGGCAGATTTAGATCTGCTTGTTATTCTTAATTTTTTATGGAAACTTAATAAGCAAATGAGCCCTCCCTCCCTCTCTCCCTTTGTCCTCATGCCCCTGAGGTCGACATTTGATTTACAGCTCCCTTTAAGTAATAAAGGAAGGATCTTTTTTTCATTTGAATTGTATCAGCTGGTGAAATCTGGAAGAAATCTCCTTCAGGGTTAAGGAAAGTAGAATTAAAAGGGATTTGATTTTTTTTTCCTCTGTGTAATTGAAAGTGTATAACTAGTACAATGATTAAAAATAATCTGTTAGCTTCGCTGAATAACAAAGTATATCCCTCATTACTTGAGACCTAGATTTTTATAACAACAGTGGTGGGTGATAGAAGAAGAAATTAAGGCAGTGTTTTAAAAATGTCTTTAATAATTTTTTTTAAGCTCAATGAAATTATTCCTATGAAGTGTATCCTGGCCCACTTAAGACAGTCCAAATTCTAGGTCACATCTCTGTCCTCATAGTATAATTTAGCTAGTTGAAAGTACAGTTCAAGTATTTTTCTGAAGTTAAGTTTGATTTTCCTTCTATGCTATCAGAGCCAAGGCACTCAGGTCTGGGAGTCAGAAAACCTGGAGTCATTCCATTTGTTTTTTGTTTTTTGTTTTTTGTTTTTTCCTCACAAAAAAGCTGTGTTATGTTGGGAAAATGACTCAACCTCTCTGGGCCTCACTGAGTCATGTGGCCACGCTGCCTGCTGGGAAAGCCAGGAAACCCAGTAGAGGTGGGCTTCTGAAGATGAGGGGGTACGTTTGTTTCTGGTGAAGAGACTGCAGGATCTACTGGAGTCTATGAGTTGCTTTCAGCTCTACCTTCCTGCAGTTTTTTAGGAACTCCTGGAAGAAGGTGCTGAAATGATTATCATTTGAGAGTGCAGCTCTTTGTGGAGACCTAGACAATCTCAGGTGTTTTTTTTTTCAAGTTGATTTCAAAGGACCTAATAAGCTTCTCCAGACCCCTCTTCTGACTTGTTTGATTTCTGGCTTGGTCTTTGAATGTTACTGGAGCTCTGACTCCTACTGGCACCATTTGGGTAACATTATGGTGGCCTCGTTGAGCGTGCTTAGCAACCAGAATAGATTTTTGCCTTGAAGTAGAATTAAACAGGGCTTCCCTTGTAGCTCAGATGGTAAAGACTCTGCCTGCAAGGTGGGAGACATGGATTCGATCCCTGAGTCAGGAAGATCCCCTGGAGAAGGCATTGGCAACCCACTCCAGTATTCTTGCCTGGAGAATCCCATGGACAGAGGAGCCTGGTGGGCTACAGTCCACGGGGTCACAAAGAGTCAGCTATGACTGAGCACCTAGCACAGAATTAATCACGGTTTTTCCTTTGGTGGTTGGGAGTTTTGTATTTTTCAACATAGGGCATGTAAGCCATTGATGGTATGGGAATCCTGCTACTGTTTTTCATCTTATTCCCTACCATAATTTTTTCCAGACTCAGCTACTAAATGGCTACACGTTCTTGGGTATCTGTTTGAGCCTCTGTAACTTCATTAGTAAAAGTGGGGATACTAATTCTCACCTTAACGGATGGGTGATAATTAAAGAGTGCATTTGTACATGTCTTCTGTATAAACCACTGTTAAAAGAATTAATTAATATACAACAGCTGGCTTTCCAGACGTGTGTGATGGGTAAAAATAGAAAGAAGTATGAGCATTCATTTAGAAATACAGATCTTCAGAGGTTTAGGAAATCAGTCATATGCAAACTGCTTCCCACTGAGGACTCAGTTTAACTGAGTTTAAGTCAGTTTAACTCCTTTGGGGCAGCCTTCCCTGACTTCACACGTTTAGGCTCAGTGTTCCCCTGCCCGTATGCCCTTATTCCGCCCAGTACATGCCCTCCTGCTGAGCACTTGTCCACTGTATCGTTACTGAGATCTACCTCTCTGACTCTCTCACTACATCATGCTTTCTATTTTCTACTGCATCTGGGTCTAGCTAGGTTGAAACACACGAAATTGCCATTTTTAGTTAAAAAAAAAAAAAGATTTGTTGTTATTTAGTCGTTAAGTCGTGCCCAACTCTGTGTGAGCCCACGGACTGTAGCCCACTAGGCTCCTCTGTCCATGGGATTTCCCAGAGAAGAATCCTGGAGTGGGTTACCATATCCTTCTCCAGGGGATCTTCCTGACCCAGGGATGGAACCTGCATCTTCTGCATTGACAGGAGAATTCTTTGCCACCGAGCCACCAGGGAAGCCTCCCCCCAGAAGGTTAGATATTAGCAATTTCATATGTTTGAAGCCAATACATAGGAGACATGAGATATTTTGTTGACTGTTGAGTGATGTGTGACACCTGGATGGGAGATCCATACTACCTGGAGTCTCATGCTATATTTAGGCTAATATAGGATATGGTTTTTCCAATAGTCATGTATGGATGTGAGAGTTGGACTATAATGAAAGTTGAGCACTGAAGAAATGATGCTTTTGAGCTGTGGTGTTGGAGAAGACTCTTGAGAGTCTCTTGGACTGCAAGGAGATCCAACCAGTCTATCCTAAAGGAAATCAGTCCTGGGTGTTCATTGGAAGGACTGATGCTGAAGCTGAAACTCCAGTGCTTTGGCCACTTGATGTGAAGAACTGACTCATTGGAAGAGACCCTGATGCTGGGAAAGATTGAGGGCAGAAGAAGAAGGGGACGACAGAGGATGAGATGGTTGGATGGCATCACCGACTCGATGGACATGAGTTTGAGCAAGCTCTGGGAGTTGGTGATGGACAGGGAAGCCTGGTGTGCTCTAGTCCATGGGATCACAAAGAGTCAGACACGACTGAGCGACTGAACTCAACCGAGGGTATAATCCTTAGTGTGTTTCTTTAGCTATTTCACATACTATAATGACTCAGATTTTCAGGTGAACAGGTTCCTTTCCTTAAGGACAAGCTAGCATTTGGTTTGTTGTATATCACTCACAATGCCAAATAGTTGTGGATGCATGGTTGCCTCTTAATATTTTTAGATTTGTCTTGCAGTTGCTTGATTTAAATTATGGCCTTTATGACTCCTAATTGAGAAATGTTAAGTGATTTAGCCATAATCCTGGAGTCTTTGACAGAATTAGTATTTGCACTCTGTGGCTAGTCTATTTCCATGATGGCATGGTTGCCTTAGGCTCGTTAAGAATGTCAGGATGATTTGACAGTGTTTTCTTGCTCTAGGCTTTGTGTGTGTGTGTCATCAAGTTTCATGGGAAGAAACACCAAATTTGGAATCAGACATGGTTTCAGATCCAGTTATACCATTTATAGACGTGTGACCTTGGCACAGAAGTTTAACTATTTGCTATTTCGTTTGCTTCATTTGTAAAATGCCTATTTCACACCATTGTTGTAAGGGTTTAATGAGATCCAATATGCAGATTATTTAGGAGAATTTAGGAGCAAGTAACAGAAATCTCAACTAAAATTGGCTTAAAAAATAGGAGCATGTATTCTTTCTCATAATTAGAAGTCAGAAGGTTCCAGGGTAATTAATTCAGTGGCTCCAAAAAAAAAAAAAAAAAAACATCAAGAATTCAGGTTCTTCCTGTCTTTCTACTCTGCCATTCTCAGCTTTGGAAACATCCCTCGTTGGTCCTGGATGACTGCCACAGTTCCATGCATTAAGTCCTCAATTTCAGGGTTCACTGACAGGAAAAGGGGGCTCACGCTCCATTTTTCTGTCCTTTTTGTAAGAAGAGGAGTCTGCTAGAAGTGCCTCAGACGACATGTGAAGACAGAAGACATGGCTTCAGATCTGTTTAACTGGAATTGCTTCACATGCTGTGTATAGGTCAGTCACTGAAAAGAGGAACACGATGGCCACAGAGCGTCTGAACAGTCAAAACTTACACCTGGCAAGTCTAGGGGACCCAGCATGCTGGCAGTTGCCTGACCACCTGACTCCTAAGGTGACTTGGCTATTCAGTAAGTAAGGAAACGGTGAGAGGCAGATGGTTTTCAGAGAGACAGCCAACAGTGTGTGCAATACCATGGACCAATGCTTGGCTACCAATAAAATACGACAAGTGCAAGTTTAGGGTATAGTATTTAACTAGATGGTTCATTGCTACCTTGCATGTGTGCGCTCTCATGTCTGACTCCTTGCGACTCCATAGACCGTGGCCTGCCAAACTCCTCTGTCCATGAAAATTTCCAGGCAAGAATACTGGAATGGGTTGCCATCTCCTCCTCCGGGGGTCCTCCGGACCCAGAGGTTGAACCCACGCCTCCTGCTTTGGCAGGCAGGTTCTGCCATTGCACTACCTGGGAAGCCCCCAACTGGGTGTGTATTTAAAACTCCAGATGTGTTCTTTTCCTGTGGTTTTCATTTCATACACACATAAATCAAAGTTCTTGTTCCTTAATCCTGTTTCATTTGAAGGTCTATGTCTAAAAATAATCTCTATAAAAATAGAACTTTAAGAATGCAGCAGGATTTTAATACTTAGGGACATCCATTTGGATAAAGCATGTGCTCTCTGGGGCTTTGCAATAAGAATAAGCAAGTGGCTATATAGATGTTTAGACATTCCATTCAATTACCCTACAAAAGTGAGCATAAAATAGAAACAGGATAAAACCTTTGTCATCTTAAAGGCTGGACTCTTAAGAGAAAGTGTTGCTGTAAGATGATCAGATTTCTCTTACTCGTTATTGTAAACGATATAAGATATAATGATATAAGATATGATTGGCTAATAGGGGAATAGATTTTAGAAAAATGTTTCTAAGTTTTTTCTATGCATATTTTTGCTTTCTGAAGAAAAAAAAAGGCCATTTAAAAAATCATGACTTTGTTTTACTGTAAAAAGAGAAAACCCATAAAGCCACACCTATAAATCAAACCTGTAATTCATATGTGTTAGCCCTGTTTGTCAGTCTTTCCCGTCAGCAAAGAATAAATTACATGCGTTGTTAAAACACACGCACGTTATACAAAAATTCTTTCAGCACTTGTGTGGGTGCTGTGAGTGGTACAGAGGTCCTTAGAACATGAGTGAAAATGAAAGTCGCTTAGTCGTATCTAACTTTTTGCAACCCCCATGGACTGTATGCTGCTACTGCTGCTGCTGCTAAGTCACTTCAGTCGTGTCCAACTCTGTGTGACCCCATAGACGGCAGCCCACCAGGCTCCCCTGTCCCTGGGATTCTCCAGACAAGAACACTGGAGTGGGTTGCCATTTCCTTCTCCAATGCATGAAAGAGAAAAGTGAAAGTGAAGTCGCTCAGTCTGTCCGACTGGTAGCGACCCCATGGACTGCAGCCCACCAGGCTACTCCGTCCATTGGATTTTCCAGGCAAGAGTACTGGGGTGGGGTGCCATTGCCTTCCCCACATGGACTGTATAGTCCATGGAATTCTCCAGGCCAGAATACTGGAGTGGGTAGCCTTTCCCTTCTCCAGGGGATCTTCCCAACTCAGGGATCAAACCCAGGTCTCCCACCTTAGAGGCAGATTCTTTACCAGCTGAGCCATAAAGGACGCCCAAGAATACTGGAGTGGATAGCCTTTCCCTTCTCCAGTGGATCTTCCCAACCCAGGAATCAAACTGGGGTCTCCTGCACTGCAGGTAGATTCTTTACCAGCTGAGCCACCAGGGAAACCTTAGAACATAACTATATTGTAATCCAAGAAGCTTGTCATCCAGTTGGAGAAGGGAATGACAACCCACTCCAGTATTCTTGCCTGGAGAATCCCAGGGACAGAGGAGCCTGGTGGGCTGTGGTCCATGGGCTTGCAAGGAGTCGGATACATCTTAGTGACTCTCACTCCTCATCCAGTAGAGCAGAGAAGATAATTCTAATCCAAGGTGGTAAGTGCTCAGGGCCCCAGCACTGATCCAGGTAGTGAGCTCTGAGAACTCAGAGGAACAAAAGGGGATTTTTGGCTAGGACTCAAAATGGTGTCCGGAGAAGGCAGTGGCACCCCACTCCAATACTCTTGTCTGGAGAATCCCTTGGACAGAGGAGCCTGGTGAGCTGCAGTCAATGGGGTCGCGAAGAGTCGGACACAACTGAGCGACTTCACTTTCACTTTTCACTTTCCTGCACTGGAGAAGGAAATGGCAACCCACTCCAGTGTTCTTGCCTGGAGAATCCCAGGGACGGGGGAGCCTGGTGAGCTGCCGTCTATGGGGTCACACAGAGTCAGACACGACTGAAGCGACTTAGCAGCAGCAGCAGCAGAATGGTGTCATGCAGGAGCTTCTGACCCTAGGCAGATGAAAGAGCCAGGAAGGAAGGTGAGTCCAGATTGAAGCCCCTGAGTGTGTATGTGAGGAAAGTGTTAGGACAGGTGGCCTTGGAGGAGAAGTGGAGGGAAACGCTGGCAGGAAAGGAACATTGAGGGAAAATCATGGAGCGCACCTGGAGAACTTAACACCTGTTCCTGGAATCTGGAAAGTGTAAGGACTGGTGTGTAATTCCTGCCTGTGTAGTTTTAAAGGCTAATAAGGAGGTGGTAGGAGCTGCCTGGCTGACAAAGGAAAGAAGACACAGCCAGCCTGGAGTCTACTGAGGTTTCCTCCATCATGGGGCAAAAGTGTGTGCTGTCCCAAATTAGACCCTGTGCTAAGGAGCAGCCTGGGATTTTTCACAGAGTGTCTCTCCTATGAGAACCACGTAGGGGGGCCAAGGGACTCCCACAGAGAAAATCTATGGGGAGGATTGCTGGAAGCCTAGGGGTTGGGGAGCAGGGAGGACAGTTAGTTGTAAGTAACCAGCTGGAGCAGATGGGAAGAGGCCCTCACCACCTCCAGAGAACAGTGGCCAGAGGTTCTCAAAGGGAGGGTCTCCCAGAAACTCACAGAATTACTCACTGAGGTTTAATTACCCACCTACCACATACAGAGGTAACTCTCAGCAGGATATATTAATTTCCTGGGGCCACCATAATAAAAATCCATTATCTGGGTGGCATAAACAACAAAAGGCTATCATGTTTAACTTCCTAGCAGAGACCCTCTAAGACTCATTGAACAACCTTTGGGTTTTATTATTTACAAGGCTTCTGAAGAGTAGCTTTTAACAGAATAGGGAGAAAGAGGTTTGAATCATGGCCTCTGTAATGAAAATGATTATTTTCAGTTCTAGATTGACACAGTATAACAAAAAAAAAGTAGTAGACTGGTGATTAACTTGTGTATGTGTATGTATAATTAAATGCCTAGGAGAGGTGCTTGGAATAACTTGGTCTTAAATGAAAAATAAAAGTTAGTATCCATCAGTTCAGTTCAGTCGCTCAGTCGTGTCCGACTCTTTGCAACCCCATGAATCACAGCACGCCAGGCCTCCTTGTCCATCACCAGCTCCCGAGTTCACTCAGACTCACGTCCATCGAGTCCATGATGCCATCCAGCCATCGCATCCTCGGTCGTCCCCTTCTCCTCCTGCCCCCAATCCCTCCCAGCATCAGTCTTTTCCAGTGAGTCAACTCTTCGCGTGAGGTGGCCAAAGTACTGGAGTTTCCATTTTAGCATCATTCCTTCCAAAGAAATCCCAGGGCTGATCTCCTTCAGAATGGACTGGTTGGATCTCCTTGCAGTCCAGGGGACTCTCAAGAGTCTTCTCCAAAACCACAGTTCAAAAGCATCAATTCTTCGGCGCTCAGCCTTCTTCACAGTCCAACTCTCACATCCATACGTGACCACAGGAAAAACCATAGCCTTGACTAGACGGACCTTAGTCGGCAAAGTAATGTCTCTGCTTTTGAATATACTATCTAGTATCCATAGTCTCTTTTAATAAAACCAGGTATAATGCTGATATTCTAGAGACATTATAAGTGTTCCTTTTTTAAAAGAGTTAAATATATGACCCATGAAAGGGATTATATAAAATTAAGTTACAAAACCTAAGAATAAAAGGAACCCACCACTCAGCTTAAGAACTAGAGCTTTACCAATTACGTGGCTGCCCTTGGCATGCTTCCCCTCTCCCCGCATTGCATCCCTAGGCCTTCTTTTCAGCATTGTCTACTATGTGAACAATGCTGTTTATGATTCTTTTGGTTTTGGGGGTAGTTTTGCCACATGCTTGTGTGTCCTGAAGCGATTTTTTGCCTGTTTAGACCATTTTATAAGTGGTATCATACTGTACGGATTCCTGCAGGAATGATTTTTCTCAGTCAACAGTGTGTTCCTGAGATTCATCTGTATTGAGCCACACAGCTGTAGTTCAGCGCTGCTTTTCTGCCAATGGTATGGCATTGTATGGCCGTGTATTTTTTTCAGTTTCCTATAGCTGGGCGGTGGGTTGTTGACATTATTTTCCTATTGTAAACAGTGCTGCTTTGTACACCCTTGCATGTCTCTGGATACCTGTGTGTAAGAGCCTCTCTAGGCGCCTTCTGGAATTTTGAAGAGAACTGTAGTTTTTTATTTCAAAGCAAGATGGGCCTATTTCAAGGTATACATTTTTTGCCAATTCTGTAAGTATGAAATGGCATCTTGTGATTTTAATTTGCATTTTCTTGATTACTAATGCGATAGGAGTAATTTTCATATGTTTGTTGACTATATTTCTCTTCTGTGAAATGCCTATTTAGATCTTTTACTAATTATCCTATTGAGACTTTTGTTTTTTTCCCTTCCTGATTTTAAGGAATTCTTGATATATTTTGGATGCTAATCCTTTGACAGTTATATGTATAACAAATGTTTTTCTTGCCTTTGATGGCTTTTTAAAAATTCTTTATTGTTTCTTTTGGTGAGAAGTTTTAAATTTTAATGTGGTTGAATTTATTAAACTTTTTCTTTATGGTTTGTTCATTTTGTATCTTATGTAGATTAATCCAGGATCACTAATTATCTTCCTCTCTGAGGTTGGCAATAAAAACAACGAAGGAGTTTTGCCTTTTACATTAAAAGCTTTAATGTAAATAGAATTGCTTTTTGTTTGTTATGTAAGGATCTGACTTTATTTTTGTTCTTATGAATAATCCAGTGTTCCAGGGATCTAGGGATATAATGTAACCTCTGTCATATAGTAAGTTTTCATACTTGCATAGGTCTCTTTCTAGGCTCATTGCTTCATTCCTTAGCTGTATTTATCTATCACTGTACCAGTGAACTATCTTAATTATTAGTTACAAAATTGATAAGACAAATCTTTTAAGCTAGATTTTGAGTAGAGTCTTTGCTATTCTTAGCCCTTTGCTGAATTTTCATGAAAAATTCCTGGTCATGTTTTTGATTACATTTTGTGATAAACCCAAGTTAGCCATGAAGTTTTAGTTTTTAAAAATATTGCTGAGTTCACCTTGAAGTTAGTTTTGGTTTGGAGTTTGTATCTTGATTCATAAATGAGATTAGCCTATAATTTTCTGTCTGATTTTCGTATCAAGTTATACCAGCCTCACAGAATGTGTTAGGAAGTGTTCACCTTTTTTCTATTAAGAATTTATAAAAGATTTGGATAATCTGTTTCTTGACTGTTCTATAGCATTTGCCTTTAAAGCCCTTTCAGGCCTCATGTTTCCCTTAAATTAAAAGACGCTTACTCCTTGGAAGGAAAGTTATGACCAACCTAGACAGCATATTCAAAAGCAGAGACATTACTTTGCCAACAAAGGTCCGTCTAGTCAAGGCTATGGCTTTTCCAGTGGTCATGTATGGATGTGAGAGTTGGACTGTGAAGAAAGCTGAGCGCCGAAGAATTGATGCTTTTGAACTGTGGTGTTGGAGAAGACTCTTGAGAGTCCCTTGGACTGCAGGGAGATCGAACCAGTCCATTCTGAAGGAGATCAGCCCTGGGATTTCTTTGGAAGGAATGATGCTAAAGCTGAAACTCCAGTACTTTAGCCACCTCATGGGAAGAGTTGACTCATTGGAAAAGACTCTGATGCTGGGAGGGATTGGGGGCAGGAGGAGAAGGGGATGACAGAGGATGAGATAGCTGGATGGCATCACCGACTCGATGGACGTGAGTTTAAGTGAACTCTGGGAGTTGATGATGGACAGGGAAGCCTAGCATGCTGCGATTCATGGGGCCGCAAAGAGTCGGACACGACTGAGCGACTGAACTGACCTGAAGATTTTTTTTAAAAAACTAACAATCCAGTTTTTAAACCATACAGAAGAGAATCCAGTCTTTCTCTTTCTTTGTGGGTCAGTTTTGGAAAGTTACATTTACTAAGAAATTTATAAATATGAGGTTATTACAATGTTTTTCTCATCTTTTAAGTGTTTGCTTCATCAGTAGATAGGGTCTCTTTTATTTGTAATAGAATTTATATGTGCTTTCTTTTTTTTCATGTTTCATTAGCTTATGCTTCTCTCTTTTACTTCCTTTCTTCAAATATCTGTGTTTTTCTGTAGTTCTCTTTCTGACTTGTTGCTTTGTTCATTGATAATTCTGCCTTTTGCTCCTTCCTCAGAATCCCAGGTACGGTGGAGCCTGGTGGGCTGCCGTCTATGGGGTCACACAGAATCAGACGCGACTGAAGCAACCTAGCAGCATCAGCAGCATAATGTAATTGAGTCAGAGTTATAAATATCCATCAAAGAACCACTTTTGATGCCTCCTAATAGTTCTGATAGTAGTATTTTCTTTGTACTTTGGTTTTAGGTATTTAAAAATTTTAATTGTGATGTCTTCTTTTTAAATTATGTATTTTTAAAATTACTTTTTGATACCGATATCTGTTAGTCTTCAGTCAGAAGAGCCTTTGTAACCCTCATACATTGCTGGAGGGAAGGTACAGTCCATTTTGAATACAGTCTGGCAGTTTCTCAAAAGATTAAACATAGAGTTACTCTATAATCCAGCAGTCTTGCCCCCAGATCTGTACTCAAGAGAAATGCCAGTGTACGTTCCCACAAAAGTTTATGCATGCATGCTCATGGCAACAAGATTTGGCTATTTATAATAGCAGAAAACTGGAAACAGCTCAAATGCCCATCAGTCAGCGAATGCATACATAAAGTGTGATACATACATATAATGGAATATTATTTGGCAATAAGAAAGAATACAATACTGATACATTTAACAACATGACTGACTTTGGAAACGTTATTCCAAGTGAAAGAAGCTAGTCTCAGAAGAACACATAGTGTATGGCTCCATGTATCTGAAATGTCCAGAATATAGAAATCTAGAGAGACAGAAATAGATCATTGGTTGCCTAGGACTGGAGAGGATGTAGATTTGGGAGGATAAGAGTTAGAAGATGTGGAGTTTCTGTTTGGAGTCATGGAGATGCTTTCAAATTGATTGTGGTGATGGACACCCAACTCTGTGAACTTACTAAAACACATTGAACTGCACACTTTACCTGGCTGAATTGTGTAGTATGTGGATTTTCATCTCAATAAAACTGCTACCAAAGAAAACATCATTTTCTACCGAAATCACTGATAAATTATAATAGTCCTAAAGGGCTTCCCTTGTGGCTCAGCTGGTAAAGAATCCCCCTGCAATGTGGGAGACCTGGGTTCAATCCCTGGGTTGGGAAGATGCCCTGGAGAAGGGACAGGCTACCCACTCTAGTATTCTGGCCTGGAGAATTCCATGGACTGTGTAGTCCATGGGGTCGCAAAGAGTCGGACATAGCTGAGCGACTTCCACTTTCCACTCAGTTTACATTTGTGTATGTCAGTTCTCATTCTCTCTCCTCTCCCTCCCTCTCTCTCCCTTCTTCTTCCTCCTCTTCCTTTCTCTCATTGGAAATGTTGACTTATTTATCAGAAAGGATCAACTTAATGAAAATTAATGGGGGACATTGATATGAACACAATTTTCCAGTTTACACCCCTATAGATAATCGTATACTGAGAGACAGAGATGGTGCAACCTTGAGAATCTGATGGTACTGACCACTTAGCACAAAGGCGTAGACTGTATGATTCTGAGTAAGCAGAATCTTAATACAAGCGCAGGGACCACAGGAGCAAGTAGGCTGTATGTAACACACCTTAGAAAAATGCCATAGATGAGAAATGGTCCTTAAGAGATGACGTCTGGCATGTGCCACAGGGGAGAATGGTATCAGATCTCCACAATGACGGATTGCATGGAGTGGCTCCTTTGGGGAGGATTTCACTTTATTCTCTGTTCCAGAAACTCTGACCCCACCTTGCCTGTGAAGTAGGAACTTGCTTTGCAAAGGGGCACTGATCAAGAAGGTGGCCATTATCGAGCTGGGAGCCAAACATCTGAAGCTTATAAGCGAGCACAATGGCCAAGGCTTCTTATCCACGTTTCTAATTATATTCTTTCCTGCTTTTAGATAAAGGGACAAAGAAATCTGGGACTGACTTTTCAGGGTTTTCAGGCTGCTCTGAAGTGATCCTTTTTAAAGTAGAGGGATGTAGTTTTGTTTAACAGCAGTGCTGTGAACGGGGTGTGTCCTCCAAGACTGTCCTCTCGTGTACAATAGCACGTCGATGTCAGAGATGCATTAGGGGATGAAGTAATTCATTTGTTCTTTCTAATGAATAGTCATAATTTATAATTTGTACTAATCAAAAACCTTTCATCCACAAAAAACCAACAAGCTTTGCAAACATTATCCTCTCACCAACCTCTGAAGTAAGTGTCTTGCAAGTACAATTATCCCTAATTTGCGGAAGGGCCAGAATAGAGAACATAGTGCAGAAATAGTTATTGATGTATCTTCAGCTCAAAATTTATATTTTGAAAGTCTCTTTGAACTTATTTTCATTAGTTATTTCAGTGCTCAGGGAATATATTTTATCCTGAGCTACATGACAGGTATCTGTCAAGCTGAAAACATAAAGTTAATGTATCCAGATGTTTTTGATATTAACAAACTTAGAGGAGCTCATACTTTGCAGCCACTTGGGAGACAGGTGTCCACCCAGTGCCCCACTGGCATCCAGCTCAATCATCTCTGGAGCCCAGGTGTGTCTTCATGTCATGAGGCAGTTGTGGTGGCATCACCTGATGCAAAGCCTTCTAGTCTGTTCTCTGATCACTGAGTGATGGGGAAGGCAGATGAGGGTAAGCCCAGAAGAGTCCTTTTAATCACTGTCTCTGCCTCCAGACTGTATTACCACCAACCAAAACACGCCACACAGGGCTGTAAAGTTAATCTTAAAATAGCACAGCCTTAGCAACTCACTTTGTCTTGTCACAAAATTTGTACTCGTGATCCTTGAATTCAGACTTCTCCATTAAAAAAATATACAAAAGCACCTTGCTGCCATCTCTCTCACCTCCTGTCTATCATTTGTTGAGGAGAAGACTTTGATATAATTTGATTAACATCCCACCCCACCCGACCCCCAAAACGCAAAACTGAGGTCAGAGCTGACCCTTAGAAAACACACAGAACTCGTGTGCTGCTTTTGTAGAGAGAATGAGGGAAAGTTCCGTTCTTAGTCCCAGGAACTTCCTTAAAGCTAGCCCAGAGGACTTCCTTGAAAGCTCAGTCAGTTCAAATGGCAGATGCAGACAGCTGGTGTGTATGTTTGTTCACCTTATGTACTGCACAAACGCTTATGCTCGCATGCAGGCACACACACACACTCTGCTTTCTCTTTGCTCGGTAAAGGCTTCTTACGGGAGTTTCTGTTCCAATCATGCACCATGTGCGATGCATCCAGGCATTCTCTTAGGATCCAGTGACACACAGGGCATCTTACAATCTGTCATATACAGACGCACATCAGCATCTGCTGACTTGAGAGCCCCGCTCTGTGTTTGTCAGGATTTCTAGGATCCTGTGTTGCTTGGACTGCTGACACCGCCCCTTCATGTGGATTACCATAGTGGGCGGACAGCATGTTTCCCAGGTTGCGATGGGACCCTAGGTTCTAGTTAGAATTAATATAGTAGAAGTGTCTTATCCACTGCTTTTCTTGGATGATGATTAGTTATTTAGGAAAATTGGTTAAAGAGAGGATGAATCTTTTTTTTTTTTTTTTTCCAAAAACGTTTACAGAAACCTTAAGTTTTTTCTTAGCTAAATGTATCTTGTGCCACCTTTAGATTTGGGGTCCCTGTCTTCCCTTCAGTCATGGGTCCTCTCCCAGAACTGCCTGCTTGTCTCCTTTTCCTAGGACCTGTCTCTTATACACATCTCTGGAGTGGGTAGCCTTTCCCTTCTCCAGGGGATCTTCCCAACTCAGGGATCAAACCCAGGTCTCCCACCTTAGAGGCAGATTCTTTACCAGCTGAGCCATAAAGGACGCCCAAGAATACTGGAGTGGATAGCCTTTCCCTTCTCCAGTGGATCTTCCCAACCCAGGAATCAAACTGGGGTCTCCTGCACTGCAGGTAGATTCTTTACCAGCTGAGCCACCAGGGAAACCTTAGAACATAACTATATTGTAATCCAAGAAGCTTGTCATCCAGTTGGAGAAGGGAATGACAACCCACTCCAGTATTCTTGCCTGGAGAATCCCAGGGACAGAGGAGCCTGGTGGGCTGTGGTCCATGGGCTTGCAAGGAGTCGGATACATCTTAGTGACTCTCACTCATCATCCAGTAGAGCAGAGAAGATAATTCTAATCCAAGGTGGTAAGTGCTCAGGGCCCCAGCACTGATCCAGGTAGTGAGCTCTGAGAACTCAGAGGAACAAAAGGGGATTTTTGGCTAGGACTCAAAATGGTGTCCGGAGAAGGCAGTGGCACCCCACTCCAATACTCTTGTCTGGAGAATCCCTTGGACAGAGGAGCCTGGTGAGCTGCAGTCAATGGGGTCGCGAAGAGTCGGACACAACTGAGCGACTTCACTTTCACTTTTCACTTTCCTGCACTGGAGAAGGAAATGGCAACCCACTCCAGTGTTCTTGCCTGGAGAATCCCAGGGACGGGGGAGCCTGGTGAGCTGCCGTCTATGGGGTCACACAGAGTCAGACACGACTGAAGCGACTTAGCAGCAGCAGCAGCAGAATGGTGTCATGCAGGAGCTTCTGACCCTAGGCAGATGAAAGAGCCAGGAAGGAAGGTGAGTCCAGATTGAAGCCCCTGAGTGTGTATGTGAGGAAAGTGTTAGGACAGGTGGCCTTGGAGGAGAAGTGGAGGGAAACGCTGGCAGGAAAGGAACATTGAGGGAAAATCATGGAGCGCACCTGGAGAACTTAACACCTGTTCCTGGAATCTGGAAAGTGTAAGGACTGGTGTGTAATTCCTGCCTGTGTAGTTTTAAAGGCTAATAAGGAGGTGGTAGGAGCTGCCTGGCTGACAAAGGAAAGAAGACACAGCCAGCCTGGAGTCTACTGAGGTTTCCTCCATCATGGGGCAAAAGTGTGTGCTGTCCCAAATTAGACCCTGTGCTAAGGAGCAGCCTGGGATTTTTCACAGAGTGTCTCTCCTATGAGAACCACGTAGGGGGGCCAAGGGACTCCCACAGAGAAAATCTATGGGGAGGATTGCTGGAAGCCTAGGGGTTGGGGAGCAGGGAGGACAGTTAGTTGTAAGTAACCAGCTGGAGCAGATGGGAAGAGGCCCTCACCACCTCCAGAGAACAGTGGCCAGAGGTTCTCAAAGGGAGGGTCTCCCAGAAACTCACAGAATTACTCACTGAGGTTTAATTACCCACCTACCACATACAGAGGTAACTCTCAGCAGGATATATTAATTTCCTGGGGCCACCATAATAAAAATCCATTATCTGGGTGGCATAAACAACAAAAGGCTATCATGTTTAACTTCCTAGCAGAGACCCTCTAAGACTCATTGAACAACCTTTGGGTTTTATTATTTACAAGGCTTCTGAAGAGTAGCTTTTAACAGAATAGGGAGAAAGAGGTTTGAATCATGGCCTCTGTAATGAAAATGATTATTTTCAGTTCTAGATTGACACAGTATAACAAAAAAAAAGTAGTAGACTGGTGATTAACTTGTGTATGTGTATGTATAATTAAATGCCTAGGAGAGGTGCTTGGAATAACTTGGTCTTAAATGAAAAATAAAAGTTAGTATCCATCAGTTCAGTTCAGTCGCTCAGTCGTGTCCGACTCTTTGCAACCCCATGAATCACAGCACGCCAGGCCTCCTTGTCCATCACCAGCTCCCGAGTTCACTCAGACTCACGTCCATCGAGTCCATGATGCCATCCAGCCATCGCATCCTCGGTCGTCCCCTTCTCCTCCTGCCCCCAATCCCTCCCAGCATCAGTCTTTTCCAGTGAGTCAACTCTTCGCGTGAGGTGGCCAAAGTACTGGAGTTTCCATTTTAGCATCATTCCTTCCAAAGAAATCCCAGGGCTGATCTCCTTCAGAATGGACTGGTTGGATCTCCTTGCAGTCCAGGGGACTCTCAAGAGTCTTCTCCAAAACCACAGTTCAAAAGCATCAATTCTTCGGCGCTCAGCCTTCTTCACAGTCCAACTCTCACATCCATACGTGACCACAGGAAAAACCATAGCCTTGACTAGACGGACCTTAGTCGGCAAAGTAATGTCTCTGCTTTTGAATATACTATCTAGNACCCAGAGGACTTCCTTGAAAGCTCAGTCAGTTCAAATGGCAGATGCAGACAGCTGGTGTGTATGTTTGTTCACCTTATGTACTGCACAAACGCTTATGCTCGCATGCAGGCACACACACACACTCTGCTTTCTCTTTGCTCGGTAAAGGCTTCTTACGGGAGTTTCTGTTCCAATCATGCACCATGTGCGATGCATCCAGGCATTCTCTTAGGATCCAGTGACACACAGGGCATCTTACAATCTGTCATATACAGACGCACATCAGCATCTGCTGACTTGAGAGCCCCGCTCTGTGTTTGTCAGGATTTCTAGGATCCTGTGTTGCTTGGACTGCTGACACCGCCCCTTCATGTGGATTACCATAGTGGGCGGACAGCATGTTTCCCAGGTTGCGATGGGACCCTAGGTTCTAGTTAGAATTAATATAGTAGAAGTGTCTTATCCACTGCTTTTCTTGGATGATGATTAGTTATTTAGGAAAATTGGTTAAAGAGAGGATGAATCTTTTTTTTTTTCCAAAAACGTTTACAGAAACCTTAAGTTTTTTCTTAGCTAAATGTATCTTGTGCCACCTTTAGATTTGGGGTCCCTGTCTTCCCTTCAGTCATGGGTCCTCTCCCAGAACTGCCTGCTTGTCTCCTTTTCCTAGGTCAGCGGGGGTGGGGAAGAGTGCACACGAGACTGGGGCTAGACTCTTTACTCTGTATTGTGACTCTGCCCATTACTGGTGTTGTGATCTTGGTTGTGCCCTTTAAGTGCTCCATGCCTCATTGTCCTCATCTTTAAAATGGGTATATTAATAGTACCTCCTTTATGGGCTTGCAGAAGGGTTAGATGAGTTAATGTATGTGAACCGTGCCTCATACCGAGTAAGCGCTGAGTGTCCACCATTATTATTATTATTAGTGATTTCTAATGTTGCCTTCTTTGAAATCAGATGAGAACTTAAGAAGAAGTGGGAGCCATCTGAGCACAGCGTTTACCTGGATTTTAATGCTTTCCTCCCCAATCTACTTTTTCTTTTTCTGTTTAATTACGGTAAAATATAGGTAAAATTTATCACCTGGGCCATTTTTAAGGCAGGGAAGCTGCGACTCAGAGAAGTTATGTGATTCAGTCCAATCAGACAGTCTGACTGCACTGTCGGTGCCGTCGGCACAGCACCTCAGTGCCTCACTGCTGGAAACGTTTGTTTTTCTCCTTAAGGCCTGTTTCTGGGCTCCTAAGTTAATTACTGGCTGTCACCAAAGACCTGCTGCTGCTGCTAAGTCGCTTCAGTCATGTCCGACTCTGTGCGACCCCATAGATGGCAGCCCACCAGGCTCCCCCGTCCCTGGGATTCTCCAGGCAAGAACACTGGAGTGGGTTGCCATTTCCTTCTCCAATGCAGGAAAGAGAAAAGTGAAAGTGAAGAAGCCGCTCAGTCGTGTCCGACTCTTAGCGACCCCATGGACTGCAGCCCACCAGGCTCCTCCGGCCATGGGATTTTCCAGGCAAGAGTGCTGGGGTGGGGTGCCATTGCCTTCTCCAAAGAACTGCTAATCAAGACTAAAAGATTCCCAGCATCAATCAGATTCCAGCTGAATCTGAATGTATAGGTAGCCGTTGGCAGCCGTCATGTAGGGGTTACCATTAGCCCTGTGTTTATGGGAGAGAGCGTGAGGTCATGGAGCCTGGACTCAAACCTGCTATGCTCTGCCACCTGCTGAGTGACCTTAATTCAGCACATAATTTGACCTCACAGAGTCTCAGTTTTCTCATTTGTAAAATGGACGGAATGAAACATGGAGTGACCGTGAAGACTTCCTAGTGTTTCATGATCTATAAAACTATTGCCATCGCCACCCACACTTTCTGAGGAACCATTCACTGGAAAGTATGAAAAGTCCAGGGCAGAGTTTGGGTTAATGTGGAACAAGCTCCCTCAAGTCCCCAGTTGGGACTCTGGTGTTAGCTACTGTAGGAATCCCTGTGGGACATACACCCTTTTAATGTGATGTGCTTGGTTATTAGCGTACAGGATTCATAACTTTTTTTCCCCGAGGCCTTGTTTCCCATAATAGGTTAAAATAACTTGAGGCAAAGGTAGTCTAGATCAATGCTCCCCGTGTTTGTTTCGTATCACCAGGATGTCTGACACGTGAAGTTGCCAAGAATGAGAGAGGCCTCACGGTCCCGGGAGGCTGTGTCAGGGCTTAGTTTTAAGAGCGCTGGCGTCCTCCCTGCGTCTCCGAGGCTGGCTCTGGCGCTCCTCCCGTGTGCCCCGTGGGCCTGGGCACAGCCTGATCCGGGCAGTAGCTGTGCCATCCTGTACCCCCCCACTTACATGTTCCTGTGCCCTCCTGGGCTGTCTGCTCCTCTGGGCCAGGAACCATGTCACTCATTGTTGTTTTAACTGTACCCCAAGGAGTGCCCAGAGCCCATGCTGACTTCTCCATAAATACTTGTTGAATGACTTCCGTCTCTGGTGGTCCTATTTCAAGCCCCGTCCAGAAGTGGAAATGAGGCTGTTGGTGGGGATGTAAATTGTGCAGCTACTATGAAAAACAGCATGAAGTTTCCTCAGAAAATTAAAGGTAGCCCTAACCGTGTGATTAAGCAGTTCCACTCCTGGCTGTTTATCTGAAGAAAGTGAAAATATGAGTTCAGAAAGAAACATGCAAAAAAAAAAAAAAAAAGAAACATGCACCCTCATGTTTGTTGCAGCTTTATTTTCGATAGGAACAACCTAAGTGTCCATTGATGGATGAATGGATAAAGAAAATGTGGTATAATATACGGTGGAATATTATTCTGTTATTGAAAAGAATAAGGTCTTGCCATTTGCAACACTTCTACCTTGGCTAGACCTTGAGGGCATTATGCTAAGTGAAATAAGTCAGAAAGACACATGCCATGTGATCTCACTTATATGTGGAATCTTAAAGCCACCAAAAAATAAATAAATAAATAAGCTCATAGATATAGAGAATAGAGTGGTAGTGGCTGCCTGAGGCGGGGGTAGGGTGTGAGAGAAGTGAGTGAAGGCAAGGGAAAAAAACCTGGAGGCTCAGTGGTTAAGAGTCTGCCTGCAGTGCGGGAGACACAGGAGATGTGGGTTCGATCCCTAGGGCAGGAAGATCCTCTGGAGTAGAAAAGAACAACCCACTTCAGTACTCTTGCCTGGAAAATCCCATGGACAGAGGAGCCTGGCGGGCTACAGTTCATGAGGCTGCAAAGAGTCAGACACAACTTAGCAACTAAACAACCACAACAACATTTCTGAAACCTTCTAGTGACCAATTATGAAACTTTCTAATAGTGATACCAAATGAAGAGAGACATGAGACAATATTTAAAGCAATTGAAGGGAAAATCGTTGAACATGATTGACAATTTGTTGAAAGTATCTTTGTGTTCGTTTGTTCTTAAGGAGAACATTACTCAGTACAGATCTAGTGCTAGGTGAGAAAAAAGCAGAATAGTGAGTGCTGAGGGAAAGCAGTACTTTCAGGCAGGTTTCAATATAATCAGTTTCAATATAAATATCAAAGTGTATGTCTCATGTACTTCTCTCTGAGGAAAAAAGAGCAACTATAATGTGGTTTGTATGCAAAATGAATAGGCAGTTATTATCTTTGGATAATTTAAAGCACCTCTTCTGGAAATTCTGCATATATGGTGGGAGCTAGCAACGTTGAGCTTCAAATAGGGGTGCCTTTTCTCATCCATGTTATTATGAGTGAGAGCAGTTTTAGAATGTGAAAAAATACCTGACTTGATTTTAATGACCCCTTCTGTTATCATGATTTCAGGGGTTCTCTAGGTGTCTTTTCACTCTGATTTAAGTCTGCCCTAGGCAGTTTATCCAAAGAAGCCTACCTTTTCTTGGAGAGCAGTCCGTATTGTTCTTTTTGTATTAGCTCACCCTGAATGTTTGAAAGCTTCCGGCTTTGCATAGTGAAGTTCTGTTTTGACACATCTCATTCTTAGTAGTGCTACCCAATGTGAGTTTGTGTGCCTGACACATTCAGTTCAGTTCAGTTCAGTCGCTCAGTCGTGTCCAGCTCTTTGTGACCCCATGAATTGCGGCACGCCAGGCCTCCCTGTCCATCACCAACTCCCAGAGTTTACCCAAACTCATGTCCGTCGAGTCGGTGATGCCATCCAGCCATCTCATCCTCTGTCATCCCCTTCTCCTCCTGCCCCCAATCCCTCCCAGCATCAGGGTCTTTTCCAGTGAGTCAATGTGCCTGACTCATAGTAAGGCCAAAAAACTGAAACATCAATGTTTGGAGCAGAGAAAGACTTATTGCAGAGCCATGCAAGGAGAATGGGTAGCTCATGCCTGCCAAACCCTGAACTCCCCAGAGGGTTTCAGGAAAGCATTTTTATAGGCAAGGCGGTGGGAGACACGACTAGTTGTTGCAAACAAACTTCTAGGTGTTGGAATCCTTTTTCTTGCAGCTGACCATATAGGTCAGGTTGCAGTGTTCCTGCAAACTTCCAAGAAGACATTCTCTGCAACTTTTTGTCTCTATATGAATGGAAATGTGTTACACCTTTAAAGGTCAGAGCCTTAAGAATGGACTGTATATTTCAGGCGATCGGCAACAATCTTAGCTTGCAACAAAAGCAATAGAATACAAAGATTAGGAGGGGGGTTCATGTTTGGGAGTTCGTGTAAAAAAATAAATAAATACAAAAAAAATAAAAAATAAAAAAAAATAAAATAAAATGAAAGAAACAGAGCTAATATGGTGTCACATTTGTTCTTTCCTGTTACCTTAGTATAGGGATACAGAAAGACTAGTAATGATACCATAGATTTGATTACTACAGTCAGTTCCCAGAGTGCTTCCCCCTTTTATGTCTGTTATTTAGTGCTTTCAGCCACACTCCCAGATTGATGGGACAGGTGTTATTTCCCCCATTTTACGATGAGAAACTTGTGACTAGAAGAGATTAACCAGCTTCTCTGGCAGGCGATGCCTTCAAACTCAGGTCTTCTGATTTCAGAGTCAGTGCCCAGTTCACTACTCTTCAATATCCTAAGCCTTAAGCCTTCTCAACAATCGTTGTGGTAGAATGAGTGGACCCCAAAAGTCACAGCCTGGACCTGTGAGTAGAGGGAGGTAGGTCAGACTCAATAACGACAGGATATTCCAACAGTGGGATGGATTACTTTGTGAAATTGTATATACCCTATCACTTGAAATGGTCATTTAGATGTTGCAATGGGATAAAACACAATATTGAATTAGGCTAGGTGACCTTTTGTGTACCATACAATTCTGAGACTTTGTTAAAATTCAAATGCCCAATTTCATGGTTCCCTTTCCCAGCTTTCCATCAGAAGTACCTGTCAGGCTACGTGAGGGTACGTACATATGCCCAGGCCTGACCCCAGACCTCCTGCATCAGAATCCCAGCATGGGTGGAATGGAATGTGGAGTGTGGGGTGTGAGAGTATTTTTCCAAAAGTTCTATGTGATTCTAAGGTATAGGGTTGTGAACCGCTCTTCTGAGTAGCCCACTAATAACAAGATACAAGCAGGCCTCACTTTGGACTTCTGGGTGGAATTTGGCAGCTTCAAGGAATCATAGTTTCTCAGCATGCAATACCATTTTTAGTATTAGTCAAGCCATTGACTAGCACTATGTTTTCTCTTGGATGCAAAGGATACTGTGATCTCCACTTGGCAGGTTAGCTTTGCTGACATCTCATAACGCCTCCCTGTCTCTGGGGTGGGTGGGAGTTGGTGCCAGTCTAGGAAATAGACATTGATCAACTCAATCACATAGGTCCCTCCATAAGCTGAAAAAAAAAAAAAAAAAAAACCAGTTCAAAGAGTGTGAAGACCAGCCTCTACAATCAGCAAAAGTGTTTGTGGCTCAGTTGTGTTTGTGATCCCAAGGACTGTAGCCCACCAGGATCCTCTGTCCCTGGAATTCTCCAGGCAAGAATACTGGAATGGGTAGTCATTCCCTTCTCCAGGGGCACTTCCCAATCCAGGGATCGAACTGTGGTCTCCTGCACTGCAAGCAGATTCTTGACCACCTGAGCCACCAGGGAAGCTCCTGTGATCAGCAGGTTGGATACGGTGAGCCGCTCACTCCTAGACTCATTACCTCCTAGTTAGCTTTGTAGCATTAAGAAACCTCAGGTAGCATGAAAAACTAATGGTTCTAGCTTATTGTCTTCCTGAGGAATTTTCCTGATAAAGTACTCAACTGTGTTTATAACATTGCTCTGAGAGAATGGTCTCTGAAGGATTACACACCTCCCACATGTCTCCCCATGGTGGGCCAGGAAAAAATTACAATTGCTCTAACGGTATTTTTTTTTTTTCTACTTTTCAATCAATAGGATGCTTTTTAAAGCTTACATTTCTCTTTGGACACTTTAAGTGACTGATGAGACAAAAGGGGGAAAAAAAAAAGCCAAGATAAAATGACAGTAGAGACACTCCTCAAGTCCTGTAATGAACTCCACAGGGCATCCAATTTTGATGTATTAGGGATTTTTTTATATAATGAGTACATTGTTGGAAATCACATTTTGTATCTGCAGGAGCTAGAGATGAAACTGAGCTGACATCTTACCTCTTTTGTAGTTAATTAGCAAGAGGAAAGTAGTGGTTTGGATCTTGTGTGGTAAAGAGAGGTATTAGTCATCCACTGCTCCCCTTTCCCCCTCAACCACCTGGATCTTTTTCTGTGCTCTTTGATTTGGTTTGACGGTTTGGATTGGTCTTGTTGGCTGGGAAAGATGAGGGGAATTGAAGAACCGTTATTATTTAATGAAAAAATAACTGTAGCTCACTTCTCCCCTCCATCCTGCCTGTAAGATAAATAAAACAGATCGGGTCTTTTCCCTCCAAATAGCAGTTCTTTACCTGGACTCAGACAATAGGCAGTACTGGTACGGCAAGAGTCTTTAGTTGTCACTGAATTAACATTTGCCACCATTAAATCCCTAGCACTTGGTATAGTACTGGCACTTAGTTAGTATTCAGGAAATATTTATTAATTAATGAGTAAACGAAACACTGTGTTGACCCAAGCAGCAAGGTATTCACTTGCATTCATGGTAGCTGATCACTTCTTCCAGGTAGTGTTGTGTTATTCAGCCACTAAGTCTTGCCCGACTCTTTGCAGCCCCAAGGACTGCAGCAGGCCAGGCTCCCCTGTCCTTCACCATTTCCCAGAGCTTGCTCAAACTCATCCTACCTACTATGCGTTCTCCTGGGCATCATGCCTCTTCTCAAGGTCTCATACTCAAGGAGGGCTTTGTGCAGGAAGCAGCACTTAAGAGGACCTTGAGAATAGGAGAGGACTTGGATTGCAGGTAACTGGAGGGAGTGCCCTGTGGGCTTCATGTAGGGGCAGCAGGATCTGGGGGTGGAGGTGGGGTGTGGAGTGCCTGGGTCAGGAAATGAAGTTAGCATACCTCCAGCCATGGAGAAAGAGACCTGGTGAGCGGGTGGGGCTCGGGAGGGCAGAGGACAGCTGTGGGGGAGGCAGCCGGGAGGGGGTGCCTTGTGCCCTGGCCACATTCTGGTCAGTGGCCTGGAGGCAAGCCCAGTGCTAACTGTGTGACCACTCATCACTGCTGCCTGCCGACCTGCAGGCACATGGCTCAGGCCAGAGAGAGGGGCCTCCCGCGCTCCCAGCCCAGGGTCCAGGGGGCTTCTGCTCACCTCAGTTCAGGTGGCTCCGTGCTGTCTCCTGCCTGCACCAGCTGTGATGGACAGAGGTTCTTATGGGAAGGAAATTGTCACAACCGTAGCACGGCTGCGTTGTGTTGTTCCGCTGCTCAGTCGTGTCTGACTCTTTGCAGCCCCGTGGACTGTAGCACACCGGGCTTCCCTGTCCTTCATCATCTCCCAAAGTTTGCTCAAACCCATGTCCATTGAGTTGGTGATGCCATCCAACCATCTCATCCTCTGTCATCCCCTTGTCCTCCTGCCTTCAATCTTTCCAAGCATCAGTCTTTTCCAGTGAGTCAGCTCTTTGTATCAAATGGCCAAAGTATTGGAGCTTCAGCATCAGTCCTTCCGATGATTGTTGAGGGTTGATATCCTTTAGGATTGACTGGTTTGATCTCTTTGCTGTCCAAGAGACTCTCAAGAGTCTTCTCCAGTGCCACAGTCGGCAGTATGGTAGGACACAGCTCCTCCAGGAAGACGAGATCACAGCCTCAGCTTATGCTCCTAGAGCCCTGCTTCGAGAGGTTTCTTTGTACCCAGATTGACCACTCTTTCACTATCATTTTGTTCCTGATTCTAAAGTGGGGGATCACACTTGAAAGTCACAGTCTTCCTGCACCACCCTATACACGATCAAAAGAGTGAGCACCTGGGTTCTTCATGGTGTAGAAAAACGCCGGACCTCCGTCCCCATCAGGGCCAGAATGTGCCAGCTGGGACTGCGTCTCAACACCTGGGTCAGTGGTTGTAGACACTTGACCAATGTTTCTGTTAGTGGAATGGCTAAATAAAATAAGAATTATCCACCTGCAGAGATACATGTTTTCTTCTGCAGTTTAATCCTTATGAAGGTAGCGGCGCTGGAAGCCTCGTGTCTAGGCATAGAGAGCTGGCCTCTTCCCCAGAACTTCCCCACACGTGACCTCGTTCGGTCATTATGACTCTTCTGTCACAGAGATTATATTTATTCTCATCTAAAATACTAAGAGACCCCAGAGCACAGTCCAGAGAGTGTTGAACTGCTTGTGAAAACTGTGGTTTAAGTTATTGCTTGTGGCTTTGATTTTCATTCTAAGAGTTCAGCTTCTAATAAGACATAGAGACTGAGACTCCTGTGTGCCAGGTGCTATTCTGACTCCCTCTTTTGCAGATGAGAAACTGAGGCAGTGAGTGGCAAAGTAGATAGAAGGCCTTCGATAGTGGGTGTGGTGGGGAGCTGGGATTTGAGCCCCCTTTCTCCTCCCTCCCGGGGCACACAGCGGCCAGGTAGCAGTGTGCCTGTCACCAGAGCACGATGCTGCCCCCTTGCTACCACCCCCTGCCTCCTCTGCGTCTCACCAGCTACCCGCCTCTTTTCCGGTCCCGCCTTCTCTGGAGGCCGCCTCTCGGCTTGCTCTTCTCCTCACCAGATGCCAGTAGCGACAGTTCCTGGGGCTGTCGTGGAAGAGTTGAAGATAGTGTTTTCCCCGTGGGATGGAAGGCAGTCACAGAAGACTTTCAGGACTGGCTGATTTATCGTGGGGTTGTCTTTAAACACACCTGGTTCTGTGCATGACTTGGCTTCCACAAAGCTCTGGCTGACTCCAGGTGTGTGATTTTTCTGCTCCTGGAGCACCCCCATGTGTGTCTTCTGCGAGGTTTTTTGTCTTGTAAGGAATAACTGTCCACAGTCTACCCCTCGGTGTTCCTTCACCTCCCTTTGACACCACGAGGTACAGCAACAAGGGGACACGCTCAGAAAAGACATTTGTCCTTTGCATTTTTCCTCTCAAGGTACTTTGAACGACAACATTAAAGCACCTATAATACTACTGTGAATTGTTAACAAGCACATTTGCACATCACATCTGTCATGCTATTTACGCGATGTTATGTGAAGAAATGACTCAAAGTATTTTAAAGATATAGCCTTTCATCTTTGGAAGCACCAGAAACTATTTGCAGATTGGTCTTGGGAATCAAATTAGCCTAGCACATCGGTGAGTTCTTGGAGGCATGGGCATTTCTGTAAGTGGTTGCTGGCCCCCTTAATCCTTTTGATCATTTGCACTGTGTATTTTTATACAGGCTCTTGTACTTTGGAGAAATAAAATAAAGAAACTTAAAGGTGAGTTTGACAAGGGTTTCTCCACACTGTTTGTCAATGCAGATAGAGCCTGAATTTTAATAGCAGTAGCTTCTTTTAAACAACCAAGGCTCTTTAAACCTCTCTACAAACAGTGTCAGTGCTCAGATTAGGTCTGAAAGTGTTTGCTGGTGAGGGGAAATCTTTCCTGACCCTATATTGCAACCACGAAAGAAGACTCTATCCTGAAGAATAGTCTTGACCACCTGGATGTCAGTGATCCCCACAGCTGTGGGCCACTTCCTGTGTAACATTTGCTGTCATTGATGACTTCTGGTGACATTCAGGAGCCGGCTTGGAGTCATAGAATAAGCCAGACTTTCTACCTTCAGCTGAAACGTGGTTGACTCCTCACTGGATCCTGCCGTTGACTGGCTGCAGGATGTTATGTGAGAAAACTTGTGGGGAGGCCTTGGTTTCCTCATCTGTAAAATGGGGATGACATCCCTGTTGTGAAATTGTGGGGAGCAACATCTGTGCGCCCGTATTCATAGCAGCACCATTCACGAAAGCCTAAAAGTGGAAGCAGCCCAAGCGTCCATTGACAGATAGATGGATAAACAAATGTGGCATGTCTGTGCAATGACATCTTATTCAGCCTTTAAAAAGGACATGCTGACACAGGCTTCCGCCTGCATGAATCTTGAGGACATTCTGCTGAGTGAAATAGGCCAATCACCAGAGGGAAAATAAAACATAACTCCACTGACATGGGGTTTAGAGGAGTCAGATTCACTGAGACAGAAGTAGAATGGCAGTCACCTGGGACTGCAAGAAGAGGAAACTGGGAAGTTAGTGTCTAATGGATGTAAAGTTTCAGTTTTGCAGGACTGAAAAAATTCTGGAGATAAATGATGGTGATGGTAGCTCAACGATATGACTCTACTTCATTCTGAAGGAGATCAGCCCTGGAATTTCTTTGGAGGGAATGATGCTAAAGCTGAAACTCCAGTACTTTGGCCACCTCATGAGATGAGTTGACTCATTGGAAAAGACTCTGATGCTGGGGGGAATTGGGGGCAGGAGGAGAAGGGGACGACAAAGGATGAGATGGCTGGATGGCATCACCGACTCGATGGACGTGAGTCTGAGTGAACTCCAGGAGTTGGTGATGGACAGGGAGGCCTGGCGTGCTGCGATTCATGGGGTCGCGAAGAGTCGGACACGACTGAGCAACTGAACTGAACTGAACTGAATGCCACTGAATTGTACACTTAAAAATAGTTAAGATAGTAAATTTTGGAAAGTGTGTGTGTGTTTTTTTTTAATCTCAATAGAGAAAAACTGGGGGAAAAAAGTATGAGCATTGAACAACATCCAGTAGGTAAGGTGCCTCCCATATTATCAGTGTTCAGTAAATGCTGCTGCTACTGCTGCTAAGTCGCTTCAGTTTTGTCCGACTCTGTGCGACCCCATAGACGGCAGCCCACCAGGCTCCCCCGTCGCTGGGATTCTCCAGGCAAGAACACTGGAGTGGGTTGCCATTTCCTTCTCCAATGCATGAAAGTAAAAAGTGAAAGTGAAGTCGCTCAGTCGTATCCGACTCTTACTGACCCCATGGACTGCAGCCTACCAGGCTCCTCCATCCATGGGATTTTCCAGGCAAGAGTACTGGAGTGGGGTGCCAAAATAGTAACAGCTTTCACTAGGGTTCAGAGTTGTAATGCATGATTCCGTGATATTGCCTCATGTGGCCGTGCCATGGTTGGTTTCTTTTTGTGTGACTTCTGGATTTCTTTTTGTTTGACTTCTGGATTTCTTATGGTACTTCACCACTGTATTAACAGTAATGACGGAACAAGTTTTTGTGTTTGTGTATGCCTTTTCTTTTCTTTGGGTTTATATCTTTGAGGTTGATTTCCCGGGTCACTGTTAATCAAGGTGAATTCATCTTTGGGGCGCTTGCTTCATGTGCCCGTGGGGTTTCAGAAGGGTCCTGTCATCTTCGCTGTCACCCCCCAAGGACACCTCACAGTGTCCTCATCAACACTAGGTGTGATTTTAAGCAGTTTTATAAAGTGACATGAGTAGGAGATGGTATTTTAATGTTTAAGATGCATTCATTTACTTTTATCTGATCACTGAAGCTGTTGAGAACTTTTCATGTCTTGATCTACATTTATTTTTTTCAGTGTGCATTGCCCCTTTACATCTTTTGCCTGTATTTCTAGTGTGGTTTCAGTGCTCTTCTTTTTTTAAAAATAATTTTTATTTATTTAAAAATTTTATCAGATTATAGTTGTTTTACAATGTTGTGTTCATTTCTGCTCTGTAGAGCTCTATGCGTACACGTGTGTGTGTCAGCGTTCATTTCTGCTCTGTAGAGCTCTATTTTGCCTGTATTTCTAGTGTGGTTTCAGTGCTCTTCTTTTTTTTAAAATAATTTTTATTTATTTAAAAATTTTATCAGATTATAGTTGTTTTACAATGTTGTGTTCAACAATATGCGTACACGTGTGTGTCAGCGTTCATTTCTGCTCTGTAGAGCTCTATGCATACATGTGTGTGTGTCAGCATTCATTTCTGCTCTGTAGAGCTCTATGCGTACACGTGTGTGTGTCAGCGTTCATTTCTGCTCTGTAGAGCTCTATGCGTACACGTGTGTGTGTCAGCGTTCATTTCTGCTCTGTAGAGCTCTATGCGTACACGTGTGTGTGTCAGCGTTCATTTCTGCTCTGTAGAGCTCTATGCGTACACGTGTGTGTGTCAGCGTTCATTTCTGCTCTGTAGAGCTCTATGCGTACACGTGTGTGTGTCAGCGTTCATTTCTGCTCTGTAGAGCTCTATGCGTACACGTGTGTGTGTCAGCGTTCATTTCTGCTCTGTAGAGCTCTATGCGTACACGTGTGTGTGTCAGCGTTCATTTCTGCTCTGTAGAGCTCTATGCGTACACGTGTGTGTGTCAGCGTTCATTTCTGCTCTGTAGAGCTCTATGCGTACACGTGTGTGTGTCAGCGTTCATTTCTGCTCTGTAGAGCTCTATGCGTACACGTGTGTGTGTCAGCGTTCATTTCTGCTCTGTAGAGCTCTATGCGTACACGTGTGTGTGTCAGCGTTCATTTCTGCTCTGTAGAGCTCTATGCGTACACGTGTGTGTGTCAGCGTTCATTTCTGCTCTGTAGAGCTCTATGCGTACACGTGTGTGTGTCAGCGTTCATTTCTGCTCTGTAGAGCTCTATGCGTACACGTGTGTGTGTCAGCGTTCATTTCTGCTCTGTAGAGCTCTATGCGTACACGTGTGTGTGTCAGCGTTCATTTCTGCTCTGTAGAGCTCTATGCGTACACGTGTGTGTGTCAGCGTTCATTTCTGCTCTGTAGAGCTCTATGCGTACACGTGTGTGTGTCAGCGTTCATTTCTGCTCTGTAGAGCTCTATGCGTACACGTGTGTGTGTCAGCGTTCATTTCTGCTCTGTAGAGCTCTATGCGTACACGTGTGTGTGTCAGCGTTCATTTCTGCTCTGTAGAGCTCTATGCGTACACGTGTGTGTGTCAGCGTTCATTTCTGCTCTGTAGAGCTCTATGCGTACACGTGTGTGTGTCAGCGTTCATTTCTGCTCTGTAGAGCTCTATGCGTACACGTGTGTGTGTCAGCGTTCATTTCTGCTCTGTAGAGCTCTATGCGTACACGTGTGTGTGTCAGCGTTCATTTCTGCTCTGTAGAGCTCTATGCGTACACGTGTGTGTGTCAGCGTTCATTTCTGCTCTGTAGAGCTCTATGCGTACACGTGTGTGTGTCAGCGTTCATTTCTGCTCTGTAGAGCTCTATGCGTACACGTGTGTGTGTCAGCGTTCATTTCTGCTCTGTAGAGCTCTATGCGTACACGTGTGTGTGTCAGCGTTCATTTCTGCTCTGTAGAGCTCTATGCGTACACGTGTGTGTGTCAGCGTTCATTTCTGCTCTGTAGAGCTCTATGCGTACACGTGTGTGTGTCAGCGTTCATTTCTGCTCTGTAGAGCTCTATGCGTACACGTGTGTGTGTCAGCGTTCATTTCTGCTCTGTAGAGCTCTATGCGTACACGTGTGTGTGTCAGCGTTCATTTCTGCTCTGTAGAGCTCTATGCGTACACGTGTGTGTGTCAGCGTTCATTTCTGCTCTGTAGAGCTCTATGCGTACACGTGTGTGTGTCAGCGTTCATTTCTGCTCTGTAGAGCTCTATGCGTACACGTGTGTGTGTCAGCGTTCATTTCTGTTCTGTAGAGCTCTATGCGTACACGTGTGTGTGTCAGTGTTCATTTCTGCTCTGTAGAGCTCTGTGCATACACGTGTGTGTGTCAGTGTTCATTTCTGCTCTGTAGAGCTCCATGCGTACACGTGTGTGTGTCAGCGTTCATTTCTGCTCTGTAGCGCTCTATGCATACACATGTGTGTGTCAGTGTTCATTTCTGCTCTGTAGAGCTCTGTGTGTACACATGTTTGTGTTAGTCACTTCAGTCGTGTCCGACTCTTTGTGACCCCATGGACTGTAGCCCACCAGTCTCCGCTGTCCATGGGATTCTCCAGGCAAGAGTACTGGAGTGGGTAGCCATTCCCTTTGCAGGGGATCTTCTCGACCCAGGGAGAGAACCCAGATCTACTGCATTTTGCAGGCAGATTCTTTACCATCTGAGCCACCAGGAAAGCCCCTTAAGTTTACGTATATCCCCTCTTTCTGGATTTCCGTCCCATTTAGGTCAGTACGGGGCATTGAGTAGAGTTCCCTGTGCTATGCAGTAGGTTCTCAGTAGTTATAGATTTCAATGCTTTTCTTATCTAAGTATTTTGTCACGTTTGTAACATGTCATTTTTAATATTCAGTTTTGCTAGTTATGTAGTTAAATCATCATTCAAACATTTCAAAACACAAAATAGTAAGATTTTTAAAGTAGATTTAAAATGGTTTTACAATAACATGGTTATTATACTTAATGAATCTTCTTCCCATAATCCCCCTGTCATACTTGTCTATTAGCATAACATCTGTTTAGATGTTAATTTACATGACTATAGTATCTGAATTAAAATTTTGTAGACTGACCAATTAAGAATAAAATATTAATAATCCAAAGTAAAGAAGGCATAACAAAATTAGAGAAAATAAATGATTAAAATTATTAATAAGCATGACATTTATCTCACTAATAATTAAATTAATTAAAAATAAAATGACAGGCTTATTAATATCTTCCATCTATAAATTGGTAGGGATTGAAAACACTGTGATGGTAACTGAGACTGACCCTCAGATATGCTGCCAAAGGGGAGAGAAAACTGGCTCAACTTTAATGACTAGCAAGAAACTTAAAAATGTTTATAAACACTGATTTAGAAAATTCACTTATATAACTGAGACTAGAGGCAGCCTCAGAAATGGAGAAAAAATATTTACGTTCATAGATAAAAAGAGGATTCAGTACAAATGCCCAATGACAGAGAATAGTTGAATAAGTAATAACACAGTCATCTTTGGAGTGTTAAGTATTTATTATGTATGTAAATTCACTTATATAACTGAGACTAGAGGCAGCCTCAGAAATGGAGAAAAAATATTTACGTTCATAGATAAAAAGAGGATTCAGTACAAATGCCCAATGACAGAGAATAGTTGAATAAGTAATAACACAGTCATCTTTGGAGTGTTAAGTATTTATTATGTATGTATAAATGGTATTTACTAGAAATTTCAGTGGTGGGGAAAACAGTCATAATGTGCTTTTAAGTGGAAAAGGCATGATGCAGCGATTATAGTAAAATAAGTTGTGTGTCATGGTGTGCATATGTGTGTGTGTTGTGTGTGTGTGTGTCTCGTGGATATCTAGAAAGAAATGCATAAAAATACTGAAAGTACTTATCTGGTAGGAGTATGGATGATTTTTATTTTCTTTTTTATATTTCTGCACATGTTCTGAGCTTCATTTT
This sequence comes from Oreotragus oreotragus, assembly GCA_006410675.1. Taxonomy (NCBI): domain Eukaryota; kingdom Metazoa; phylum Chordata; class Mammalia; order Artiodactyla; family Bovidae; genus Oreotragus; species Oreotragus oreotragus. Next base: position 320,682 of record SJYX01015779.1, on the reverse strand, counting down.
ATTTACGAATCATTGTTTCTACAATCAGAAATATATTTTACTGTTAAGGAAGACTAAGGATGATGAGTAAATCTCTCTCCTTTACTGGATTCATGTTCACTTTGCTCTCATTGCTTTAATGCATTGAACAGAATCCTGGACCAGGAGTCAGGAGGTGTCTTTTCAAGCTATGGTCCAGAAACTTACTAGGTATATGGCATTGGGCAAATCTCACTTGTATGTGCTGTTGCTGTCGGTTAGTTGCTAAGTTGTTTCTGACTCTTTGAGACCCCATGGGCTGTAGCCTCCCAGGTTCCTCTGTCTGTGGGATTTTCCAGCAAGAATACTGCAGTGGGTTGCCGTTTCCTTCTCTAGAGGATCTTCCTGACCCAGGAATCAAACCCACATTTCCTGTGTCTCCTGCACTGGCAGGCAGATTCTTTATCACTGAGGCACCTTAACTCGTAAAATGGGGATTTCTACCTTCCCTGCATGTACCATTGGAGGATTGTAAGAATTCAGGTGAAAATACCAACATAGACGAAAAAACTTTGCAAACCAAGATGCAAAGGATTCCTGAAACCACCATGAGGTTTAATAATTTCTTAGAAGGACTCACAGAACTCAAAAGCTGTTATCCCCACAGTTACAGTTGGTTACAGGAAAAGGATACAGATCAAAGTCAGGTAAAGGAAAAGTCACGCAAGGCAGAGTCTGGAAGGACTCAGGGAAGAGCCCCTGTGTCATCTCCTTCCTGGCCTCTGTGTGCGACACTGTGCAGAGCATCGCCACCCAGGAACCTGGTGATGTCTCAAACTAGTGTCCAGAGTTTTTACTGGGTCTTCAGTACATAGGTATGATTGATCGATTGCCTGCATGGTTGAACTCAAGTTCTAGGTCAACCGATACCATGTTACCCAAAGCCCCCTCCCTCAGTCACATGATTGGCCTTTCTGGCATAACAGCCCCTACCCTAACCCTACACTAAGATGAAGTGTGGCCAGTCTCCACCCTAAGAGCACCGGTGTGGCAGCCCCTCTGTAAATAAAGACACTCCTATCAGGTATGACCTAGATTACCTACCAGAGTCAAGGCAAAGACCAGCTACCTGTTCTCAGTTCAGTTGCTCAGTCATGCCTNGGCCTTTCTGGCATAACAGCCCCTACCCTAACCCTACACTAAGATGAAGTGTGGCCAGTCTCCACCCTAAGAGCACCGGTGTGGCAGCCCCTCTGTAAATAAAGACACTCCTATCAGGTATGACCTAGATTACCTACCAGAGTCAAGGCAAAGACCAGCTACCTGTTCTCAGTTCAGTTGCTCAGTCATGCCTGACTCTTTGTGACCCCATGAACCGCAGCACGCCAGGCCTCCCTGTCCATCACCAGCTCCCGGAGTTCACTCAGACTCACGTCCATTGAGTCGGTGATGCCATCCAGCCATCTCATCCTTTGTTGTCCCCTTCTCCTCCTACCCTCAATCTTTCCCAGCATCAGGGTCTTTTTCAATGAATCAGCTCTTCTCATCAGGTAGCCAAAGTATTGGAATTTCAGCTTCAACATCAGTCCTTCCAATGAACACCCAGGACTGATCTCCTTTAGGATGGACTGATTGGATCTCCTTGTAGTCCAAAGAACTCTCAAGAGTCTTCTCCAACACCACAGTTCAAAAGGCATCAATTCTTCTGCACTCAGCTTTCTTTATAGTCCAACTCTCACATCCATACATGACTACTGGAAAAACCACAGCCTTGTCTAGACAGATCTTTGTTGACAAAGTAATGTCTCTGCTTTTTAATATGCTGTCTAGGTTGGTCATAACTTTCCTTCAAGGGAGTAAGCATCTTTTAATTTCGTTTTGGACCAGGCTAAAGTCCTTACTAGGACTTCCCAGCGGGTGCAAGTAGTAAAGAATCCACTTGCCAGTGCAGGAGATACAAGAGTTAAGGGTTCCATCCCTGGGTTGGGAAGATCTCCTGGAGTAGGAAATGGCAACCCACTTCAATATGTGACCAAAGAGAGATGGAAAACAAATTTGTGGTGGAGTCTATTATTTACTGGGCTAGTGGTAAAGAACTCCTCTGCCAGTGCAGGA
>SJYX01015779.1:302278-317303 GCA_006410675.1 Oreotragus oreotragus | reverse complement strand
CTTCTCCAACACCACAGTTCAAAAGGCATCAATTCTTCTGCACTCAGCTTTCTTTATAGTCCAACTCTCACATCCATACATGACTACTGGAAAAACCACAGCCTTGTCTAGACAGATCTTTGTTGACAAAGTAATGTCTCTGCTTTTTAATATGCTGTCTAGGTTGGTCATAACTTTCCTTCAAGGGAGTAAGCATCTTTTAATTTCGTTTTGGACCAGGCTAAAGTCCTTACTAGGACTTCCCAGCGGGTGCAAGTAGTAAAGAATCCACTTGCCAGTGCAGGAGATACAAGAGTTAAGGGTTCCATCCCTGGGTTGGGAAGATCTCCTGGAGTAGGAAATGGCAACCCACTTCAATATGTGACCAAAGAGAGATGGAAAACAAATTTGTGGTGGAGTCTGTTATTTACTGGGCTAGTGGTAAAGAACTCCTCTGCCAGTGCAGGAGACATGAGAGACACGGGTTCGATCCCTGGGTCGGGAAGATCCCCTGGAGGAGGACATGACAACCCACTCCCGTGTTCTTGCCTGGAGAATCCTATGGACAGAGGAGCCTGGAGGGCGACAGTCCATGGGGTCACAAAGAGTTGGATACGACTGAAGCAGCTTAGCATGCTATTATTTACTATGTTATAACACTGAAATAAGAGAGGATAGGAATTCCACAGGTACAAGTGGCAATGCAAATACATTCTTCACCGACCCACAGAACCTGGGGGACCACCTTTGAGAAGGGAATGTGCTAACAGGGGTGCCGCAGAGAGACAGTTGCTACAGTCGTTATTTACCGCAGAGATGAATTAGGCTGGGGAACCACTTACCGGCCAGCGGGGTATAGGAACCTGACCCTCTTCTCAGTGTTAACAGCACACAAATATGTCTCTCTGTTAACAAATGTATCTAACGTGAGTGTGTTACAAGCCTGTTTTTTCACAGGTTCCTTTATCCGGCACCATCTCCCTCTGTAGTGCAGCTAAGCTTGCTACGTACAGTGAGGGGGAGATGATAAAAAGAACCTGTCTCGTTTCCCTTTGCAGAGTTTCAAATCTCTAGCACCATGTCAGGTTGGATCCATAAGGTCTCATAAGAGTGAGATTAGAAAAAGGAAAACCCAAGTTTATTTTCTCGTGAAATTAAAAAAAAAAAAAATTAGAGCACAATGAAGAGAAAGATCCTCCTCAGGAAACTTGCTCGAGGACAGCCTCATGCTTTTATGGGAAAAGAGCCAGCGACAGAGACTCAGAATGAAAGTGTTCAAGTACAGTTGCCTTCAGAGGGAAGAATTTCAGCCTTTGTCTGGTGGTTTTTGGGAAGCACATAACTGGTCATAAATCGATGCTGTCAGTAAATTGGGGTTGTGTGTTCTGTCTCTTTCAAGGAAAAACTGGCCACGCAGAAGTAGTCCGGGTGGTGTACCAGCCAGAACGCATCAGCTTTGAGGAGCTGCTCAAGGTCTTCTGGGAGAATCATGACCCGACCCAAGGTAGATGAGTGAGCCAGTGTTTAATTATCTTACTAATTACAGCTGGGATAATTAGTGTTTGAGCTGCACGGAAGAGATGAACCTTGAAATCACACAGGAGCTCAAGAATATGATTGCAGACATTTATTGACGGAGAAGGGGAGGGGCTGGGGAAAAGAGGGCGAGAGAATAAAGGCACAGCCCCCCATCTGCGCCCCTCCCTCCTTTACAGCTGTCAGGGGTGGGAAAATTCCCACAGAGAAAGACGCCAGACAATAGAGATTCGTTCACCTTTGATTATTGCATTATTCCTCCTTAATGCAGTCTTTTGTCTACAAAATTAAAGTGTCTTTCTAGCAGCTCCAAAGTTTTCCTGATTTATGGTTCCTTTATTTCCCTGAATTTAGCCTTTCTCATCTTTTGATGTTATCAGCCTTTTTTTTTTTTCCCCCTTTAAATGTCTGAGGGTGATAAAAAAAAAAAAGGTAAAATGCAGCATGCAATGGGTTCACAATGTTTGGGTTATTTAAATATTTTGTCTTCTTTGGAATTTATTGTATGGAGATATTAATATATTTGGGCTGTAAACAATGGTGGTCAGGAATTCTATTTGAATGCACACACAAGCAAATATCTCATGCTGGCAAATATCATTGTAATATCCAATAATGGAGCAGTTTCCAGACTTCAACTGAACAGCCTTACAAGCACTGCTTTGCCAGTGTGATGATCTGATGTTATGAGTCTTATGAACTGAAAAGTCCTATATGTCTGATATGATTTTCACAAACCCTGTTCATTTAGCAGGCTTCCCTGGTGGCTCCGACGGTAGTGAATCTGCCTGCAATGCAGGAGACTGGGGTTCGATCCCTGGGTCGGAAATGGCTGTGCACTCCAATATTCTTGCCTGGAGAATTCATAACCTACATCTAACTAGGCTGAGAATTCTGTTGGCTTTAACAAAATATTTGGGCTTCCCAGCTGGCACAGAGGTGAAAGAACTTGACTGCCAATGCAAGAGATGCAAGAGACGTCGGTTCAATTCCTGGTTAGCAAAATCCCCTGGAGAAGGAAATGGCAAGTCACTCCAGTATTCTTGCCTAGAAAATCCCATGGACAGAGGAACCTGGCAGGGTACCGTCCATGGGGTTGCAAAAGATAGCAATTGGTCTATTTAATGAAAATATTTTTCCCTGTGGTATCAGGTCTTGTGCGAGTAGGTGAGTGGTGTTGGCTCTTTGCTGATGAATGGATGTGTTCTTCCAAACATGCATTGTGTTTTGGGGTGGAACCTTACCAAGATCCCAGCAACCCCAGCGCCAGGTTGGTAAGTCCTGAATCCTGGTTACACCTGAGTCCAGGGTGACTTCCCAGAAGGCAAAGGTCAGAGCTAAGGCAAGAACAGCCACATGATCAGCAGAGCAGCCAGGGTCAGGCAGGTCCAGGATGCAGGCTCATCCAGCAGGGTGACTGAAGGTGGGAATGAGGCCAGGAGCAGGTTCTCCATGACTGTCAAGTCTGGTTGACGTGGGGGAATGAGTCCCTGGTGGGGAAGCAGTGAGAGGGGGGGCAGGGGAGGTATAGGACTGTTAAGGGCAAGAGTACTGCCGTCAGAAGGTACAGATGCCACCCTGATTTGGACTGCCACACTGTCACGCCATATAAGAACAGCAGGCCTGATGGCTTAAACATCCGTGGCTCAATGAGAAAATGATTGGTGAGCTCCATAAAGAAGGAGGGTGACGGCCAGGATCATTCTGAGGAGCCTTTGATTCAGAGGCAGCAGCCTCTTGCTCAGAGCTGAGGGTCAAGGCAGGATGCTGGGGGCTCCAGAGTTCTAAGTGGAGACACCTATCAGGAGCCCAGGTGAGCCTGAAGTCATGGAGCAGACAGGCTCTATGCGGGCCCACAGGGCTGGGAATGTGGCCTTGGCCTGGCCACCCGTGTCCTGATAGAACCACCTTGTTCTTGGCCTCCACAGCATTTTAAAGAAGGTGAAGTCTGCCATCTACTTCTCTCTCCTTACTCCTCTTACCCATTGTATCTTTTTCGGGGGACAGGGATGTGAACCATTTTTAATGGCCTCTATTGAATTTGTTACAATATTGTTTTCATTATATGTTTGGGTTTTTTGGCCCCGAGGCATGTGGGATCTTGGCTCCCAGACCAGGGGTTGAACCCACACCCCCTGAATTGGAAGGTGAAGTCTTAGCCACTGGACCGCCAGGGAAGTCCCTACCCATTTTATCACATCTTTACTAGTGCACCTCAGGTCACTAGTTCTCACCCCTGATTCTCAGGGGAAATCCACCTGCAAAAGCATTTTATTAGAACCTCTTGTTCTCCCCATCCCATGGGTCAGATTGGTCTCAACTTTGGAAATTCTTGGTTTGCTATCGGTATGAATTTGCTAGGGCTGCCATCATAAAGTATCACAGACTGGATGGCTTAACCAACAGAAATGAATTTTCTTACAGTCCTGGAGGCTAGGGGCTGAAGTTGAAGGCGCTGGCAGAGTTGGCTTCATGCTGGCTCCTCAATGGCTGTCTTCTCATATAGCCTTCCCTCTGTGTGTGTCTCTGTCCTAATCTCTTTGTATAACATTGGATTAGGGCCCACCCAGATGACCTCATTTAATCTTAATCATTAAAGACCCTGTCTCCAGATTCAGTTACACTCAGATTAGAGCTTCAACATGTAAATTATGAGAGGAGGGGGGACACACTTTAGCCCGTAGCACTGTCTGATAATGTAATATTTAATAGGTTGATGTGCTGGTTTTTCAGAGGTACTTTTTTTCTGACAGGGTGTTCATAGGCTTATAGACTGAAAGAGACTGATCATCTTTTCCAACCTCAGCTTCAATTCTATGAGTCAGAAGATGAAATTGCTCATGGTGGGGGTCACAGACAATGGGATTGGAGTATTGAGTGACCTATTCTTACACTAATATTTCTGACAAATTATACATGTAGGAGGAGGGTTTTTCTACCCTTGTGTATACTTGTTTCTGCTTAGAGTAGTGCTTCATGCAATGTACACAGTCATGCATTAAATCCCAAGGTATCTGATCGTCCCACATTATTATTAGAATTATTTTTTAGATAGTTCAGTGTAATGGGTCATGGTAAGAATCTTTTTCTGCCTTTTAGGGTTTCCTATGACCCTTCTGGAAATAGGGCCCATGGAATGATCTATATGATCTAGGCCTGATCAGTCACAGTATCTTTTCCTGTTGTTATCAGTGTTCAATCCAAACAACAGGCGTATGACTCCAGCAGAACCAACTAGAGTCTTTCCCTGGGAGTGTTGCATGTTGTCACTTGGCTATGGGTGCCGGGGGAATAACCCACACAGGGCACCTGACTGTATGGTCCCCAAACTTCCCCAGTCTCCAGACACCATAGCAGAGCCTGACAATTAGACCTGGGTTCTGGCCCCAGTTGGGCCTCTTCCCAACCTCTCAACCTTGGCCAAGACACTTAATCTAAAACTCTGTTTTCTCATCTACAGAAAGGGGAAAATAATGTCTATCCTGCCCACTTCTCAGGTTGTCATAGGAATGAAATGAAACCACGTGAAGATCACTTGAAAGAACCGTGGTCAAAAACCAGGGTCAAGAACCCTATAGGTGGTGGCATGATGGCTGTGTCCTTCTCAACACAATATAGTGTCACCAGAGTTATTCATTTATTTTTGTTTCCTTGATTTCTGNTCTAAAACTCTGTTTTCTCATCTACAGAAAGGGGAAAATAATGTCTATCCTGCCCACTTCTCAGGTTGTCATAGGAATGAAATGAAACCACGTGAAGATCACTTGAAAGAACCGTGGTCAAAAACCAGGGTCAAGAACCCTATAGGTGGTGGCATGATGGCTGTGTCCTTCTCAACACAATATAGTGTCACCAGAGTTATTCATTTATTTTTGTTTCCTTGATTTCTGCGGGGAACTATTTACCATCTGCCTACTACAGTGTGGGTTTTCTACCACGAAAGCTCTCTGTACTTCCTGCTAGTTGGAAAGATTTCTGCGTTGCTTGCGTTCTCATTTTGTGATGTAACTGCTGGCGGTGATAGTGATGAGGTTGACAGGCAGAAAGCTCCTTATCTTTGCTGCTGATACTGTCCTCAGAAGAACCAGATAAAGTCCCAGCCTCTCATGCATGCTCTGCATCCTCGTACCTCATATGCTCTGTGCATGAATTCCATCATTTTGGTCCTCCTGTTTCTGCAAAGGAATGCAGGTTCCAGACCCTGAACCTTGGGCCAAACCACAAACACACAAGTATACAATGTGGAGACTCAGCTTTGCCTTACTTGATTGCATAAACCTGACTTCTCTATTCCAACCTGTTTCACCCTCCTCGATTCTGAGGGAAAGGACAACACATTTATGAAGTACCCCTTATGGCCCAGTCTCAGTGGTAGATGTGTTATACCTATAATTTCATTTAACCCCTACCATAACCTGATAAACTGGGGTTTACTGTCTTCACTTAACAGAAGAGGAAAATGAGATTCCAGAATACTGACAGTCTTGCTTGATGGTGTTGACAGTATTTGAACACAGCTCTGACCAAAGCCCATGTCTATTTTCTTTCCCCTACACTGGAGGGATCCATGCTTCCTAATGAGGAGGACCTCTTCTAAGGATAAGCATTGTTCAGGATCCCCCGAGTAATATAGCTGTGCCCCTAACAACCTTTTTAAAGCAAATATATGAAGATGCTACTACAAATTTAATCATGCTGTAAATTGAATGCCCCTTTTATTAACCAGCACCATGTCACTTACCTCTGCAAAATGGAAATGCTCCCATGCATAATGTGCTCAACAGTCACTAGGCCACACCTGCCGCCCAGTTAGATGTATGGACCTCTGGTAGTAGCTCCAGACCTTCCCAGGGACTAGGGCACAGATTGGGATTAAATTGAATGCCCCTTTTATTAACCAGCACCATGTCACTTACCTCTGCAAAATGGAAATGCTCCCATGCATAATGTGCTCAACAGTCACTAGGCCACACCTGCCGCCCAGTTAGATGTATGGACCTCTGGTAGTAGCTCCAGACCTTCCCAGGGACTAGGGCACAGATTGGGAATTTCTCCAGTGTACTACCAAGGGAGCAGTGGCCTTTCTGCAGAGGCCTCTGGCTGAGACTGTGAACTGAACCCAATATCAGTTTCCCCATTTCTAAAGGATTGGAATTTCAGCTGGATGTGCAGCCACCAATAAAAACAAAATTTCCCAGACTCTGAGTGACTAAGTATAGCCACATGTCCAAAACCAGACTAGAAGAGCATGAGGAAGGGCAGATGATGTCAGTTTCTGGGTCCAGTGCACACAGAGGAAAGGCCGTTCTCTTCTTTCTCCCTTCTCACATACTGCCTGCGGTTGCAGCGATGACTGTCTTGGACCACAGGGATGGGGGCCTCACCCTTGTAATTGAGGACCTACAAGATAGAAGTTTCCAGAGTCAGTACCCCAGGCTGGACTCTTTATGCAAGAACTGTCTTCTCTAAGCTACCGTTATTTTGGTGCATTTTAGGCCTTTTTTTTTCTTTTTTTTCTCCTACAACAGTTTGCTAATCCTTACTAAAACAGCTTTCAATATAAGCTGGTGATGAACTCCCAGTCACTCCTCTGATCTTAATTAAAATGTTTCTTAATTAAAACGTTAATCAAATCTGTTAAGAGTGTGGACTCTAGGGTTAGAGGATATGGCTTTAACCAGCCCAGCCACATGCTGCCTGTGTGGCCCGGGGAAGGTAACGGTCACTCATCGCCTCTTTCCTCTGTGCCTGACCACCGGCTCCCAGCTCTAATTGCCCTCATCTGGCTGCCACACCAGCCTCCACCTGGCCTTACCCTTTCCTGATCTAGGACCCATAGTGACCTTTCAGAGGCACAAAGGGGAGCTACGTCCCTCTCCTGACTTTTCTTTGTGATGATAGACACACTCTTCAGACTTCCCCAGTACCTCAGTGGCAAAGAATCCACCTGTAATGCAGAAGCTGCAGGTTTGATCCCTCGGTCTGGAAGATCCCCTGGAAGAGAGCATGGCAACCCACACCAGTATTCTTGCCTGGAGAATCCCATAGACAGAGGAGCCTGATGGGCTACAGTCCATGGGTTCCCAAAGAGTTTGACACGACTGAGTAACTATAAGCTTCATATTAAATAATTTTTCACTGAACAGCTGGATGAATGAACCTCAGTTTTCCCATCTGTACAATGGTTGTTCTCCCTTCGGTGGTGTCAGGATGTATTAAGGAATGTAGTCTGTTGTGCAGAGCCCAGCGCTGGGTACAGAATAACGACATTGTATATAATAGCCGCCATCCTCATCCTGCCCATGTCCTAAAGAGCTGTTTCACCAGCTCCCGTCCATCTGCCTTGCTTTCTCTTGTACCCCAGTACTTCTCGGTTTTTTTCTTTCTCATTTCCCCCATGTCATGTTTCTGAATACCCTTGATCATCCCTTACACTTGGTTCATACCCTTTATCCTCAATCAACGTTCCTTCTCCTCCCATGCCCACCCTCCACCCTCCCACAGGGAGCGCCCAGTTGTGCTCAGTAGCTTCATCTGTCTGCCCTCATGGGCCACACTGTTTCTGGTATTGGTTTCATGAAGCCCTAGGACCACATACCCTAGCTTGCTGCCTTCCCCTCAGAACCAACAGTAGGGGATTAATGTGGTTTCTCAGCTTGTGGTTGGAAATAGAGACCCTAAGGACGCTTCTCCATTCAGTGCCCATGGACCACACATTCCTCCCTCCCAGCCTACTCCCACACTCCCTCTGCAGCATTGTTCAAGGTGCATGGTTCCCAGGAGGTCCCCAGAAGGTCAGGAGTGGGGCTGGTCCACTCCGTCTTTGGCAGGTTTGCTTCATAGCCTCTCTCCAGGTGCATCGTAGAGAAGCCAGTGCCCTGTGCTGTCTACTGAGCAACATTAATTGGAGAGAAAAAAAAGTCCTCTTGTGTTTTCTCAACAAGTTGCCATTTAAGTGCTGCTGCTTATATATTTGAACTTGCCAAATTAATATCTGAACTTCATTGTGCTGACCCTTTTAAGTGAGTTTTTTTGAAAATAAGTCTCCGGTTTTGAAGGACTATCCCTTTTTTAGCCCACGTACAAGGAATCTATCATCTGCAAATAATTAGACAGTGGGAATTATATTGTATTGCTAATGAGCAGATGTGCATACTTATAGTGGAGGAACAGCTGCACACATACAAAATGCAAAAACGACCCAAACCCAGCATTATGAATTCTGAAAGGGATTGCATTCTTTTAAGAATTTCAGAAACAGGGGGGAAAAAAAAGAAACAAAGAATTTAACTGATACTTTTCTTTATTAATTGTTCTTTCAGTCATACTTTTCCTTGCATAACATTATCACACATGGACAGAGCATCTTTGCTACTTGCAAATGTGCTATTTGCACTTTCAAATCCCGCTCTCATATAATACTATAAAGCTTATGTTTAACATTTTTCCTCTTTCTAGTGCTTTAAGGGTTTGGTGCCTACAGACTCAATGACAGACTCCTACTGGGTGTTTACTCTGGGCTGGGCATAGTGCTAGGTTCTTAATGTGCATGTGATCCCATTTGGTCCTTAAAGCAAAGCAAGAGTAGGCAGTCTTAGACCCATTTTACAGATGAACAGATGGGCCCAGGGAGGTGAGATGATTTGCTGTGAGCCAGTTAGTACATTATTGTCAGAGCAGGGATTTGGACCTACCAGTTCAATTTCAAACCTTGTCTTACTTCCATGGTATGGTATGTGGTCCTGCATTGTCGCTAGATGCTATGGACTGACAGAATACACAGCTGCACCCTAACCTGCAACAGCAGCAAGTTATCTAATGAAGAGTATCTGTCCTCATGAGCACCTTGTAATAGCTCTTACAATTTTGTAATCCTTTTAAGGATTTTCAGTATGAAAAAGTTCAAGTAGACTTTTTTTTTTTTTTTTACTATAAATCAAAATCTGTTTGTAATGGATAGTGTGGTAGCAGTGTGTGTGTGTGTGTGTGTGTNTGTAATAGCTCTTACAATTTTGTAATCCTTTTAAGGATTTTCAGTATGAAAAAGTTCAAGTAGACTTTTTTTTTTTTTTTTACTATAAATCAAAATCTGTTTGTAATGGATAGTGTGGTAGCAGTGTGTGTGTGTGTGTGTGTGTGTATACTCGCTCAGTCATGTCTGACTCTTTGTAGCCCCAGGGACTATAGCCCTCCAGCTCCTCTGTCCATGGGATTTCCCAGGCAAGAATACTGGAGTGGAGTGGGTTGCCATTTTCTTCTCCAGAGGATCTTCCTGACCCAGGAATCAAACCCATGTCTCTTGAATCTCCTGCGTTGGCAGGTGGATTCTTTACCACTGACACCACCTGGGAAGCCCCAGAAGAGTTTAGGAATGCTACTATCTTTTGTCAGCCTATTACAAAGGGCACATATCTGAGAATTTCCCTTGAAAGATGTGATTGGATCAGTGAATTCAAATAGGCTTTTGCAGACTTTCAGCCAGGAAGAATTCCACATATCTTAGATTGGAATGGTTAGGTCATTTAAACTTTGCTGATCAGTTCCTGAAATAATGTAAAATCAGTAAGAAGAAATGAAGTCAGAAGAATTAATTCACATAAAAGAATTTTAAATTAGATAAGAGGAAAAATTAGAAATGATAACATTGGCAGAAACTAGAATTTCCAGGTTCTTAATGGCAGACTAGCTATTTGGATCAGCTATCTCATCAAAAGCCACTCAACTTGTTGGATAAGATATAAAAAAACATATTAAAAGCATCACATCAAAATACTGATGAAATGATTATGAATTACCATGTTAAAATTGAAGGGAACACAGGAATCTAGAAAGTTAAACAGGGGGCTAAAACCCTTTTGCTCTAGGAAGTTTCCCAGTTCCAGAAGAGTTGAGTCTTGAAGGCCTTATTAATCAAACTATGATGAGATGCCCCCTCACACCTGTCAGATAGCTAACATCAGAAAGTCTACAAATAACAAATATTGGCTAGGATTTGGAGAAAAGGAAACCCTTGTTCACTCTTGGTAAGAATGTAAATTGGGGCAGTCACTAAGGAAAACAGTATGCAAGTTCCTCAAAAAACTAAAAATAGACCTGCCATATGATCTAGCAATTCCACTCTTGTATATATATCCCCCCCAAAAAAGAAGATTGAAAACATTAACTTGAAAAGATACATGCACCCAGTTTTCATAGCAGCATTATTTACAGTAGCCAAGATATGGAAGTAACCCAAGTGTTCATTAACAGATGAATGGAAAGAGAAGTTGTGTGTGTGTGGGGGGTGTGTGTGTGTGTGTGTGTGCACGATGGAATATTACTCAGTCATAAAAATTATATGCTACCAAATCACTAAGACTCTGATGCTGGGAGGGATTGGGGGCAGGAGGAGAAGGGGACGACCGAGGATGAGATGGCTGGATGGCATCACTGACTCGATGGACGTGAGTCTGAGTGAACTCCGAGAGATGGTGATGAACAGGGAGGCCTGGCGTGCTGCTATTCATGGGGTCGCAAAGAGTCAGACACGACTGAGTGACTGAAGTGAAGTGAACCATTTGCAACGGTGTGGATGGACCTAGAGTGTATTATGTTTAGTCAAATAAATCAGAGAAAGACAAATGCTCTATGTTGTCACTTACATGTAGAATCTAAAAAAATAACACAAACAAATGTGTGTAACAAAACAGAAACAGACTTGCTAATGTAGAGAACAAATTAGTGCTTACTAGTGGGGAGACGGGAGGAGAGGGGCAACGTAGAAAGTTAAAGTACAAACTACTAGGTATAAAATAAATAAGTGCAGGTCATCTAAAACCCCCCAGTCCCAACTTTTTGGGCCACCTAGCCTGGCCTTTGAATGAAGTTTCTGAAAACCAAGCAAAGCCCCAGGGCGAGCTTAACACGTAGGCTGTAAATAAATAATAAAACCTGCCAGCTTCCTTGCCAAGAACGCCAGGCAAATTTGTGCTGAAATTCCGTGTGAAATGAATGCATTTTCAGCCTCCTAGTCCCCGCCGCACTGTCCAGGTCACTCACCCCTGCGCTCTGGCTTTGACTCAAGGTCAGTAGTTGAAACCACAGTGACAAAGAGTCAGCTAACTTTTGCAGAAGCAAGAGCAAGTACAAACCCCCTAAGTAGCTAAGTTGTGTCTGATTCTGTGATCCTATGGACTGCACTACGAGTGAAGGAGTGGAGGCTCCTCTGTCCTCCACTACTTCCTGGAGTTTGCGCAAGTTCATGTCCATGGAGTCTGTGGTGATATTTAACCATCTCATCCTCTGCTTCCCCCTTCTCCTTCAGTCTTTCCCAGTGTCAGAGTCTTTTAAATACAATCAAATGTCAAACAGCCTGAAACCTTGGATAATAATGTATGACTGCAGGACAACTTCCTTGTGCTAAGAAGTAAACACCAGGGCTGGCAGAGGGATGGTGGCAGAACCTGTAGGCTAGGTGGGAAGCTCACCCTCTGCAAGGAAGGGAAGTGGGGACTGCTGCTGCCAAGGAGTGAGGAGACACTTGGAGGCCAAGGGTCAGGCCACCACTATCTCCTCCAGCAGCAGACACCATAGAGATCATGCAGCCGGTGGGTGCACTGGCCACCAATGGCGACCCTGCGCACAGGTGGCAGTGTAGAAGCCAAGACGGGAGCTTCCAGAAGTACTTTCAGAAAAATAAGAGTGAACCTCAGTACGCAAACACAGGGAACTGAAAAACCACAGTAAACCTTGTTACTGAGTTTGAGAGCAGAAGAGAATGCAATTATACACCTAACAAGTTCTTTCCATATCTAGACCCCTGCCTGTCTATAATCAGTTGTCCTCAGATGGAGAACTGAGTCCTAAAAGGTTGCAACATCCTTGAAGTTATGCAAAGAATTAAAGTAGCATGTGGCTTATCTAGGAGGTAAAGATGGGAATGGCTTCTGCTTGGTTGGTGCCTTCTTGAAGAGAAATACTTTTGCTCAGCTTAAGATCAAGCCCTGAGCCTTTGGAGTGGGAGCACTGACTCCAAGACCCTAGACCACCAGAGAAGTAACCCTAGGGAGTATCAAATAGTGAGAACTCACACAAATGAAACCACTTGAATACACTTAAAGACCCAGCATCACCCAACCATCAGTAGCACCCTGGGAAGGATGCCTCATCTAAGCAAAAATCAAAACAAAAATACAAATCAAATCATCAGCAGACAGGATTACCACCTCACTCACTCTTGCCCATCAGAGGAAAAACAAAGAAACAAACAAAAATTCAGCAGAAATCTCATGCTATGTAAAGCTTACACAAAACAAAAAGGAAGAAAGAATTCAACCTTCTTCAAGAAAATAAGTCAACTTTCCTTGAAGCCTGGGAAAAGGAGATTTCAAACACAATAAGTTAAAAAAATAATGAAAAGGCAGAGAAATACTACACAGGTGAAGGAACAAACTGGAAACTCAGAAGTCCAAATAAATGAAAAGGAAATAGACAAACTACCTGAAAAAGAATTCAGAATAATGATAGTAAAGATAATCAAAAACTGAAAACAAAATGGAGAAAATGCAAGGATCAATTAACAAAGACCTAGAAGAATTAAAGAATAAACATACAGAGACAAACAACATAATTACTGAAATTAAAAATACTCTAGAAGGAATCAATAGCAGAATATCTGAAACAGAAGAATGAATCAGTGAGCTGGAAGATAAAATGGTGGAAATAATTTCTGAAGAGCAAAATAAAGTAAAAAGAGTGAAAAGAACTGAAGATAGTCTCAGAGACCTCTGGGACCATATCAAATGCACCAAAATGTGAATTATAGGGGTCCCAGAAGAAGAGAAGAAAAAGAAAGGGTATGAAAAAATTTTGAAGAGATTATAGTTGAAAATTTCCCCAACATGGAAAAGGAAATAGTCAATCAAGTCCAAGAGGCACAAAGAATCCCATACAGGATAAACCCAAGGAGAAACACACCAAGACACATACTGTCAAACTAACAAAGACTAAACACAAAGAAAGAATATTAAAAGCACCAAGGAGAAGCAACAAGTAACATACAAGGGAAACCCCGTATGCTTAACAGCTGATCTTTCAGCAGAAACTCTGCAGGCCAGAAGGGAATGGCAGGATATATTTAAAGTATTGAAAGGGAAAAATCTACAACCAAGATTACTATACCTGGCAAGAATCCCATTCAAAATTGATGGAGAAATAAAAAGCTTGGCAGACAAGCAAAAGTTAAGAGAATTCAGTACCATCAAGCCAGATTTACAACAAATGTTAAAAGGACTTATATAGTCAAGAAATACAAGAGAAGAAAAAAGATCTACAAAATCAACCCCAAACAATTAAGAAAATGGCAATAGGAACATACATATCAATAATTACTTTAAATGTAAATGGATTAAATACTCCAACCAAAAGACACAGACTGGCTGAATGGATGCAAAAACAAGACGCATATATATGCTGTCTACAAGAAACCCATTTCAGACTTCAAGACACATATAGACTGAAAGTGAGAGGCTGGAAAAATGTATTCCATGCAAATGGGAAGCTAAAGAAAACTAGCGTAGAAATATTCATATCAGAAAAAATAGATCTTAAAGAAGATTATAATAGATAAGAACACTACATAATGATCAAGGGATCAATCCAAGAGGAAGACATAACAATTGTAAATATCAGTGCACCCAACATAGGAGCACCTCAATACATAAGACAAACACTAACAGACATAAAAGGAGAAATTGACAGTAACACAAGAATAGTAGGAGACTTTAACACCTTACTCACACCAATGGACAGATCATCGAAGCATAAAATTAATAAGGGAACACAAGTCTTAAATGACACATTAGATGAGATGGATCTCATTGATATCTTCAGGACTTTCCATCCAAATGCAAAGAATGCACCTTCTTCTCAAGTGCACATGGAACATTCTCCAGGCTAGACCACATCTTAAGTCACAAATCAAACCTCAGTAAATTTAAGAAAATTGAAATTGTATCAAGCATCTTCTCCAACCACAATGCTTTGAGACTAGATATCAATTACAAGAAAAAAACTGTAAGAAACACAAACACATGGAGATTAAACAACATGTTTGTAAGTAACCAATAGGTTACTGAAGAAATCAAAAGGGAAATCAAAAAATTTCTAAAAACAAATAGCATACAAGGTCCTTATTACCATCTTTCTAAATTCCATATATATGTGTTAGTATACTGTATTGGTGTTTTTCTTTCTGGCTTACTTCACTCTGTATGCAAGACAGCAAAAGAGACACAGATGTGTAGAGCAGACTTTTGGACTCTGAGGGAGAGGGGGAGGGAGAGGGTGGGATGATTTGGGAGAATAGCATTGAAATATGTATACTATCATGTAAGAAACGAATCACCAGTCTATGTTCGATGCAGGATTCAGGATGCTTGGGGCTGGTGTATGGGGATGATCCGGAGGGATGATGTGGGGTGGAAGGTGGGAGGGGGGTTCATGTTTGGGAGTTCATGTACACCCGTGGCAG
>SJYX01015779.1:278432-296687 GCA_006410675.1 Oreotragus oreotragus | reverse complement strand
GTTTCTCATGATGTACTCCACATGTAAGTTAAATAAGCAGGGACACAATATACAGCCTTGACATACTCCTTTTCCTATTTGGAATCAGTCCATTGTTCCATGTCCAGTTCTAACTATTGCTTCCTGACCTGCATACAGATTTCTCAAGAGGCAGATCAGGTGGTCTGGTTTTCCCATCTCTTTCAGAATTTTCCACAGCAAGCATACTGACAAAAAGTAAAAAGTCTGACATTAACAGACTTGGATGAATTGGTAAACATTTAGAGCTCTGAGCACTCTCATGCATTGATGTAGGTTTATTAATTGGTACACCTACTCTGGAAAATGGTTCAACATCTAGTTAAGATGAGGACATGCAAACCTAACAAGCCAAGAATTTTATTTCTAGGTATGTACTCAAGTGAAATTCATGCATATGTTACAGAATGCAGGTCTTAGCAGCCCCAAGCTGGTAATGTTCATCAGCAGTAGAATGGATAAACAAATTATGATCTATTCATACACAGGGATATTTCAAAACAATGAAAATGAAGAAAATAGAACAATCTCATGAACATAACAGTTAGTGAAAGATTAAAACCACAGTATAACTTCACTGATGTAAATTTTTTTTTTTTTAAAGGTGATGACTTATAAAAATCAGGTATGGTTACTACTGAAAAAGGGAAGGGACTGTCATCACTAGGGACACATGGTGGGTTGTCAGGTTGCTGATGATGCTCTGTTTCTTGACATAAGTGGTGATTATTTTTTCACTGTATCATAAAAATATATAGTGATATATCTTGCCATATATAGTATGAGAATATTAATGTGAATTCTCTAATAAACTGCATTTTCATTTTGTGTACTTTTGTACATGTATGTACCTTTCTGCATTCAGATATAGAAATTATAAAGGCATTGCAATATTGATTTCTGGTGCTTGCACTCTGTCATTCCGACTCTTTGCGACCCCGTGGACTGTAGCCCACCAGGCTCCCCCTGTCCATGGAATTCTCCAGGCAAGGATATTGGAATTGCCATTTCCATCTCCAGGGGATCTTCCTGACCCAGGGATTGAACCAGTGTCCCCTATGTCTCCTGCGTTGGAAGGTGGATTCTCTACCACTGAGCCACCTGAGTAACTTGTTGACTGCTACTTTTGTTAATAATATGAACAATGCCCATGATGAAAGACTAGCTTTGTGAATATATGTGCACATACGTGCTTGGTACTGATCCAAATGTAAACATCTTATAAATCTAATTTTATGCCTAATGTTCTGTAGGGAAATACTTTGGCTGACTTACTGCTAAAAACCTTAAGATTTGGATAAGAAACGGTGACATAGAAGTTTTAACATTTTGGAAATTTTCATACATTTTGATGATAGTCTGAATATTTCAAGATTCATTCATTAGTAAAAATTGAGAGTTTGCAGTACAAGTGGATATGGAGTCCCAGACTTTAAAAAGATATATAGTTTAAAATAGTTCCTTTGCCCAGTCACAAATAGAATTTCCCTTTCATAAAAGCAAAGCTATATTAAAATGATTTCATCCCTTTTTTTGCTTTTTAGGAAGAATCACCACATCTTTTCAAAATTATTTATTTATGGTTATGGAAGTAGTGTTTTTTCATTACTGAAAATCAATTCCTTCTTTTTAGGCACAGAGTGAATATTTGACACCTCTGTTACATAGCAATTTTCTTTTATCCCTTTTGAGATACATTGCGTTAAAAAAAATAGGATATTGGGAAATGATAGGGAACACGGAGTATTTCCTTTTTTTTTTTTTTGTATTTCTTTATTTTTTTACACGAACACCCAAACATGAACCCCCCTCCCACCTCCCACCCCACATCATCCCTCCAGATCATCCCCATACACCAGCCCCAAGCGTCCTGCATCCTGCATTGACTCACTACCTTTCTCTAAAGCTTACCTCTCTCAGCATGGGAGAGCTTTTGCTTCCTGATGTGGATTCCTGCAGCACTTTGGGAGAGATGCCTTTAGTTACCATAGCTGCTTTGGCTGAAGGGTCAGTGCCTGTGAGTTTATGTCCCTGTCTGCTGCCTACACCCCCTGAAAACTATCCACTGTGTGGTCATGAAAGACAGTCCTCTGTTGAGGCAGGATTTACACTCCCAAGTTCCCCTGTGAAATCAGGGATGTTGGCTTCTGTGGTCCCTTTGGTTGGCTTCCTCTACTCCCCTCCCCCTATCTCTGTTTTGCTGTTTACCACCTTACCAGCTCCCTGGGAGCATGTCCTTACTAATCCTCTTGCACATGACTCCTCCTTCTAGGATCTGCTCCATGGGAATCCGACCTAAGACCCAAATTCAATAACTCCTTGCCAAGCACTATCAGGGAAATAGAATTCACTCAAATCTGCTTTCAACCTAGAAATCCTTTGTACAAAGGTAACAGAGAAAACAGTTTTACTATTTGAATAAGCATTAAACCCAGGTATCTCAGTGGAAAAGAAGCCGCTTGTCCAATGCAGGAGATGCAGGGTTTGATCTCTGGGTTGGGAACATCCTCCAGAGGAGGTAATGGCAACCCATCCAAGTTTTCTTGCCTGGAAAACTCTATGGACAGAGGATCTTGGCAGGCTGCAGTCCATGGGGTCGCAAAGAGTTGGACATGACTTAGCAACTGAACACACACACAAGCATTAAACCAGAATGTAAAGAGCTTCACAGGCTATCTGCTAAGAATTGGTAAGGACAAAGAAGTCTCACCCTTTTATGTAGCCAAGTAGATGTAACTTGTCCTCAGGTAAGAAGATTTGAGGGCACCATTTATTATACATAGTTTGTCTTAAGCTCACCTGGTCATTGGATTGACTGTCACTGTTAATTAATTGGTTTCATGCACTCAGGAAAAAATTTTTCTCTCTGTATGACAGGAGATCGTTTTGCATCTGGGAGCCGGGTGCAGCCCAGTAAGTGTGACTCCTACCCTCCCACAGAAACCGGGAGATGTTTCCATTCCAGAGTCGGTTCTTAGGTCCTTAAGAAAGACTCCTGGCTCAGGAAGCTGGCAGAAGCCTCAGTTACCTTTAAAAGAATTTATATGTTTCAAAGAGGCTAGAAAAACCCACAGTTACAAATTTTGCAAAGTAAATACTTGAAGAAAAAGGAAAGAGGACATCACTTCCCTTATTTTTAACAGTGAAAATTAAAACTTCTTATTCTTACTTTTCATTTGCCTTTAAATCACGGTTCAGTCTTAGCTGCTCTAGACTCTTTATCTTCCTTCATAGCTTTTTGAATGTAATATTTGATACATACACAATAATGTATGTAACACATACCTAAGTTATAAAATCTAGTAATAAAGTAAATATTTGTGTACCTGGTGTTCAGCTTGAGAACTAACCTTGAGTTTCCTCTATTTGACCCCCTGACTTCCTCCCAGGGGGATTTCTCTCTCTCCTGAATTTTCTGTGTATTATTTCCTTGCTTGTACCGCATATGCATGTTTTCTTAACCAGTAGTTCTAAACTAATAGTTTAGCTCTGCTTAGTTTCGGACTTAAAAAAGGTGCACTATAGTCCTTTGGGACTGGCCTCTTCCAGTTAGCATTGTGTTTCTTTTTCTCCTTTTGTTAAAATTTGCATCATTTTATTTATTTTTTATGGCTTTATTGAGGTATAGTTTATTTAAAATGTTGCATTAGTTTAGGTATACAGCAAAGTGAAACAGGTATATGTATATGTATACGTGTGCTGGTGGTGGTGTAGTTGCTAAGTGAAGCTCCACTCTTGTGACCCCATGGAATGTAGCCCACCAGGCTCCTCGGTCCCTGGGATTTTCCAGGCAAGAATCCTGGAGCTGGTTGCCATTCCCTTCTCCAGGGGATCTTCCCACCCAGAGATCAAATCCCGGTATCCTGCGTTGGCAGGCAGATTCTCGATCAGTGAGTCACCAGGGAAACCCTGGACATGTATATACACATATATGTCCATCCTTTTTCCGATTCTTTTCCCACATACATTGTTATAGAATATTGGGTAGCATTTCCTGTGGAACAGTGTAGGTCCTGTTCATTATCTATTTTATATATAGCAGTGCATATGTGTTAATCCCAATATCCTAATTTATCAGTTTCCTCTACATTTCCCTTTGATAACCATAAGTTTGACTTTGAGACCTGTGAGTCTGTTTCTGTTCTGTAAATAAATTCTTTTGTATCATTTTTCATTAAGCATTATGTTCCTAGGATTCACCTAGTGTTGCCTGCACCTGTGCACATTGATTTTTGCCAGTTGCTAATATTCCATTACGTGTACTTATTAGCATTTATTTATTCATCCTCCTTCCTGTGGATATACTGTCTTGTGATAGCCTATGAACTTTCTTGGTCTGTCCCTTGGTGCCATATGCAGGCATCTCTGGTGTATACCAGGAGTGGAATTGCTGGGTACCACACTTTATTTTACTTACAGCAGTTAAGCGTCTGAAAATATCTTATTTGTGTGTTTCCGTGCTCTCTGCCTCCTCCCTTCTTGGCGCAGTGTGAGTTCTACGAGCCCAGGCCCTTGGCTGTACCTCCTTTATATACATACTGTGTCTAGACCTGCTATACATATNACCTTATCTTTGACAAAGGAGGCAAGAATATACAATGGAGTAAAGACAATCTCTTTAACAAGTGGTGCTGGGAAAACTGGTCAACCACTTGTAAAAGAATGAAACTAGATCACTTTCTCAGACCACACACAAAAATAAACTCAAAATGGATTAAAGATCTAAATGTAAGACCAGAAACTATAAAACTCCTAGAGGAGAACATAGGCAAAACACTCTCCGACATAAATCACAGCAGGATCCTCAATGATCCGCCTCCCAGAATACTGGAAATAAAAGCAAATATAAACAAATGGGATCTAATTAAAATTAAAAGCTTCTGCACAACAAAGGAAACTCTAAGCAAGGTGAAAAGACAACCCTCTGAATGGGAGAAAATAATAGCAAATGAAGCAACTGACAAACAACTAATCTCAAAAATATACAAGCAACTTATACAGCTCAATTCCGGAGTATTTCCTTTTAGAAGAGAGCCATGTAATATCTTTCACAATCCACTACGTGCTACTTTCTTTTTTTTTTTTTTTACTTAAGTGATACATAATGTACAAGTTGAGGTTGTTGTGTTTGTTCAGTTGCTAAGTCATGTCTGAGTCATTGCGACCCCATGGACTGCAGCACGCCAGGGCTCCTTGCCCCTCACTATATCCCAGAGTGAGACAGTAGTGGTTAAGAGCATGATTTTGTAGTTAACTAGTTTCCGATCAGCACTGGCATTGGGCAGGCCCTCAACCTTTCTCTGAGTTTAACTTAGTGTTTTAACTTTAAAATGAGATGTCATTTAAAACGGACAGAATTAATTTTCAGTCAGATAAAGTGAGATAATTGCATATGAATGAGACTTGTCTCAAACACTTGAATTAAAGTCCAGGTGTGTCAGGAAGGGTCACATGGGTGATAATAAAACGTGCCATCTCTTGCTGTGAGGGATGCTGGTTCATCTACCTGCTGGAGGACTTCAGGGCCCAGGGAGGTCTTGTCTCCAGATTATTTTGAAACCACAGTGAGATACTATTATACGTATTTGACACTGGCTAAAATTAAAAATGACTGACCATGCCAAGTATTTAAGTAGATATAAGACGACTGGAGCCTTCATACATTGCTGGTAGGTAACGGAAAATGTTATAACCACTTGGGGAAAACTTCTTCAGTTTCTTAAAAAAGAATACAAATGTACCAGCCATTCCACTCCCAGGTGTTTATCTAGGAGAAGTGAAAGCATATATACAAAATGAAAGCATATATACAAAACCAGTACATGAAGGATCACAGTAGCTTTATTTTCATAGCCAAAGGCTGCAGAGAACCCAAATGTCCATTACTATGTCAATGATTAAACAAATTTGGCATAGCCAATCAATGGAAATTCCCTGTAGCTCAGACGGTGAAGAATCTGCCCACAATGCGGGGGACCTGGGTTCAGTCCCTGGGTTGGGAAGATCCTCTGGAAAAGGGAATGGCTACCCACTCCAGTATTCTTGCCTGGAGAATCCCGTGGATAGAGGCGTCTGGTGGGTTATAATTCATGGGATCTCAGAGAGTCAGACACAACTGAGTGACTTTTATTTAACTAATCAGTGGAACACTGCTCAGCAATAAAAGAAAGGAACAGACAGCAGCATAGTTGAGTTACAAAAAAAAAGGGTACATACTATATATGATTCCAATTGTATAAAATTCTAAAAAAATACAGATGAGTCTATAATGACAGAATTTAGATCAGTGTTTGCCTTGGGCTTTAGGGTGGGGGCTGGGAGTGGTGAGAAGGGGAGATCTGAGAGGGGTATGAGGGGCACTTGACTCATACCCATACAGTGGGTACATACTTATACAGTGGCTAAGATTCCACACTTCCAATGCAGGGTGCATGGTTCCATCCCTGGTTGGGGAACTAAAGTCCCACCTGCAGCCAAAAAACAAAGGAGGGGAGCTATGAGGAAACTTTTAGAAGTGTTCGTTATCTTGACTGTGGTGAGGGTGATTTCATGGCTTATGCATATGTCAAAGCTGACCAAATTGTACAGTTTAAATATATATCAGTCATGATATGTCAATTATACCTCAATAAAGCTGGTTATAAAAGGATCTAACCCAAATCCTTACTATATAGATGATGAATTGAGGCCAGAGAGGTTGAAATGTGTGGATTCTAGGTGGATCCATGGTCATCCTAGTAATCACAGCTTGCCTCTCTGCATCTGTATCTGTTTGTTGATACACTGTAGACATTTCTCTGTTGATACATTATAGACATTTCTGGAAACTGAGGTCAGGCTCAATGGTCTGTGATATATCTAAAGCTCTAACAAGTTTCTTGGACTCAGCTATATGCCCAGTGACTCTTTTTCTTGACGGAATTTTAAAATTTGTAAGCACTAGATTGAAAACTTCTTCTGCATTAGAAGTCACAAGGGGACAGGGGAGATGTGTTTATTGAGCTTCTATGTAAGACACCTTACAACCCTGTGGAGTACACATCACCATCCCTATTTTCCCAAATGAAGTCACTGAAGTTTAGATGAGTCTAGCGCCTTGGCTGAGGTTGCACAGTTAATAATTGCACAGAGGTGGAATTAGAAAGAGAACCATCTCTTGACAAAACTCATGCCAGTTTCTCTGCTTCATTCAGCACACATGGCTCGAGATCTGTTTTTCTCCCTAGCAACAGTCTGTAGAGGAGAATACAGATTTATCCTGGTGGGAGTCACCCTGTTTCTGCATCCAACGTGGGTAGTCCTCTAATGAAGCTGCACCTTTGAAGTTCCCTAACACAGTCAGTAACCCTAGACCCTAAGGAATGTGTCCTTCCTTGCCATGTTGTTCATTATCAGCTGATGACTCTTAAAATTTCTTAAAATAATTGCCTCTCAACAACTCATAGTGTGAACTTCCCTTTAAAATTCCCACGTTCACACATATTTCTCATCTCTCGAGTCTGAACATGTAAAAAAGGGCTAGCACCCAATGAGGAGCTAAAGTTTAGAGGGCTGCTGGGTAGATGAGAAATCATCTGCTCAGTCTTTTTGCTTCATTATAGACTAAGCATTTCTCTTTTTTCCAGCACTTTCTCTGGCCCCACTGAGAGAGAGGGAAATCTAAGAGCAGTCTCAGGATGGCTTGTCCCTTTCAGATCTCCTTTGGAGAAGGTAGATGGAGAAACCTCAAACAGTTGGTAGATGTCAAGATGTTCTTCCCAAGAACACCCCAAAGCCCAGTCCCCATTAGTCAGTGTAGAGAGGGTTCTGGAAGAATTTTAAGCACAAGACATTGTTTCTGAGCCAGTTATTCTCTCTTCACCCCCTGCAGCAAAGTCCATTGTTTACTTTCCTGGGATGTGAAGACAGCCAGCTAATGTCAATAATTTATCTTCGTTGTCCCAAAGCCAAGTGGAAGACACAATGAACTTTGCAACACCCGTTGAATCAGTGTGAAAGAGAGCTCTGGGTTTTTGATGACTATGCTCACTCAGGGTCCCACCGGAATCTCTGGCTCCCTCGCAATGGATCTTTCCATGCATTTCTGGTCTCCTGCGTGTCCTTTCAAAATACCTGTGTGATCTCACACACACGCAACCGACTTCACTTCCTTCCAGGACCCTTGGCAGAACCCAGCCTTGTCTCCTCACAGCCCTCAGTGTAGACCAAGCTCGTCCTTGTCCCTGGGTCTCGGGCTGGGATTCTCCGCCCGCCACCAGTTGCACCATGCACACACACTTTGTCCCACTGTCCGTTGGTTTGCTGTGACTTCTTGTGTATCAGTCTTGGAAAGAGAAAGCGCATCAGGGACATGTAGGTTTAAATCCTCAGATGGCATTCCCTGTACTAGGAGGGGGACCTCACTGAAAAATGAGACTGTCTTATTTCTGAATCCCAGGACCTACTACCTTGCCTGATTCAGGGGAAATGGATGAATGAGTGGAAGGAAGTAAAGAAGCCAGGAAGTCAGAAAGAAGGCCTTTTAAAATTGTGTTTTTTAAAAATAATTTTTAATTGTTTTGTTTCTTTCTACCACCCACTCTGCAAGTCTTTCTTTCTCCCTTTTTGGTAACCCAGTGGGTGTGAGCTTGAGAGAGACAAGATAATATTAACAGGCCAGATTTTTCCTAATTTCAAATTAGAGACCAAGAGTGAGGACATTGCATTTGAAAGTTCTTCGTGAGTAGGAGCAGGGGAGGGAGAATTCACTCAAAGAGATTTTCCCTTTTCTTAGGTTTGGATCTGTTGAAATGAAGAGCTAGGATGGAGATTAGCAAAGTTAAAATATAACTTGGAAGGTAATTCTAGTTTTTAAAAAAGTAATAAACTAGTTAAAACCAGAATAATACATTTCTACACACATTAAAATGAATCACGATCATTTACCTGTGTGACCCCTGCTGTTTGAATATCTGAGGTATTAATTTAAATAATGCTTTTCTGGGGATAAAGGGTTACTCCTCTAGTACCCACCTCAGTATTCTTGCCTGGGAAATCCCATGGACAGAGGAGCCTGGTGGGCTATAGTCCATGGGCTCACGCGACTGAGCAACTAAGCCCCAGTGTGACATCATTTATTATTTTTATTTCAAACTAGTTACTGTGAGCTTTTCTAAGATTATGGAAAGTTTTAAAAATAAAACTATTTAACAATTTTTTTGTAGCTGACTATCTGTTTTAAATTTCATCTCATTTACTTCTCAACAAATCAATAGGTTAGGCCCTTATAATCCTTTTTCTACAGAAGAGGTTTGAAGCTCAGAAAGATTAGGAAATTTACATAAAATGTGTCAGTGGTAGAGACAGACTTGAAAACAATCTCTTGCAGCTCTAAGTCCTAGACTTCTTAAACGAGATTTAGTAAACAGGTTTTCCTCACATCTGAATTAGTGTTTTGCGTTCATTATATAAACCAATGGAGGTTGAAAGAAATGGTGGAAAGTTTAATGATGCTAAACATCTACAAATGCAATGTATTAAAACTAATAAGAACAGAAAAGCTGGAGTTCTATATGTTTCTCAATCTGTTGAGCATCAAATCATATTTCCTAGTGAACCATCTGCTTTCAGATTTGAAGCTTCTATCCATTTAATACTGGAGTAGGGAATGGCAACCCTCTCCAGTATTCTTGTCTGGAAAACTCTATATATAGAGGAGCCTGGTGGTCTTCAGTCCATGGGGTCTCAAAGCATCAGACATGACAAACACACAGGCACACACAGACACAGACACAGACACACACACACACACACACACACACACACCCATCCATTTAATAAGTGCCTTCATTAGTGAAAGGAAAGTACAATGGATTGCAGGTGACCAAATACACACATGTGTGTGTGGATATGGATGTATGGTTTGAGTTTAAGATATTGTACCTCTTCCTGAGGATGAACTCTGATGGGAAAACATAATCAAAATAACCTTATCCTTGAGTAGACTGGAGAGTTAACTCCTAGTCTAGTATCACTTAAGACTTAAAGAAATCTGAACAAAGGTTTTGATGTTTTCTCTCCATCCACTACTATATCTCTTTGACACTCTCTTGTCTTCCATCCTGGTCAGTCAGGGGTTTAGCCAGAGTGACCAGGAAGAGAGTGTATTGTTTCTGACAGGAGGAGCTTTTAGTTTTATTAGAACGTCCAAGAACGGATGTGATCAGGAGGTCCAGGCTGTAAATTAAAATTGGAAAGATTTCTGCTGACAGATGTGGCTGTAACTGTGTGAGTAACTTCCATCTCTCCAGTGGATGTGTAGTTTGGGTTTGTACAAAAGGTAAAAGGTTCACTGAGTCTGGTGTAGAGCTATGGGTAATGCCCATAAAATTATTCCTCTTTTTGTAAAAAAAAAAAGAAAGAAAGAAAAAAGATTTTTTTTAATATGGACCATTTTTAAAATCTTTGTTGAATTTGTTACAATATTGTTTCTGTTTTATGTTTTGCTTTTTGGCCACGAGGCTTGTGGGATCTTAGCCCCCTGAGCAGGGATCGTACCAGCACCCTCTGCATTGGAAGGCAGAGTTTTACCCACTGGACCACCACGGAGGTCCTCAAGTCACTCCTCTTTAAAGTTACGCCTCTGTGCAGTGTGTTGGGGACAGCCCAAATCTGCGCAGGAAGACAGGGGCAACAGTGGCAGGAGCCATATCCGTATGACAGTGTTACAATGATCAAGTTAGAATGTAGAGTCAAGGGGTGATGGCTTCAAGGAAGAGTTCAGAAATTACCATCCCAGCCCAGAAATTCCTGTCCCAGAGTGCAGTAGTAGTGTGAACTCTTAAATAAATCCACGAATTATTTTTTATAAAAATCCATTACCATACATGGGCTTGTCTGGTGGGCTCAGCAGTAAAGAATCCACCTGCCAGTGCAGGAGACCTGGGTTCGATCCCTGGGTCGGGAAGATCCCCTGGAGAAGGAAATGGCACCCCACTCCAGTATTCTTGCCTGGGAAATCCCATGGAGAGAGGAGCCTGGTGGGCCACAGTCCACGGGGTCAGAAGGAGTCGGACACGACGGAGTGAATAAACAGCAACAACAGTTGCCTTTCATACCTGCCCAGAAGGACAGCCGTGTGCCCCTTTTCTGCCCAGCCACACCATGCTGTGAAATCTCCCAGATGTCTCTCCCCCTTAGGTTGTCATGTCACTACAAGAGGAGCTCTAGACGTGGGGGAAGACTTAAGGGCTTCGCTGTGTCATCCTCCTGCCAGAGAATCTGTGAAAGTATCACCAGTGCAAGAGCCCACTGCAAACCAGATCCTGGCAGGGAGTCTTCATTACTCTCACTCTGTTTCCTCAAAAGCAGATCTTTACCCGTAAGCCACAATTTTCCATGACCCTACGATAATTTAGAGACCTCCAGATACACACACAGATAATGATTGTCTTCTGTGTACAAGATGTATGTAATCTTACTCAAACTTCTTGAAAAATATAAATAATATAACCATCTGCAGGCTCTCTGTTCCTCCCATGCTATTTCTCTTAAAAAAAAAAAAAAAAAAATAAATAGATTTAAACAACTACACATGGAGTTGCAAAAGTAAGTAGTCAAGATGCCTGGAGTAACAGGCAAATTTGGCCTTGGCAAATTTGGCCAAAATGAAGCAAGGCAAAGGCTAACAGAGTTTTGCCAAGAGAATGCACTGGTCACAGCAAACACCCTCTTCCAACAACACAAGAGAAGACTCTACACACAGACATTACCAGATGGTCAACACCGAAATCAGATTGATTATATTATTTGCAGCCAAAGATGGAGCAGCTCTATACAGTCAGGAAAAACAAGACCAGGAACTGACCTTGGCTCAGATCATGAACTCCTTATTGCCAAATTCAGGCTTAAATTGAAAAAAGTAGCGAAAACCACTAGCCCATTCAGGTATGCTGCTGCTGCTAAGTCGTGTCCTACTCTGTGCGACCCCATAGAAGGCAGCCCACCAGGCTCCCCCGTCCCTGGGATTCTCCAGGCAAGAACACTGGAGTGCGTTCCCATTTCCTTCTCCAGTGCATGCAAGTGAAAAGTGAAAGTGAAGTTGATCAGTCATGTGCGACTCTTATCGACCCCATGGACTGCAGCCCACCAGGCTCCTCCATCCATGGGGTCCTCCAGGCAAGAGTACTAGAGTGGGGTCCATTGCCTTCTCCACCATTCAGGTATGACCTAAATCAAATCCCTTACGACAGGGGATCAGATCTGATAGACACAGTGCCTGATGAACTATGGACGGAGGTTCGTGACACTGTGCAGGAGGCAGGGATCAAGACCATCCAGAAGAAAAAGAAATGCGAAAAAGCAAAATGGCTGTCTGAGGAGGCCTTACAAATAGCTGTGAAAAGAAGAGAAGCAAAAGGCAAAGGAGAAAAGGAAAGATATACCCATTTGAATGCAGAGTTCCAAAGAATACCAAGGAGAGATAAGAAGGCCTTCCTTAGTGATCAGTGCAAAGAAATAGAGGAAAACAATAGAATGGGAAAGAATAGAGACCTCTTCAAGAAAATTAGAGATACCAAGGGAACATTTCATGCAAAAATGGGCACAATAAAGAACAGAAATGTTATGGACCTAAGAGAAGCAGAGGATATTAAGAAGAGGTAGCAAGAATACACAGAAGAACTATACAAAAAAGATCTTCATGACCCAGATAAATATCATGGTGTGGTCACTCACCTAGAGCCACACATCCTGGAATCTGAGGTCAAGTGAGCCTTAGGAGGCATCACTATGAACAAAACTAGTGGAGGCAATGGAATTCCAGCTGAGCTATTTCAAATCCTAATAGGTGATGCTGTGAAAGTGCTGCACTCAATATGCCAGCAAATCTGGAAAACTCAGCAGCGGCCACAGAACTGGAAAACGTCAGTTTTCATTCCAATCCCAAAGAAAGGCAATGCCAAAGACTGTTCAAACTACTGCACAATTGCACTCATCTCATATAGTAGCAAAGTAATGCTCAAAATTCTCCAAGTGAGGTTTCAGCAGTATGTGAACCATGAACTTCTAGATGTTCAATCTGAATTTAGAAAAGGCAGAGGAACCAGAGATCAAATTGCCAACATCTGTTGGATTATAGAAAAAGCAAGAGGATTCCAGAAAAACATCTACTTCTGCTTTATTGATTACGCCGAAGCTTTTGACTGTGTTGGTCACAATAAACTGTGGAGAATTCTTCAAGAGATGGGAATACCAGAACACTTTACCTGTCTTCTGAGAAATCTTATGCAGGTCAAGAAGCAGCAGTTAGAACTGGACATGGAACAATAAACTGGTTCCAAGTTGGGGAAGGAGTACGTCAAGGCTATATGTTGTCACCTTGCTTATTTAACTTCTATGCAGAGTACATCATGTGAAATGCTGGGCTTGATGAAGCACACGCTGGAATCAAGATTGCTGGGGGGAAATATGAATAACCTCAGATACACAATAACCTCAGATGATTCTGCCACCCTTATGGCAGAAAGTGAAGAGGAACTGAAGAACCTCTTGATAAAAATGAAAGAGGAGACTGAAAAAGCTGGCTTAAAACTCAACATTCAAAAATGAAGATCAAAACAATGGAAACAGTGTCAGACTTTATTTTTTGGGGTTCCAAAATCACTGCAGATGGTGACTGTAGCCATGAAATTAAAAGACACTTGCTCCTTGGAAGAAAAGCTTTGACCAACCTAGACAGCATATTAAAAAGCAGAGACATTACTTTGCCAACAAAAGTCTGTCTAGTCAAAGCTATAGTTTTTCGAGTAGTCATGTATGGATGTGAGAGTTGGACTGTGAAGAAAGCTGAGCATCAAAGAATTGATGCTTTTGAACTGTGGTGTTGGAGAATACTGTTGAGAGTCCCTTAGACTGCAAGAAGATCAAACCAGTCAATCCTAAAGAAAATCAGTCCTGAATCTTTGTTGAAAGGGCTGATGCTGAAGCTGAAACTCCAGTACTTTGGCCACCTGATGCAAAGAACTGGCTCATTTGAAAAGACCCTGATGCTGGGAAAGATTGAAGGTGGGAAAAGAAGGGGACGACAGAGGAAGAGATGATTGGATGCTATCATCGACTCGATGGACATGAGTTTGGGCAACCTCCGGGAGCTGGTGATGGACAGAGGCCTGGTGTGCTGCAGTCCATGGGGTTGCAAAGAGTCAGACACGACTGAGTGACTGAACTGACTCTGCCACATGGAGAACCTGGTTTTCTGCATCTCGTGCTAAATGGAGAGGGATGTGACTTGATTTAAAAATCAGTCATCTGGCAGTGTTTTTTCTTCACAGGAATATTTCAGGAGGAACAGTGATGCTGCCATCCTGCCATTATGCAAATGCATGTTAGGACAAAAGGGTGGGATATAGTCACACTGGAGAAGCCCCACATGTAAGAGAAGGAGGGAAAACTGAAGACAGAGAACATTTTGGAATGTATATTTATCCACTCTCTTACACAGTCTCTTAAGTAACATTTACAAGAATACATGCATATCATATTCTATAAATAATACTTAAAATAATATGTGCATTAATGTGTGCTAAGTCGCTTCAGTCGTGTCTGACTCTGACCCTATGAACTGTAGCCTGCCAGGCTCCTCTGTCCGTGGGATTCTCCAGGCAAGAATACTTGAGTGGGTTGCCATGCCCTCCTCCAAGGGGTCTTCCCCACCCAGGGATCAAAGCAGTGTCTGTCTCCTATTAGCTGGTGGACTCTTTACCATTAACATCACCTTGAAAGTTCCTACTAATATGTATCTACACTATAGTACCACCACTATAATACTTAAGTGAATATATAACTTAGAAAGAAATGAAATAGATATCCTAATTTGAAATTACTCGGTGCTTATTGGAGGCATAGGATGGTTAATTTTTAGTATACAATATTAATATTTCAATGTCATTATTGATATTGGCTTTTTAAATAATGAGTTCATGATCCCCCTTGTGACCTTGGTATATGGAGGAGAGGAGGGGGTTCCACAGGTGAGAGAATGGGATTTCTAGGAAGTCACCTAGGCTGGCTGGAGGAGGGCATGGCAATCTGCTCCAGTGTTCTTGCCTAGAGAATCCCATGGGCAGAGACAGAGGAGCCTGGGGGGCTTTTCTCCACAGGGTCGCAGAGATGGACAGGCCCGAGCAACCCAACAGCAACAGCACCAGCACCTATACTGGGGGCTCTGAAACTTGGAACTGTTGGAACTGTCCCATCTTTTATGGGAGGAGTTTGTGGGTACTTGTTAAAACTGAAACTGATGCTTTAGTGACAGCAGTAAATGTGTGTGACGTTCTTTCCTCAGCAGCATGGGGATCTATAGGGGATCTCTGACAGGCAGTGAAAGATGGGGACTCCATCATTCAGTTAGAAATTGACCTTGAGCTACTGTTAGCTCTACACTTGAGCTGCTGTGACTGTGGGAAGTGCACTGGGCTGACTTGAAAATGCCAGGTTTTCCTTTGACTGGGTGTGTGACCTTAGGCAAACTCTTTAAACCCGTTGAGCATCAGTCACTTTGTCATTTATTAGGCATCTCCTGTGTGTAGGGCACCACGCCAGGCACTTCTCCGCATATTATTCCATTTCCTTATCTGCCAAGCAAGGGATGGTACCACCTGCCACACAGAGTGTCTCATTAGAATCCACAGAAACAGTATGTTATCACAGTGCTTCACAGTCGAAAAATGGTTATGACTTCAATATCTGCATGGAAGAATGCATGTTTGTAGAGCATCTACTATGATGCGAGACCTGTGATAAATTTTCCTAAAACGCAGATACGTTATAATTAAAACAGAGAAAGCAAAACAGATATGTTGCCTACTTGTTCAAGGAGAGTTGTGTCAGGATGAAACTGAAACGAACACTTAGCAGGACGTGAGTCCCGAAGGATGTGTGACACTGGCCTCGTGGCCCGGGCCACCCCAGTAACCCTTCGCTTTCCACTTCCCCAGGCATGCGCCAAGGCAACGACCACGGCTCTCAGTACCGCTCCGCCATCTACCCGACCTCTGCCGAGCACATGGGGGCAGCCCTGAGGTCCAAGGAGGACTACCAGAAGGTAGGTCCCATCGCCCTGCCAGGCCACCTGTGGAGGAAGAGTCTGGTTCTTGCCCCTTGGCCCTGCGTTCCATTTGCGTGTTCTGGGAAATTTCTATCAGCCTCGTGGAACAGAGCCCTTCTGCTCAGAAGAAGACGTGCTCCTATGAATGTCTCCAGAAGTCAGCTCATCCAGATGAACATACAACTTAACATCAAAGTTCTCTCTCTCTGAGTCTCTCTCTTTTTTCTTCTTTCTGTATTCATCTGCTTGGGCTGCCATGACAAAGCACTACAGATGGGACGCTTAAACAGCAGAAATCTGTGGTCTCGCAGCTCTGTTGAATCACAGGAGTTTAAAGTCATGGTGTTGGCAGGACTGAATCTGCTCGGGGCCGCTCCCCTGGGCTTGTAGCCGGCTGTCTTCTCCCTGTCTTCTCATCATCGGCTCTCTGTGCGCCTGTTTCCGGGTCCAAATTAATACCATTTATGACATCTCCAGTCACGTTAGGTCAAGGCCTTAGCTAATGACCATATTTAACTTCATCACCTCTGTTAATGTCTCCAGGGGAGGTCACATGCTGAGGTCCTGGTAGTTGGGATTCCCACATATCTTTTTGGGGGACACATAATTATGACTGTTAACTGGGTTGATGTTGGTGAAGCATAGAGCGTAGCAAAGTACTCAACGGATGGTAGCCCATATGACTGTTGGGATTTCAGCCTCAGTTTGGTAGATGGAGCCTTGGTTTGCTGATACCATCACTTGAGAAAAGTAATGCCTGATGAGAGAGGAGGCTTAGGGCCTGAAGAACAGCAGCGCTTGAAAGACAGCTTAGAGAAGTGCCTAGGCCAGATGAAACACGGTGGCAGGGTCAACAGAGAGCCAGCACCAAGCAAAAACTGAACAGTGCGTTCTGTTTGGTGTAATCTCACTGTATTTAATTATAAAGGTTATGTTAAAAATACTAAAAGTAACATATAATTAGTGCTATATATTGATTTCATAATGTAATGATTCACAATCTCTTAAGAAACTCCAGAAGAATATTAATTTCCCTCCAGACCATCTCAAAATAAGTTGATCTTCTTGTGTTCACCTTGAAGATGTTAAGGTCCAAAGGTTAGTGTCTCCCACACTATGACGAAGAAGCTAACTTACACCTAATACTCTGGTTTCTACCCAGTATAGTTTCTATCTTTAGCTTTGAGTAGAACCCACATTGATCTTAGATAACTGATAGACAGATGAAGTAAAATTTGGATATTAAGTGTTACTTGTTTCCATAATTTCTCCATTACTTTTGTAGATTGGGGGAATGTTAATCTTGAATAATCTTGTTCAGTGTTAATCAATGAATAACCTTGACAGTTGTTCTAACCTAGTGCTCTTTGAATGTTCTATACCTAGGCACATGGGAATTAAATACATTCCTACATATACATATATCCCCTTCATGGATCACAGCCTTGGCTTTTAAAAGTAAGGTCTATTTCAAAAATAAAAATTGGGCTCTTCTGTGCCCCCAACATCCAGATATCCATTGTGGTTCCTGTAACCATGTAGAATTGCTTGATTACCAACTCAGAGAACAAATAATGTCACATCTCTTTTATTTTTATACATAAATAAAAACTGGCTCTGAATTATACTGACAGATGAGTAGAAAGTCCAGTGGTTTTCTCCTGGCAAACTGACTAAACTCCAGAGAGTCTTGACTCTAGACCAGTGCTGCCATACAACCCTCTGCCCAATAGCAGTGGTCTGTCCTGCAGTGTCCGGGTACTGCAGAGGAGAGAGAGGTGAGGCCAAGGGCATCTGAGCTGGTGCACGAGAGGTGGCTGGTGTGACAATATGCAAAAGGTCCTTCGCCTGCCCCCGCCTGGTCCAAGCCAGGCAGCTGACTGCAGTCCCCAGGATGATTTGCTATGATTTAGCGGCTTTTGGGCTCCTCATTTAGAGCAAACAAGTCTGGTTTTAGCAGGCATCCTAGTACAATTGTTGAGTTATGTAATGTGCAGAGATATAGAGAGCAGAGTACATCATGAGAAACGCTGGGCTGGAAGAAGCACAAGCTGGAATCAAGATTGCTGGGAGAAATATCAATAACCAGAAGCAGAAGATATTAAGAAGAGGTGGCAAGAATACACAGAACAACTGTACAAAAAAGAGCTTCA
>SJYX01015779.1:222300-277152 GCA_006410675.1 Oreotragus oreotragus | reverse complement strand
CTCAACATTCAGAAAACGAAGATCATGGCATCTGGTCCCATCCCTTCATGGGAAATAGATGGGGCAACAGTGGAAACAGTGTCAGACTTTATTTTGGGGGGGCTCCAAAATCACTGCAGATGGTGACTGCAGCCATGAAATTAAAAGACACTTACTCCTTGGAAGGAAAGTTATGACCAACCTAGACAGCATATTCAAAAGCAGAGACATTACTTTGCCAACCAAGGTCCGTCTAGTCAAGGCTATGGTTTTTCCAGTAGTCATGTATGGATGTGAGAGTTGGACTGTGAAGAAAGCTGAGTGCTGAAGAATTGATGCTTTTGAACTGTGGTTTTGGAGAAGACTCTTGAGAGTCTCTTGGACTGCAAGGAGATCCAACCAGTCCATCCTAAATGAGATCAGTCCTGGGTGTTCATTGGAAAGACTGATGGTGAAGCTGAAACTCCAGTGCTTTGGCCACCTCATGCGAAGAGCTGACTCATTGGAAAAGACCCTGATGCTGGGAGGGATTGGGGGCAGGAGGAGAAGGGGACGACAGAGGATGAGATGGTTGGATAGCATCACCGACTCGATGCACATGAGTTTGGGTAAACTCTGGGAGTTGGTGATGGACAGGGAGGCCTGGTGTGCTTCGATTCATGGGGTCGCAAAGAGTTGGACACGACTGAGCGACTGAACTGAACTGATGGTTGATATATCTATGGGTATATATGATATCGATAATAGAACAGCAACCATAGTACTGACTACTTAGCTACATGATAATTACTGTTTTAAGCATTTTTTATAAAGGGAACCATTTCTATATCTCTGACTCTGTCTATAAACATACATAGATATAATGGATGTATATATAATGGATCTAATGGACATGTTTAGATACAGGTATGAATATATCTCTCTGTATCTTTATATAAAATTGTATGCACCCATGTCTTGTTTCGAATTTTGAAGCTCGTATCATTTTCCAACTGTCCATTTAATTGGTATAATTGATTAATACACACAGAAAAAGGCAAAAGAAAAATCAGTAATCACGGTGCAGTGAGATGCAGATGTAATTAGCTTTTACACTGTCAAGAGGTTGATCTGTGCTTTATGTTTACCTTAAAGAATAACGTGGTCTTTACTAGGTTCACTAAGTTGGGAGAGAGACTCATATCACGAGTTGCCTTCTCACAGGTCAGTGAAGGAGCAGAGGCTTGGCTTCCAGGGTTTCCTCTCCAGGGTAACCCTTGGACAGATCCCTGAAGCAGTGGGGGTCTTTAATCTGGGAGAGTTATTCTTAA
Source organism: Oreotragus oreotragus (assembly GCA_006410675.1). NCBI lineage: Eukaryota > Metazoa > Chordata > Mammalia > Artiodactyla > Bovidae > Oreotragus > Oreotragus oreotragus. Next base: position 275,863 of record SJYX01015779.1, on the reverse strand, counting down.
CAGTACTGGATGAGGGTCTAGGACTCCGTAATCTAACTCATCACAAACTTCTGGGTTTGCTTCTGAGAGTGGGGAGGTTCTGAGGTTGGATTTCCATCATTTTATGTGTTCTGTTTTCTACTGTAAGAGTTGGCATTTCTGGTGGCCCTGTCACCACATTTGGGGGGGGCGGGAATCATCTTATTTGAACCCTGGGCGGGACCCCTCTGCACTAATTATAACGTTGTTGACTCAGATTACTAATTTAATAGTCTTCACTAGTTTGCCCCCAGTGGCCCCCTAATAACCAGCTTCTTCAGCAACTTCTTTATGCCATGCGAAGTTGAGAGTGACAGTGCTACTTACCACCGAGCAGCCATTTGAACATAAAACTAGCTGATTTTATCACAGGGACCAATTGTTGAGCTAATTAGATGTGCAGTACTGCTGATGAGCCAGAAACCCAACGTGATTTTTCCATCTAAGCCACGGTTTTCTGCAGAGTTGGCTGGGCTGTAGACACCAGGCTCACCAACAATCCTTGAAAAGGAAGAAAGGCTGAAGACATTTGCAAATCTCCGTTCCGATTAGGGCAGGCCAGAGAATCTCACAGGAGAGAACTTAAGCGAAACCTCAACTTCACACTGAGCTCCTTGACCTTGAAAGGGCAGGTTTCTGTTTCTCGAATTTGACAGCGGCTTCCTGTCTTTGGTGAGCTGCAGCCTTGGCACAAAGTGTGGGCTCTTCCTGCCTTTGGACAGTCTTCATGCTGGTGGTGGTTTAGTCAGTAAGTTGTATCAGACTTTCGCGACCCCATGAACTGCAGCCCTCCAGGCTCCTCTGTCCATGGGTTTCCCAGGCAAGAGTACTGGAGTGGGTTGCCATGCCCTTCTCCGGGGGATCTTCCCGACCCAGAGATCAAACCCAGGTCTCCTGCACTGCAGGTGAAGTCTTTACCACAGAGCCACCAGGGAAGCCAAAGACTTCATAGTCTTTCATTAATAGCATTTTCATATTTTTTTCGCCAGAGTTTCATAGTGGAATCACCTGCTTATGGTATTCATTGGAGGAGATAATTGGATATATTCTTGTTTTTGGATCACCAGATATAGACAGTTTCCCTCTCAAGTGAGCCCGTGATGATGTTTTCTAATATTCTAAACTGAATCGTAGCTTCTGGCAGGGAGGGGGGTTGTTCACATGTGATGTTTTATGTCCTGATTTAGAAACTGGATCTTTTGATCAGTAATAGATTATGTTCCCTGAAATTTGCTGAAGAATTAATAAATCAAAAGACTGTTCTGGCCACATGACCTACTTCCTTCCCAGTGCCTCAGAGCTTCATGAACAGTAAGCACAAGCTTTCCTCTGGATAACCTTTTTGGGTGAATGTTAAATTACCCGCCATGTGTCAAATATGAAACAGGGCCTTAATGTCCCTGTCCCCCAGCATGTTTGTTCATCCACCTACCCTCCTATCCATCCATCCATTCATATCCTCAGCATAGCTGTAGTCTCTTAAGTATTTATCATGTTTTATCTGTAATTTCAATTATCCAGCAATCTGTTACTGTGCTGTACACAGTGTCATTTTAAAGCAAAGTACCCAAAATAAAAGGTAAGAAGCAACAAGTATTTTTCGGCATTGCTTCAGCTTCCCTGATAGCTCAGTTCGTAAAGAATCTGCCTGCAATGCAGGAGACCCCAGACCGGTTCCTGGGTTGGGAAGATCCACTGGAGAAGGGATAGGCTACCCATGGAATATTCTTGGGCTTCCTTTGTGGCTTAGCTGGTAAAGAATCTGCCTTCAGTGTGAGAGACTGGGGTTTGATCTCTGGGTTGGGAAGATCCTCTGGAGAAGGGAAAGGCTACCCACTTCAGTATTCTGGCCTGGAGAATTCCATGGACTGTATAGTCCATGGAGTCACAGAGTCAGACATGACTGAGTGTCTTTCACTTTCACTGTTTAATTTGATCAGTGGCTGCCAACATTCCTTGGCATGTGGCCACATCCTCCCAGTCTCTGAGTAGGTGGCCAAGTGACCTTCCCCACTTCTGTGTGTCCAGTCTCCCCCTCCTTCTCTCTTAAAGGACACATGTGATCACATGTAGGGCCCACTGGATAAGCCAGGATAATCTCCCCATCACAGGATCCTTAATTTAATCACAGCTGGGAAGTCTCTGCTGTATAAGGTAACGTTTACACATTCTGGGGATTAGGGCATGCGTGTTTGGCCGGCAGCAGTATTGAGCCTCCTACAGTCCTCAGCCCTGGATCCCATCCTGCAGTTGTCACATGCCACGACTCATGTGACAGTGGCAGCCTTTGGAGGTTGAAACTAGGGGTCCTTTTCTCCTGGGCTGCTCACCCAGTTGGCACACATCTGGCTTCTTCTGAGCCCCAGGGCCACACACAGAACATGCTTGGTACCTCAGAGAGGATGGGGCTTTCTCTCTTCTCTCTAGGGGACCTTGTCTAGTTTTGAACAGAGATACAAATTTGCATCAGCTTATCCTCTTTCAAACATCTCTACCTTCAAAAAAAGATCCAGCTTCATCCCCATCCTGCTTACCAAAATAAAGTAGCATACTAAAAATAACAACAGGGAAAAAATCCTGAGAGCTAGATTTGGAGGAGAAAATTGCATGTGTGTGTGTGTGTGTGTGCATGCACGCACGTGTATGTGTGTATAGTCAAAATAATGTTTGAATGGTTGGAGAGGATTTGCTAGTGCTGTGGGTTGCAAAGAGTCGGACACGACTGAGCGACTTCACTTTCACTTTCACCTGTGAATCCCTGACTTCTATTTCTTGTCTTCATTTTCAAATTATCTGAGTGTAGATAGCATAATTTCCTCATAGATTTGTTATAAGAATTAAATAATATTTTCTATATATGTAAAAATTCTATATATGTAAAAATACCTCTTGTTATGGACATATATATATGTATGTATGTATATACACACACACACGCACATACTATAATATAGCTAGCATGTTGTACCCACCCAATATTCATTCAGTGAAGCTAAGCCTCTTCAGACTTCCAGTCAAGAAAATAGTTCCAATTATGCCAACTCAATTGAGAGAAATTAAATATACTCAATAAATATCCAGTTATGCTATAATCATCATAATATAACTGGACCTGATAATTCCTTACCAGAAGGTACAGATCCTTTGTATTTCCTTATAAGCATCGATAGCCTGAAAATTTGAAAATGTGTTTCCTTCTGTACCTTCCCCCACCTTCCCCAGTAAATTAATACATTAATTACCTTATCAGCTATTAATTATGTACTGATTAGTTGCCAGACTCACATTACAGCTGTTTCAAACACAGCTATCGGAAGAAGGATCTCGTGAAGTTTCTTGCAATAACCTGTGCTACGCAACAGCACAGAAGCCCATGTGTCACACATGCTGTTACCGGTAGACCATTCTCTGGGAACTGTCCTGACTTCAGGTGGGCTGTTTGGGGGCTCCTGGTTCATCCTTGTTTCCCCCAAGACCTGGTTCTGTTCTTCAAATCTAGCAGATTGTCAGCAAATATTTGTTTATCTGAACCAAAAAGACGTAGCAGAGTAAGGAGCCATCTTTACTCCTTGTTACAGACTGAATAGTTGAGTCCTCCAAAAATTTGTATATTGGAGCCCTAACTCTCAATGTGGTAGCATTAGGAGCTGGGGTCTTTGGGTGATTCGAGTTAGATGAGGTCATGAGGGTGGGGCCCTCATGACGGGATTAGTGTCCTTGTGAAAAGACAGCCAGAGAGCGCCCTCTCCCTCTCTTTCTCTCTCCCCTCAAACACGCAGAGAAGAGGTTACCGGAGCACACAGTGAGACAGTAGTCATCTCTAAGTGATGAAATGATATTCACATAAAGCTGCCCAGTCTGTAGTATGTTGCTGTGGCAGCCAGAGCTTACTGAGATGCCAGGAAAGGGTGGGGAGAACCTTGGCGGTGGGTGAGGGCACCTGGCGGGGCTCCTGCCCTGCCCTTACTGACTCTGACCTTGGATGAGCCCTTATAGCTCTACTTCCTTGTGTTTAAAGTGGGAAGATAAGAACAGCAAAAGTTTTTATAAATCAGAACAGTTTCTTGTGCTTTGTCCCAGGTCATACGAGTGGCAACCCTCACCCCACCACAGGGAGGTAGTTCAGGATCTGCCCTCCTACCTGCCTTAGAAAGAAACCGAAGCTTAAAGGGCTTCATTCACATTTCCAAGATGACCCAGGGAATACGTATAGACAGTGAAAGCCACCTGACTCTGAATTCCATATGCTTTCCTCACACACTGTACTGGGTAATCTGTCAAGCATTTTACAAATATCACGGTTCAATGGGGTGACTCCAGAGACAAGGCTATCGTCAATGACTTCATCCTGCTTTTCCAGGGCCCTCAGATTTCGAACCATTGCAGAAATTTAGGATCAGAGAACCTTCCTTTCTGTCATGAACAGAGAAAATGGCAGGCTGATTCCTGTTTCTTTGTTCACAAAGAAATGGATAGGTTGCATTCTAGATATATTCCTTCTCGATCTCTTGCATTCTCTGTGCTCTGATGTGAAAACCAGCAACCACACTAAAAGACTCTGCTTTCACCAGCACCAAAAATCATTTATGAATATTTGCATCTAAGCACCCTGAGTAGACATAGGTAAATGTCAGCTGATATTTTATGGTTGTGGGGATTAGCCAGCTCTTCCTTTTTTTTTTTTCTTTAACTTGTGCTATTGTTTAAAGCATGCGTGGAGTTATGCTTTTTAAATGTCCATGGAAAAGCCGTGAATAATTCATTCACTTACCTTAGTCAAAGAGAAAAATTCCCTTTGTCTGCCCAGCAATAAAGATGAAATTCCTCTTACACCCCCTTCTTGTAGCTTTGTGGTTATCATCACAGGTATTATTATGAACCCTAAACAAGAACGTGTGAAATGAATGTTTTTAAAATGCCCATTTCTGGGAAGCAGGCATCTGTATCTCTGTGTGTGCAGCCATATAGACAGATAAATCTTTGGCCTTAATGGTTTAGTTGCACCGGGTGATTATTTTCATTTCCACTTATTACTGTGTGTTAGACTCCTCATGTATGAGTACGAATTGCTCTTTCTTGACTGTATTTAGAAATATCCGCATTACCCCTGGGTATTTGTTCATTAATATGGGGTGGGGAGAGAAAAAGCTTGTAATAATGGGCTTTACATATTATTAAACTGTGTGCGTTCACATTAGGGTCCAAGTGAAAAAAAAATCTGGTTTGTGTTACTGCCCTCTGGTGGTTGCAGTGTGTTGCTGCAGTGGCAGGGAAGTAAGCGCGTCCCTGGGGTGGAGCTCTGCTCTGCCTGCAGTGGCTGAGAGCCATGCAGACCCCAGGGCTTTGCCGGGCCATCGTCTTTGATTCACATTAACTGCTTTTCATCCAGGTGCATTGCAAGCACCCTAGGATTCTGCTCAGTGGCCAGAATAATGATCAAAAAGCCCGTATCCACACAAAATAACTCTGACCAACGTAGGGTGACGTTAGAGTGAATTCAGACTCTCCATGGACCACACTCTTCCTCATCTTTCCAGATCAGCGTGGGAAGAGGCAGTGGCTCCCCTTGTGTGACACATGTACCCCCTGTGGTATCCAAGGTGCCTCTGGATGTCTCCAGATGAGCGTTTTCAATGTTAATAGTTACATGTTAATATTTTACCATGTCTTAGGCACAACGCAGGGAGTGTTTGATACCCATGGTCTCCGGGACGTAGGTGCCAACCAGGAGATGGTGCCCACGCGCAGTGGCTCTCTGTGCAGCGGTGCAGCACTGGGTTGGTGAGCTGTTGGTTGATGGGGCAAGGCCCACGTGGAGGTGGGGGGACGACCGGGAGCAGCAGCAGCCCGGCTTCTTGTTTGTGGTGTGACCTTGGAGTGCTCACCTCCATAAGCCTGGGTGTCCCAGTTTGTTGAACAGGATCATGTTGAGGGTGTTGCAGCTTTTTAAAGGACCGGTGCACGTGTCCGGCGTCTGTCTCGGAACAGGGTCCCCTGTCTCCCCCCACTCGGACACTTCTCTGAGCCTGCTCTCCTCCCTGATTGAATCCTGCTGTGCTTGCCCCGCTCATTCTGTTCTTCATCAGGCCCGCTCTAAGTTTCCACGTTCTTCTCCCTCTTAAATACGGGTGGGCTCTCTCCTGTGGAGTGCACTCCATGTGGCACCCTGCACAGAGCAGGCTCTTTCCTCGTGCTTGTGGCAGGAGTTAAGCACAGGAGCAAAATAATTCTAAGTGACGTTTGCCCGTCCTTTGACACAGTCAGTGCCTTGCATCTATCAGATGAGGACAGGACCTATCCGTTGTCCCTCCTGTCTCCCTGATTCATGTGGTCTGATAGGGTTCGGTTCCTACCCATTGGGTGCAGGCAGGGAGAAGAAAAGGTCTGCAGTGCCTAGAGCCTGCCTGAGCTAATCTCTCTCTTATCTCACCAACTGATATACATACAGGTTTATGGTCTGCGGCTGCGTGCAGGCGCTCTACTTGTTAATTTCAGCGGAAGAGTGGAAAGGCAATGGGAACACTTTAAATAACAGTATTTTGCCCTAGGATAGGATCTATTCTAGAGATAACAGAGGAGCCTTTGTTGCTCTTGCAGGTAGATTATAAGCGTTGCCCTGGCTTAAACTGTGTAAAAAAGACACTCCCGTCTCCTTAGGAGTGGTCTGATGGGAGAAACTGCTCCAGGGTGGGGATTCGGGGGGCAAGGGGAGGGAAGGAGGAGCCCTGATAGTTCAGGGATAAACGGAGTGAAGCAGGGTTGTTGTCTGCCTTTAAAATCCTTGTGGATTTTGTCTCAGCTCTGTGTAATTCGAAGTTTATCCGCTTGCCCTCCATGGAGCTTCCCACTGTCTTCCTAAATGGCTGCAGAACGCCCGCTTACATGTCTGCCATGGAGACGATGTTCATTGAAGGCTTCGAGAAGTCAGAGCTTTCATGTTGGCCGTGAAAGCCAGAGAGCCGCAAGCACCTCAGTGCCGGAGATGAAAGGACATGTGTGTGCCCGTGTGTGTTTGGAACTTAAAGGACAGGGAGAAAAGGAAAATAGATGTTACCGCTTTGCACTTACTTCAAAATATGCCTGACTCCCTCTGGTGGGACCGTTTAACTCCAAATGCGTCCCCCCCCCCCTCCCCCACCGCTCCCACCACACGCTCCCCGCCCCCACCACATTCATCTTGGCTCATGTGACATCTGTTCTGGGCACTGCGGAGCAAGTCTTCTCGTTGCCATGGCAGCCAGTGCAGAGAGCCCGCCCATTGGCTGCTAGCGGAGAGGAGGAAAAAAGGCCCACAGTGTCAGAGGTCGTGTGCCTAGTGCGCGCCTGCCGCTGTTTTCCGTCCGCTGCTGGCGGGGCCGCGTTAGCGGAGCGCGCGGCAGCGGGCAGAGGCCCACAGGGACCGCCCGCCGCAGCTGTGGACACCGCCGGGCGGAGAGGGGGCCCCCGAGGTCAATGTCATTAGTTTCTCCCTCAAGTGTGAAGTGCGTGAAGGACAAAAGCAGAGCCTGTGGAGAAGAGTGGGCTGCCTTTTCCTTCACCTTGAACTGCTCTGAGCTCTCTTTTCTTCTGTAGTGTTTGGATTGAAATTCCTAGGATGACCCTTCCTACTCCCAGCCTTCCCCATAGTGAGAGAGGCCCTGGGCCCCAGTTAAGCTGTCGAAATCAAAGCCTGTCTCAGATTCCATTTACCTTGACCATTACCCTGTCACTCTAACACCAAAAGAGGACAGCGTTCCATTTCAAAATCTACACCCACAACCTGATTGTTTTTAAAACCGTTTTCCTCTTGTTGGAGTCGTCTCTGAAGTTCACCGTGTGATTGGAATCATAGCTGTAGGGTCTCGTAGTCATGGCGTCAGAGCTATAGGTCACCCACGTTCTTACCTCCTGGCCAAGTGAATCTCTGTCCCCTACAGAGACAGAGGTCCTGATCGCACACATGGACAAGTAGAGGCAGGAGCAGCCTTGCAGTCCTCATTTGCTGAACCTCAGCTGCCTCTCTTGGGCTCCCTTCTCCGGGTGGGTTTTAGGTTCCCACTGATGAGTGATGGGGTGTCCTGGCACCAGCCACACCCGGGGCCTTCAGTCTCCAGAGCGTGGCACCAGTTGTGATTTGGCTGGGTGGCCCCTTGGGCAAACACTGACGGCCCCAGTTCAGCATAATTGAGGCTGGAGAAGGAAGGTTCACGAACATCCCCTCATCTGTTCCTCCCATGTGTGGTCCCGGCTTCACAGGAGACTGAAGCCGATGGCCTCCCAGGTCGCACACTTGTGGATGGGTGAGCTCGGAATGCATGCTGCAGTTCTTTGCTTCCAGACTCTGTTCGCATCTGTCACTCAAGCCACAGTGGGCCCCTGGATGTCTAAGGCCCCCACAGATTTATATATGGGGAAGATAGCCTGTGATGAAGCCCATTCCTCCCAGCCCTACTCATGCTTTGTCATGCCTGTTTCACACTTGATGGGAGGGTATCGTTGGTGTCTAATTGGCCGAGATCAGGGACTAACGGCTTGAGGAATTTTTCTTGCCCCTTATGGCACCTGCTGGTGGTTTTAGCCTGACTGAAAGCACTGTGTGTGTGTGTGCTTGCACTGGGCAGAAAGCACCCGGCTGATGACAAGGGTTGAGTTGTGTCACAACCAGTGAGACCAGGTTGAAAATTACCATCCCCTCTGCTTCATCCCCTCAGACTAATTCTGGCCCCTTATTTATTTTCATATAGTTTGGGCTATATCAGAATAGAAATGTGGGGGAATTCCCTGGTGGTCCAGTGATTAGGACTCAGCACTTCCACTGCAGGGAGCAGGGATTCGAGTCCTGATCAGAGAACTAAGATCCTGCAAGCAGCACGGAGTTGCCAAAAAAGAAACGTACCACAAAAGAATGTTGGAGAAGGTCTGTGTTATTAATGTCTGCCTCTCTGCCATCTTTGCTCATTCCTTTGGCCTGAATCTATAAGTTTGAGGGTATACTCCTAAATCTTTGAAAGAACTATGGAACAGAAAAAGAAGTCATGTCACTTACCTGTCTGTATGATTCTAAGAGAGTGATTGCTTCTGCAGTTTGGCGAAACCAGGACCAAAACAGTTGCCAGTGATTCAGGTACTAGTCTTTCTATCCACGTGCTGATCAGAGTCAGGAAAGTTGACAAACAGCGGGATGGGTTGGAAACGAGGCAGGCAGTCCCCACAAGCTTGCTATTCACCTCCAGTATCCTGAGTCACTAGAGGTTATTAAACCTACCAGCAAAACTGAGCTTGTTCCTCTCCTCCCTCTTACACTGAGAACAGTACCCACTTAGGGAAAATTAAGCAAAATTGAGAGCCTTTGCATTTCTAGAAATAGGACCTTAACAAGCACTCAGAAGAATGTGCTTCAGTGGCAAGAATGCTAGAAAATTTCATAGTGCAACTCATAGGATGCTTTTTATCAAAACTCGAGTGGTGAAGTTACCATGAGTCATATTTTGCCCACAAAGATAGGATCGAGTCTATAAAGATATAAGAAAGTAGGTTTTCACTTACAAAACCTACAAACAACTGCTCTTCTAATTACACTTTCCACTCACCCCAGCATTCACTGCTAATGCCCTGTTTATCATCCTTGATCAGTCATTATGAGGCCATAAGAAAAAAATGTAGTGAGAAACAGGCTAACAGTGAGTTTTCCAGAAAGAAAATTAAACAAGCAAAAGCCAGAGAAGTTCCCTGTGTCCGTTTAAACACACGGAAGAGAAGGCAGTCAACGCCCTGAACTGGTAGGAGATCCTCCACCGCCTGCCATCATGAGTCCCTGGAGACACAGGACTAAGACCACTAACCGTCACTCCTCCCACTGCCCACTCCACATTGAAAACACGACCAGGTTTCTTTCCCCCCCCGCCCCATTTTCTTATCTGCAAGTTTAGACTCATCTGTCTGGAGAAATTTCTCTTAAGAGATTTAGTGCAGCATTATTTAGCCACGTGATGTGGATTAATGGTTGTATAAAATGACCTTTAGGGATCCCCAGGTGGCTCATTGGTAAAGAATCTGCCTGCCAATGCAGGAGACACAAGAGATGGAGGTTTGACCCCTGGGTCAGGAAGATCCCCTAGACGAGGAAATGGCAACCCACTCCACTATTCGGTCCTGGGAAATCCCATGGACAGAGGAGTCTGGTGGGCTACAGTCCATGGGGGTCACAAAGAGTTGGCCACGACTGATCATAGCACAGCGGCAAAATGACCCTTAATGTTCTCACTAATTCTCAGATTGTATAACGTAACGACTTAAATTGAAGAAAGTGGGGAAAGCCGATAGATCATTCAGGTATGACCTAAACCAAATCCCTTATAATTATACAGAGGAAGTGAGAAACAGATTTAAGGGACTAGATCTGATAGAGTGCCTGATGAACTATGGATGGAGGTTTGTGACATTGTACAGGAGACGGGGATCAAGACCATCCCCAAGAAAAAGAAATGCAAAAAAGCAAAATGGCTGTCTGAGGAGGCCTTACAAACAGCTGTGAAAAGAAGAAAAGCAAAAAGCAAAGGAGAAAAAGAAAGATATACCCATTTGACTGCAGAGTTCCAAAGAATAGCAAGGAGACATAAGAAAGCCTTCCTCTGCAATCAGTGCAAAGAAATAGAGGAAAACAATAGACTGGGAAAAACTAGAGATCTCTTCAACAAAAATTAGAGATACTAAGGGAACATTTCATGCAAAGATGGGGTCAATAAAGGACAGAAATGGTATGGACCTAAAAGAAGCAGAATATATTAAGAAGAGATGGCAAAAATACACAGAAGAACTATACGAAAAAGATCTTCACAACCCAGATAATCATGATGGTGTGATCACTCACCTAGAGCCAGACATCCTGGAATGTGAAGTCAAGTGGGCCTTAGAAAGCATCACTATGAACAAAGCTAGTGGAGGTGATGGAATTCCAGTTGAGCTGTTTCAAATCCTGAAAGGTGATGCTGTGAAAGTACTGCACTCAATATGCCAGCAAATTTGGAAAACTCAGCAATGGCCACAGGACTGGAAAAGGTCAGTTTTCATTCCAATCCCAAAGAAAGGCAATGCCAAAGAATGCTCAAACTACCGCACAATTACACTCATCTCACACACTAGTAAAGTAATGTTCAAAATTCTCCAAGCCAGGCTTCAGCAATACGTAATCCATGAACTTCCAGATGTTCAAGCTGTTTTTAGAAAAGGCAGATGAACCAGAGATCAAATTGCCAACATCCGTTGGATCATCAAAAAAGCAAGAGAGTTCCAGAAAAATATCTATTTCTGTGTTACTGACTATGCCAAAGCCTTTGACTGTGTGGATCACAATCAACTGTGGAAAATTCTGAAAGAGATGGGAATACCAGACCACCTGACCTGCCTCTTGAGAAACCTGTATGCAGGTAAGGAAGCAACAGTTAGAACTGGACATGGAACAACAGACTGGTTCCAAATAGGAAAAGGAGTATGTCAAGGCCTGTCTCTTATACACATCTAGATGTGTATAAGAGACAGGGAAGCAACAGTTAAAACTGGACATGGAACAACAGACTGGTTCCAAATAGGAAAAGGAGTTCGTCAGGGCTGTATATTGTCACCCTGCTTATTTAACTTATATGCAGAGTACATCATGAGAAACACTGGGCTGGAAGGAGCACAAGCTGGAATCAAGATTGCTGGGAGAAATATCAATAATCTCAGAGATGCAGATGATATCACCTTTATGTCAGAAAACTAAGAACTAAAGAGCCTCTTGATGAAAGTGAAAGAGGAAAGTGAAAAAGTTAGCTTAAAACTCAACGTTCAGAAACNGAAGAACTAAAGAGCCTCTTGATGAAAGTGAAAGAGGAGAGTGAAAAAGTTGGCTTAAAGGTCAACATTCAGAAAAGTAAGATCATGGCATCTGGTCTCATCACTTCATGGCAAATAGATGGGGAAACAGTGGCTGACTTTATTTTGGGGGGCTCCAAAATCACTGCAGATGGTGATTGCTGCCATGAAATTAAAAGACACTTACTCCTTGGAAGGAAAGTTATGACCAACCTAGACAGCATATTCTAAAGCAGAGACATTACTTTGTCAACAAAGATCTGTCTAGTCAAGGCTGTGGTTTTTCCAGTGGTCATGTATGGATGTGAGAACTGGACTATAAGGAAAGCTGAGTGCCAAAGAAGTGATGCTTTTGAAGTGTGGTGTTGGAGAAGACTCTTGAGAGTCCCTTGGACTGCAAAGAGATCCAATCAGTCCATCCTAAAGGAGATCAGTCCTGGGTGTTTATTGGAAGGACTGATGCGGAAGCTGAAACTCTTAATACTTTGGCCACCTGATGCAAAAGTTGGCTCGTTAGAAAAGACTGTGATGCTGGGAAAGATTGAGGGCAGGAGGAGAAAGCGTCGACAGAGGATGAGATAGTTGGATGGCATCACTAACTCAATGGACATGGGTTTGGGTAAGCTCCGGAAGTTGGTGATGGACAGGGAGGCCTGGTGTGCTGCGGTTCATGGGGTCGCAAAGAGTCAGACACGACTGAGTGACTGAACTGAACTGATAACATGCTACTGCTAAGTCACTTCAGTCGTGTCCGACTGTGTGCGACCCCATAGGTGGCAGCCCACCAGGCTCCCCTGTCCCTGGGATTCTCCAGGCAAGACACTGGAGTGGGTTGCCATTCCCTTCTCCAATGCATGAAAATGAAAAGTGAAAGTGAAGTCGCTCAGTCATGTCCGACTCCCAGCGACCCCATGGACTGCAGCCTACCAGGCTCCTCCACCCATGGGATTTTCCAGGCGAGAGTACTGGAGTGGGGTGCCATTGCCTTCTCCAGAACTGATAACATAATGATGATTAAAAAAAAAAATCTGTGGATTGGGTTAGAGCTTGATATCCTCTCAGTAGATTTATTGGGCACCTACTGTATACCAAGAGACTACATGACAGTACTTGTTTTTGATCTAAACACTAAACTGTTGACACCTTGTGTTGTTTGCATCAGTTTCTTACAGGGCAATAAACACAATGTACAGACTCTTCCAAATGTAGGTTGAATGTTTTATTTAGACATTCTCATTTCCTTAAGGAAAGCATCAGACCTCTTGTGCCACAAGGATTCCTTTCCTAGCTTAGAAACACATTTACCAATATAGATACTTTATTACAAAATAGATTCAGTAGGAAAGAAAAATCCTTGTGCAAGGAAAAAGGAACCTGGTTTCAGGAATATCATTATTTGTGCCATGAACACTAATTTATTGTTTTTACACGTATTCACCCAAAGGGTGTGGTATGGTTTCAGGAATTCACAGAGCACAACACCCAAGCACTTGTGATAGGAAAATGGTATTCAGCAAAGTGCTCCTCTTTCTGCTACGTCAGTTTGTAAAGTGGTCCTAAAAAAAACACGCACGTTCTTTGTTATGACAGCCTGGCTTTGTGTTTCTGATGTAAGGCTAATAGGACATGAAAGCAGGGGTAAATTAGGAGCCTAGAAAATTGAGGACTGCGGGTTGATAAGCAGTAAATGAACAGTGCTTGGCATACCTAGTCCCTTCAGTCGCGTCTGACTCTTGCAACCCCATGGAGCCCACTAGGCTCCTCTGACCATGGGGATTCTCCAGGCAAGAATGCTGGAGTGAGTTGCCATGCCCTCCTCCAGGGAATCTTCCCGACCCAGGGATCAAACCCGTGTTTCCTGCGTTGCAGGTGTATCCTTTACCACTGAGCCACCGGGGACGCCCAAATGAGCAGTAGGGATCCTCAAAGAGTAGTGGAAGAGAAAGTATCCTTATGTAGGAGGTCAAGGCCAGTAGGGTGTATTGAGGGATCAGGTGGGACTAAGAAAGAAAATGCAGGCCACTGTATGTATGTTGTGTGTGAAAAAGGGAACATAGACCTGGTTAGAGAAACAGAGCAGAAAATGAAAGGTGCGCCAGGATCAGGGTTTCTTGGTAGGGAAAAAAACAAAAAACAAAAACGTGTATTTTAGAATTGCGAGAACACTGGAAAGATCACACAGACCAAAAACTGTGTGAGAAGCGGTGCCTCTGTGCTGAAAGTTTCCACCACCACCTGATGGGCTTTTGTGGTGCTTCGGCCACTCATGGCTTCCCAGGTGGCTCAGTGGTAAAGAATCCGCCTGCCAGTGCAGGAGACGTGGATTCGATGCCTGCGTCGGGAAGAGCCCCTGGGGAAGGAAATGGCAACCCACTCCAGTGTTCTTGCTTAGGAAATCCCATGGAGAGAGGAGCCTGGTGGGCTACAGTCCATGGGGTGGCAAAGAGTCGGACACGACTGAAGAACAACAGCAGCCACACGTATGACTTTTTAGAAGTAATTTGCTCATCTGCACAGTGGAGCTAATAATCCTCAGCCCACTTGCTCACACTGCGGGGCTGGAAGGTCTAGGGAGATGTAGGCATGAAGACCATTGTCAACTCGAAATGTAGATGCCCGGCCTGAGCTGGATTGCGGTTGCTGTGGCAGAAGAGAACCCAGTCCTGGAAGCCAGGCCGCATTTTCCATCTGATGGCAGAGCTGACATTTTGTTCTTTTTGATTTTTTTTTCACTCACTGGGGTTCTTAGCTGGTTCTTATGCAGTGTGATGACGCGATTGCCAAGAGAAAGTTGAGGGCGGCTTCCATATAAAAGTTTTGTTTAACTTCTCTGCATCACCAGCTATCACCCTTTGCTTTACCTTGAAACACCATAGCTCATGGACCCACACTCCTGGTCCATGTTTCAGTTGGTGTTTGTGAAATTCTTTCTTTTTTTAATTTTTAATTTTATATCAGAGTATAGCCAGTTAACAATGTTGTGATAGTTTCAGGTGAACAGCGGACTCTTCAGGGACTCCGACATGCACATACATGTATCCATTCTCCCCCAGGCGGCCCTCCCATCCACATAGCATTGAGCAGGGTTCCCTGTGCTGTTCAGGGTCCTTACTGGTTATCCATTTTAAACATAGCAGCGTATACATGTCCATCCCAATGGATTTTGTGAAATTCTTTCATTGCTGTCCCATTCTTTGAGTTTGGAGGCAGGCGCCTTTCTGTAACTTCTTGGCTAAATAGCTTCTCGAGAAGGCAACTGATCCTTTAAAGCAGAGTTGAGTGTATATCATGAATTGCCGTAATTTATAATTCAGATTCTAAACTGGCCACTTTTAAATTGGGATCTGTTTAGAAGTCAGCATATTTAACACAAGCAAAATAAACTCCACACCTATCTGTGTGGGTTTTTCTCTCCCATAAGTAATGGGGTTTTCACTGCAGATTGTCTGACAACTTAGGAGAAACCGGGACCTTTGTGGCCTGTCGTTTTATTGTGTCGTCAGGCCCTGTCCCACCCAGGCCTCACACACACACACACACACACACAAAATCCTGTCTTGGGACTTCCCTGGGGGTCCAGTGGTTAAGACACCTTGCTTCCACTGTAGCGGACATGGGTCGATCCCTGGTCAGGGAACTAAGGTCCCCCATGTCAAGTGCGGCCAAAAAATGGAAAAAGCAGAAACTAAAAAAAAATTTATTTTTAAAAAAAGACGGGGGGAGGTGGGAGGGGGGTTCATGTTTGGGAGTTCGTGTAAAAAAATAAATAAATACAAAAAAAATATTAAAAAAATAAAAAGAAAAAAAAAAAAAAAGAAAGCATGTCTGCGTGACTGCTCAGCGTTTGGAAGAACATTCTGCATCAGTTTGGCTGCTTTTATTGGCTGAGCCTCCAGTTCGTTTCAGGTACAGGGCAATGCTCATGAGGTAATAAACATAACATTTCTTCCAGGAAAAAAAGGTAGAGAAGAAAGCCAACTAGTAGTTGCTGGTGTGGAAAAGACTTTCAAATGTGAAATGACTTATCCCTCTAATGATATAGTTATTTAAAAGGCAAGCTAGCAGCTGACTTGTTTATAGGGTTCTATATTCTGGAGTCCCACCCAGACCTACCAAATTAGAATCTTCAGGGGTGGAGCCAAGAATTGTGAAATGGCTTAAACCTTCCAAGTGATTTTGATGCATAGCTAGGTTTGGGAAGCTCAGCATAATGGCTGAGCGCTTAATCTTGGGTGTCCCTAGTCCTCAGACTTAGGACTCAGTCTTGGAGGTTTGAGCCTGGCTGACTCCCTGAACCAGTCAACTTCAATTTCCAAATCTCCAACAGGGATCTAATCTAATCATGTGTTCCTGGGAAGAGTACTGTATAGAATAAGTGAGATGGCATCTTCCAAGCCCCTGGTTTGCAGAAGAGCTTTGATCAGTAGAAATCATCTTCCCCCCTTTGGCGTATCTTGGCACCTTGTCCTCAGCGGATACAGAAATCATGAGTCACATCAGCAGTTGGCATTTCGCGGCAAATGATGTGCTCGACAAATGAGACACTGAACACTCAGCTGTTGATGAGGAAGGGCTGGGCTGGAGCACTTGCCCACTGAGGTGTGTTGCTAGCTCGCTTTGCACTGGTACATTTTCTCCCCTGATGTCAGCTGCGCCCCCGAGGCGCTCTCTGCCCCATGAGGTGCTCATCACGGCTGTCCGTCCAACTCTCCTTCTGTGCCTGTGAATCAGCTGGGTCGGCTCCACTCCAGGAGTTAAAATGGCTCGTTCGTAATCAGCTGTGCCAAAGCTAATGGTCCTTTTTGTTCTTAAATTCTGCTCTCCAGGCTTTGAGATTTTAGGCGATTTCGTTTCCATTGGTCTTCTAGGCGTGACTTGAGCCGCAATTCTCTGACTTTTTGATCCCTGGACCTCTAAAATCTGCTAAAAATCATTGAGGACCCCAGTGATCTGTTTTGGGGACTTGTGTCTATTGATAGTACCATATTAGAAATGAACGCTGACGTTTTGAAGACACAAGCACATATTTCCATTAGCCATCAGAGTGATGATGTCATCACGCTTCCTGTAGCTCCCTGAAGGTGGAAAATCCCCCGTTCACTGGTGAGAAAATGAGAGTGAAAGAAGGAAATAGATCTTAGTACTTTGACAATAGTTTTGGCCTTGTGGACCCTGGAAAAAGTGTTGGGGGCACTCAGGGGTCCCTTTTTCACTCTGAACTGCTGATGGTGTGCCCTTGGGGTATGTCTTGCCCTGTTGATCTGTCCCAGAGAAGCACAGAAATCAAAGCAGAGGTCATTGAACCACTCACCCATACAGCTGGGAGGAACTCTTCCAGAAGGCCTCAGAGCTCGGTTGCCAAACTGAGTTCATGACCAAGAGCTTGAAAGACTAAACTTGACCTGCATCTCAGGTTAGTGGCTTAGGCCCAGGCTCGAGTGAAAGATAGCTGGGTTCCAACCCAGCTGTGCTTCTGGTGACTTTGGGCAAGTTTCTTAGCTTCTCTGGCCTCTGTGTCCTCACATATGAAATGTGGATCATAAAAATACCCGGTGGGCTTGCTAGGAAAATTAAATAAGATAATGTTTAGAAGGGAACAAGCATCTTGAGAAGTATCCAGTAAATATTAACCATAACTACATTCTGATGGAATCCCCTGACTTGTTAATCTTTTTATATTCCTCTGTTAGCTTCAAAACCATGACATCTTGGAGGTGTGTGTGCATGCTCAGTCGCTTCAATCGTGTCCACTCTTTGTGACCCCATGGACTGTAGCCCACTCAGCTCCTCAGTCTATGGGATTCTCCAGGCAAGAATACTGGTGGGTTGCCATGCCCTCTTAGAGGTGCATGTTTGTATTAATAACAGGCAGCCGCCATCGCTTCTAGAAATTACTGCCGCTTTCCACAGCCCTGATCACCATTGCTCCTCCTCTGCCAACCCCCAGGCTGGCTGAGCAAGTGAGCAGAGCACAGGGTTTCCAGGCTGCACGGCGAGCGCCATCTCTCTCTGCCTTCCCACCAGACTGAAGGCAGAGCTAAAATCAGATGTGATGAGTTTTCACGTCAGACCCAGCAATCATACTGTACATCATGCTGGCTTGATCTGTGTTTTCAAGGTGGTATGAAACCCTTAATGCTCCAACTCATAGTATTATTACACTCAAATAAACAGAAGCATGATTTATAATGATTAAAATTTGTTTGCAGCATATGTTTCTCTTTTTCTTTTCTTCTCCCCTAAGTGGAATGTGTGTTTCTGTAGCACCTTCCATGTTGCAAATTGCATTCCCAAACCTCTTTTTTAATTGTCTATTAATCAATTCATGGGAGAATTCAGCGATGGTAGGTGACCCAGTTTTCCTTATTTGACAAATGTAAATGTAATGTCTCATTCCTTGCAGGGGGTGGTGGGGAAGTCCCTGGTGGCCCTCACATGTAAGTCAACAGATTTCTGTTGCAAAAAATGTTAATATTTTTAAACCCTATGGGTGAATTTCAAGACTTTATTAACACAGAGACAACAAAAGACCGGGGTTTTAAAGTGATGTCTTGTAAATAACTAGCTTGACATATCCAACCACCTGAGATAATCTACAAGCCATCTCAGACCCTGTCCAGCATATAAGGGGTATCAGTAAGGAATGAAGAAATTAACTCATCCTCATTCTTGCTGAGTGTCTCTCTGGGAGCCACCTCTTCTGGCTGTTGGTCATCCAAAGGTCTTTGAAGCTATAACACCCTGTAGTCCCAGCTGGCAGCGTCATGCCCAGAACTGACGTGGGATCATCAGCTCCCAGCCGTGGGATTGGAGCTTCTTCTCCCTCTCGCAAAGGATTTAGCACGCGTCCTCTAAAAGATGTTGGCTTTGGATGAACAGACCTGGGTCCTCACCCTGTCCCTTGTACCTGGAGCTGTAGGAGGGAGGACAGGGCCTCTGTCTCTCTGGGTTGTCCCTCTTCCCATGGGTACAAAGGTGTCTCAGCAACTGTCCCCTCTAATGCTCGTGTAGAGCGCGGTGGCTGGTTCCCTCCACTCTTAGGCATGCAAAACCAGCCATATGCTATGGCCTTGAAGGGAGGAGGAAGTTGCAGAAAATGAGAATCAAAAAGCATAAACCAGCTGGACGAGCTGACCTCAGTGATTTTGAGTGAACCGGAACTTGGATTCTCAAGTTTCCAAGACAGGGAAGCTCAGTGCAGCAAAATATTCTCTACTCCTGGGTGAGGTGGTAGATTCTGAAGACCACACATCCAGTCCTGGGTCTGTGAATGACTGGCGTGGACAGATTTTTTTTCCTTAGTGTATCAGTTATCTATCGCTGCATAACAAACCACCCCAAAGCTTGCTAGTTGCAAGCAAAAATGATTTTGTTTCTCGTCCATGTGACTGTATTTAGATGGTGGCTGGGCTCAGCTGGGGAGCTGGGAGGTCTGGACCTCTTTCTCTTCACAAGGACTTTCCTCCTCCCTAAGGTTAGAGCAGGCTGGATTGCATCACAGGGTGGTGGTGGTAGCATGCTATGCCCTGGTGCTAACCACACCTCTGCTGACTTTGCTGATGCTCCATTGGCTGAAGCACATCATGTGTTCAAGCTCAAAGTTGGTCTGGGAGGGGCTTGCCCAAGAATGTGTGTATTAGTAAGTTCGAGGCATTGAGGCTATTGGTATACAGTCTCTCCTTTACTCTTGGCCTTGGTCTTTTGGTCCATGAGATGGGAATGCGTTGCATAGAGGACCAGCCTGGGAGTCAAGAGACATACTTTTTACATCCAGTCTGTTTCTAAGTATGTGTGTGATTACAGGCTCCATTTTCCCCAAGAGTAAAGGGAAAGTCTTGGACCAAATGATCCAGGGGCTCACCAATGAACACATACACACACTCTCTTTTCCATCTTCCATACAATGTGGAAATCAAATGTGCTTGGGACTATCTTGAAAGTGATAGAGAGCTATACAGATGTAATTTGTTATTACAGATACTATTTGTAGAGAACTTGGTAAATGTATTTTCAAAAATAGTGTGATGAGATTATAAACCTATCTATGAAAATACAGCAGAATTAAAAGCAACACCTTATTCAGAGTCCCTTAAAGCACTCTTCTGATGTTTTAAGTTCACTCTATGGAAGTTTGGCCAGTCAAGGCATGTTTGTATGAAGTTAAATTTAATAGGAGGGGGGAACTAAAAGGTCAGCTCCACCACTGGGCTGGAGCCTTTGTTCAAAATGGAGGTGTTTAGCTAATTCAAGTTTTGGTTTAGTCTAGCCACTTAACAGGCTGCTCTGACACAACATCATAATTGAGCCTTTTTTTTTTCTTGTCTTCCTCGTGTTTTATTTGCTTGCTTCGTGGTGTTGTGTTTGGTTCTATGTGTTTGTGCATACGTGTGTGTTAGTGCAGCTCCAAATCACTCAGCATCCCAAGCTTGTAGAGGTCCCTAAGGGGACCAGGGCATCCATGGACCCTTCACTTCTCATATGGCGGGCAAAGACTGAGTGATTTCCTTACTCATTAACAGTTGGCACTTGTATGTTTTCCTGGAAAGGGGCAAAGGCTGCTAGAATTTAGGACCAGCAGATAGTGGGATCTGGGAGGCAGTAGGGTAGAGTAGGTTTGCTGAAGCAGAGGAACACGTGACAAAAGGCCAGCATGGTGGAAAAGAAGGAGACGGTGGTACTGTGCCTTGTTCAGTTCAGTTCAGTTGCTCAGTCGTGTCTGACTCTTTGCAGCCCCATGGACTGCAGCACGCCAGGCTTCCCTGTCCATCAGAAACTTCTGGAGCTTGCTCAAACTCATGTCCACCGAGTCAGGGATGCCATCCAACCATCTCATCCTCTGTCGTCCCCTTCTCCTCCTGCCTTCAATCTTTCCCAGCATCAAGGTCTTTTCTAATGAGTCAGCTCTTCACATCAGGTGGCCAAAGTATTGGAGCCTCAGCATCAGTCCTTCCAATGAATATTCAGGATTGATTCTCTTTAGGATTGACTAGATTGATCTCCTTGCAATCCAAGGGACTCTCAAGAGTTTTCTCCAACACCACAGCTCAAAAGTATCAATTCTTCAGTGCTCAGCTTTCTTTATAGTCCAACTCTCACATCTATACATGACTACTGGAAAAACCATCGCTTTGACTGCACGGATGTTTGTCAGCAAAGTAATGTCTCTGCTTTTTAATATGCTGTCTAGGTTGGTCATAGCTTTTCTTCGAAGGAGCAAGCGTCTTTTAATTTCATGGCTGCCGTCACCATCTGAAGTGATTTTGGAGCCCAAGAAAATAAAGTCTCTCACTGTTTCCATTGTTTCCCCATCTATTTGCCATGAAGTGATGGGACCAGATGCCATGATCTTCATTTTTTGAATGTTGAGTTTTAAGCCAGGTTTTCCAACTGTGGCTTGTACTATCTGAAAGAACTTGCCTACCTGGTGTCTTAGTTCTTGGATTTCTGCATCTAACATAGAGAGTGCCGGCACAGTGTAGAATGCTGGCCTAAGAAAATGGAATGAAAAGAATGCCTGCCAAAAAAAAAGAAAAAAATGCCTGCCAAATCTGAACAATCACACGCAATACATCTATTCATTTAAAAACATGATTAGATAATGAAAATTGTACATGATCATCATCAACAAAAACAACTACAGTAAACCAGAATGCATTTATTGCTTAAATTGCAAAAGTTTATATTTAGATATTGCTTTTGGTGGCATCAACATTTACACCGCTGGCAAATTCACCTTTGCTGTCAGGAGTTGCAAGGCAGTTATTTCTAATGGTTTTTAATAACGTGCACAGTTTTTGCAATAAAACATCTCCCTGATCCACTGTGCTCCTCCCCATTCTCCTTGGTTGCACCATCATATGCTTTTATACGTACTGTTCCCACTGCCTAGAACATCTTTATCCTTTCTCCATTTTTTTTTCATTCTTCAAGACTTATTTAAAACCCAGCTCTTCAGAGATGCCACCCCTAACTCCCTGTGGTGTTGCCTTCTTCTCTGCACCCACATTGCCTCCTGCTCATCTGCTAACATTTGCACATTTGCACCCGTGACCTTGGTGATATACCTTGAGAATGTGTGTCTCTCTCCCTGTAACTCTTGACCATAAGGAGGCCTTACCTTAGTTCCCTTTTTAAACTCCTATTATGCTACACCTGGGTTTCCCTGGTCAGTGGTAAAGAGTCTGCCTGCAATGCAGGGGCAGGAGACATGGGTTTGAGCGCTGGGTCGGGAAGATCCTCTGGAGAAGGAAATGGCAACCCACTCCAGTTTTCTTGCCTGGGAAATCCCTTGGACAGAGGAGTCTGGTGGGCTACTGTCCATGGGGTCTCAAATAGTAGGACGAGACAGCACACACAAACACACAATCAGTCACCTTCCTAATCACTCCCAGAGTCCCACCTCCTAACACCATCGACTTCGAGATTAGGTTTCTAATATATGATTTTGGGGACGGGGCACATTCAGATCAAAGCACGCCTCAGTCTACAGGCACAAACTGCCAGACTGGTGAAGGGACTAATGGAAGGCCACAGGTTCCTTTCAAGTTGCTATTTAAACTTTTGACTTTGTTAAACAAGCCTCTATGGAGAAGGAAATGGCACCCCACTTCAGTGTTCTTGCCTGGAGAATCCCAGGGGACGGGGGAGCCTGGTGGGCTGCTGGCTATGGGGTTGCACAGAGTCGGACACGACTGAAGTGCCTTAACAGCAGCAGCAGCAGCAGTAACAGCAGCAAACAAGCCTCTATAGGAAAATTGGAGACCTGGCTTTTCATTTTAGACTTTATGTTAACCAAAGAACTATTGGGGCACTTCCTCTCTGTTTTAAAAAATCCTTAGTCACAAACCAGTGACTTGTGAGTAGAATTTGATGTGTAGGCCTCTTTTTTCTTATTTGCTTTAATCTTGAGTTTTAATGCTTTCAGAAGGCATCTGCTTTGTGGTTGGCTGTAGTCTCCATGCTTCCCCATTGCTCCAGACCAGCACTGTCCCATAGAAATACAACGTGAATCACAAGCTGAGTCACATACGTCATTTAAAGTCTTCTATGGCACCCCACTCAGTACTCTTGCCTGGAAAATCCCATGGACGGAGGAGCCTGGTAGGCTGCAGTCCATGGGGTTGCGAAGAGTCGGACACGACTGAGCGACTTCACTTTCACTTTTTACTTTCATGCATTGGAGAAGGAAATGGCAACCCACTCCAGTGTTCTTGCCTGGAGAATCCCAGGGACGGGGGAGCCTGGTGGGCTGCCGTCTATGGGGTCACACAGAGTCGGACACGACTGAAGCGACTTAGCAGCAGCAGCAGCATCCACATTAAAAACATTAGAAAGAAGCCAGAAAAATTTATCATTTCTTTAACCCAATATATCCAACATACTTTCATTAAATTAATATAAAACTTATTAACGAGCTATTTACTTATTTTCTTCTTCTGTGCTTTGGAAAGGCATTGTATTTTCTACTTACAGCACGTGTCCTTTTGAATTAGTCACATACAAGGTGTTCAGCTGCCACTTGTGTCCAGTGGTTGTAGAACTGGACCGTCCAGTTTCTAGATCCTCCTCACGGAACTCATATTTACTGCTCTTGGTGCCCTCTAGAGGCATTTGAACTTGAAACCCCTGGATGAGAGGTTCATACAAGGTTCTTTCTGCTATGACATCCTGTCATTCTATGGTCAGGGTGAATTTCTGAGTTAAATTAGTCTAGAACTCCCAAAATTGTTTCACCAAATTAGAACTTAGCAGCAGCTAGTGTTGAAATGGGATCCAGAAACCGACTCTCATCTTTTCAGGGTTGGAGTTTTTGGCCCCAGAGCTGAGTGGGCTTGTAACTAGTTCCTCCTTTGTTCTGACCCAGGCATGATGGTCTGTTATGCAGCAGGCAGCCCCCCTCCCTGAGCTGAGCAGCATGGAGACCAAGCCCCCGGCAGCTCACTCCTCATAGCAGTGCCTGCACAGGCCCCTGCCTTCACAGCAACAAGCTTCCTTCTTGTGCATCTTCTCTGGATCTGTCATTTCAGACTCTCTCAACCCTTTGCTACAGTCAACTGGGAAGGGAAGGGTTAAGTGGAAGCTTCTGAAGTCCACTGAGGCCTTCTCCCTGCCCCTCCTGCCAGTGGCTCCCAGCTTAGATGGCAAAGAGTATGTTTTTTAAACCAGCGCACAAAACTGTTATTTCCTGTAAGTTCTGTGCACCTGCTCCAGAAATTGGCTGCAAAGAGAACCTCGTTTAAGCTGCCCAAGCAGGAGAAGGCTGTGAGTCAGAAGACATCTTGCCAAAGGAAGCCGGAGATCCTTCCCTGGAAGTTTATCTCTTAGTAGTGACACCCTGTTTTCAAGCTCATCCGTTCAAGTGAAAAACAGTATGCTTCTCCTCCCTGCATACCAAGAACACTTCTTGATGAATGATGATTTTTTTTTTCTTTTAACCAGCAGGGAGACTTTGTAAAGATGATTACTATTGAAAAAGTCAAAGGTTTTTGTTCAAGCCTGGTACTTGTAAAATATCTTTAGAAGGAACAGTTCTAGATAACTAAACTACTTCCCTACAAAGACAGTGCAACCTGTAAGAACACTTGTGATCTGGATTCAAACATTGTTATACATGGTGACGGGCTTCCTTGGTAGCTCAGCCGGTAAAGAATCTGCCTGCAATGCAGGAGACCTAGGGTCAATTCCTGGGTCGGGAAGAACCCCTGGAGAAGGCAATGGCAACCCACTCCAGTATTCGTCCCTGGAAAATCCCGTGGACAGAGGAGCCTGGTGAACTACAGTCCATGGGGTTGCAAAGAGTCAGACACGACTGAGCAACTGACTCTTTCACTTTTACATTCATGATTAGATGACAATAAGGCCATGCTTTCAAGCTTACATCTATGTAGGAGTCACCGGAGGATCTTGTTAAAATTAATGCAGATGTGGATTCAGAAGGTTTGGGATGGGCCCTGAGATGGAGCATTTTTAAACCAGCTTTCACGTGAGACCCAAGTTTCAAGGATATGAGGAGTTTGTCTGGACCTTGGATGAGCCAACAGTCATAGTTCAAGAGAAAAGAACTCGATTTGTGGCTCTCAGCTTTGCTGGGAGAGAGACCAGAACAGAACTGACTTTCGAAGCTCTGACTTTAATGTTTGTGTGCTGAATTGCTAAGATTTAGTCAGATAGCAGGAAGCTGGGGAGTTTAGAGAAGGGAGCAAGGGATCTATACTGAACAGCTTCTTGTTCCCTGATTCTTTATTAGGAGCCCACTATTTTGTTTGCTGGTGATGACGACCAGGAAAATACTTAGTTGAACCAAGTTCTATCCCAGTTGGGCAAGATGGAGCTCTTGTAGAGTTAACGAATTTTTTTCTAAATCCTAAAATTGTTGTTATAGGTACGCACATATAGATTAAAAGAACATGTGAAAAGACTGTGTGTGTGTGTGTGTTTATATGTACCCTGTGACAAATGTTTTTGCTAGTATGCAGATGAGGAAATCTTGTGTTTGGAATGAATTCTACATTGTACTTTGGGACCACAAGTTCAGCTTGGGGCAGGGCAGGGGGTTGGTAAAGAGAAATGGGGTGGGAAGGCAGGAAGGAGCTATCATTCCTGGGCAGTTCATAGTGTATTACTTTAATTTTGGCTAAAGGCTGATATGAGAGCTGGGTTATCAGCGTATAGGAGACTGCAGTTGCAATTTGCTGGTTAGACTCTGTTCTTTTAATGCTTTCCTGAAGTGCCATTTTGTCTCAGTAAAATGCTCCCTAAAAATACTCAAATATTTTTAGTTGGAGAGTACAAATCAGATTGAGCTGCACATTTCCCTGGTGAGCAAAAGGGATGAGTTTGTGTTCATTAACTCGAGGCCATCTGGTGCAGACACGCAGCAGTCTGTGAATCAAACGTGCATCAAACTCCAGGGATCAGAACCCGCGCCAGACCCAGTGTTTTGGAGAGTCAACAACTAGGGGGAGAAGAGGGACTCAACTCTCCTTTTCTTTCACTTTAAAAATCAGCTCCGCCCTGGAGAATATCAGAGCCACATCGCCTCCTCTTCATTGCCCGTCTGAGCTGTCTTTGGCGGGGCGGGGGGCGGGGGGAGGGTGGTGCTTCCGCAGTTGAAGCCGTTATGATCCCCACCTCCCTTTGCGTGGGTGGAGGAGAGCAGGAGCCTTAGCCTCCCTCCCTCCACGTTGGGCCAGAACCAGGGCCTGCGCATGCGCATACAGGCACACTGCCTCGCCCTGAGACAAAGAATGCAGAAATAGAGCAGTACTCAGGGTAGTTTGCGAATAGCCCATTCCTGGAGGAGAGAGAGCCTGTGCTTCTTGTACCCTTGCTGATAGCCTTCTGTTTAGGCGTGCTCACCAAAATATCAATAAAGGAAATAAATCGCTTCACTGATTTGTTACTGATGCCACCAGACCCCTGAATGGAGTGTTTAGAGAACCCTTTCCTCCCACCCGTGCTTCCCAATATTGGAAGGGTCGGTGTATTAAAACGAATGGAAGGGTCCCAATATTGGAAGAGGGTCAGTGTATTAAAACGAATGGTCAGTGTTTGCTGCAGAGCCGCATGGATGACTTTGCCTTGATCAGAGACAATCTTCTGGGTAACGTCTGTTCTTTAATGCTTTCCTAAGTACCACCTTTCCAGCTCTGCAACTATCTTTAAGACATCAAGGGGCTGCCCTCTACTGAAGATCTGCAGCTAGTGACTGTTCCTCTCTAGTAGGTCTCTGCATCTGCCAGAACCCTTCTGGGTTATAAGATGCCAAGCAGGTAGCAGTTCCATTTGGAAAATTTTTTGAGTGCCACGCAGGACAGTAATAAGAGATAAATAAGCAGCTATCTTCCCATGTCTTGTGACATGGCTTAGCAAACTGCATTTCAGAAATCATAAAGAAAAATGATGAGACAAAGGACTTTAAAGATGGATGCAAACAACTTTATTATTAATGGGAAGCAGGAAACCTATGTCTAAGAAACTTTCCCTAAGTGCTATAAGGAATGGTAAAACTAATTCTTTTTCTTTTTTTAAATGGGTTAACTTTCAGAAGTGTGTATTATTCAGTGTGGTGCATTGCAATACTTCTTATTACAGTCTTACCAGCCCCAAGTGTTATCTTTGTTTCTAACGTTTGCTGATATGGGAAGCATAAAACAGCATTTTATTTTGTTTTGCCTATCTTTGGTTAGCACTAGAGTTTAAGTTTATTGTCGTTGTTTTTTTTAAAGAACCTGAATAAAGATTTTTTTTTTTTGTACTTAAGAAAGTTCATCTTCTAAGTTGCAGAGAAGAGCTAGCTCAAGGTCCTGTTAAGACATGAATTCTAGTGTGTTTGCTTTGGACTTGATCTCGAAGTTGGTGGAATCCACGCTGTTTGCAAGAGTCAAGTGTAGAGCACAAATTTGAGGATGCACAAGTGAGAATGAGTGAGAGACTCAGACAAGTTTCTACGTTTTCTAGAGGAAGAAAGTTTTAATTGTTTATTACACACGGATGTATGTTTATTGTGGAAAACACAAAGAGAATAAAAATTACCTTAAATAATGATATTTTAAAGCTTTTGATATATATGTTCTGTTCCTTTCTCTGTGGGAATGAGTACCTTAAATGATTGAATCTTAGTATACATTCTATTTTGTTATATGTGTTTTCACTGATCAGTATTTCATGAGTATCTTTTCATATCATGTTATTTTCCTATATTATTTTTTGACTATACAGTTTGCACTGAATGGATATACCACAGTTAATTTAAACAATCCAGTATGTTGGACATTTCGCAATTGTAAACACTGCTGTGGTGTGCATACTTGTAGTGAAATCCTTTCATGCATGCATGATTATTTAACTGGGAGAAGTTCCTAGAAGAAGGATTGCTGCATATAT
Organism: Oreotragus oreotragus; assembly: GCA_006410675.1. NCBI lineage: Eukaryota > Metazoa > Chordata > Mammalia > Artiodactyla > Bovidae > Oreotragus > Oreotragus oreotragus. Next base: position 248,128 of record SJYX01015779.1, on the reverse strand, counting down.
GGGCATGCACACTTTCATAGTTTTTGATATGTGTATGCCCACAACACCATGTCATTTCTATACTTTGGTATTGTTATAGAAAGAAGTATTCATGACATTTTAAAATTATGTTTTAATTGAAGGATAATTTATTTACAATGTTGTGTTGGTTTCTGCCATGCAACCACTCAAATCAGTCATAACTACCTATATATTCCCTCCCTCTTGAGCCTTCCTTCCACCCCTCCCCCCATCCTCTAGGTCATCACAGGGCACCAGGCTGGGCTCCTTGTGTTATATAGCAACTTCCCACTAGCTGTCTATCCATGGCAATTGTTGAAGGTGGTAAGGAAGACTTTATTCCAGCGGTCCATGGTGGAGATAGAGGGACCACTGCAATGAGGGTCTTGCAGTGGGGCAGAGATTGGACTCAATTCCAAATGCAGCATGAGCAAATGGGAATTTATAGTCAGGGAACAGGGTGGGGGTCAGTGCATAGAAAATTACTGAGAGGAAACATCAGGGATGAATGGGGGGTTCTGCCTAAACCAAGCTATCAAGATTCTTGCTGAAGGCAGGACAGATGCTCAGACATCACCTGTGGGATGGGGGGTAGTGAGGAACCTGATCATATGTCAAGGGTGATCACTTAGTGGGGTTGGGAGGGTCTGTTCAACTGATTTAGCAGGATTCTTTCTCTTAATAAAATTGGATGATGCAGAGATGAACACAGATATCTAAGAGTTAGGTCTGGTTGGAAAAGTGTTCAGGGGAGTCTGAGTAGAGTCTGGTCAATGAGAGAGTCTGTGTCTGCATTTAGCATGCTGTTTGGTAATAAACTTCTTGTTTGTTGCTCATCCTATAAACCTTTATTAGTGGTAGGGCAGGGCTGTGTGTACCTGTAGCACCAAGAGACCCCCCCGGCCCCCAGCACCACCTCTGCCCACCCAGCATCATTCCTGGCACGGAGGTAATGTCAACCTGCATGGAAGCGCCGAATATTAATGCACATTTAAAAAGAGGCAATGGCCAAGGATGGGTAGAGATGGAGGGGTGAGAAACTCATTGTCAGAGAATCCTGGGTCTAGTTCAAGCCGTATCAATTAAATGTGGGGTCTGCCAAACCTGCCATCCGTTCTTTGATGCTCAGTTTCCTAACAAAAGTAAGTGAGGTAATTTCTAAAAGATGATCTGTCTGATGGCATTTTCAGATCTGCAAATTTATGAGTCTTTGACCGTGAGTCATCCATGAGGGCTGGAAAAAAGCTGACATGAGTGGGGCGAAGAAGNGTCTCTCCAGTTTTCTATATCATTTTTCCATATTGTTCTAGAGTGCTTGGATGTAAGAGCAACTTGCGTGTTGCTGGGGGAGTTGATGGAAAGCTCATTTGCTCTTGCCAGGCCTGTTAGTATCCCATTGGATAGGATTAAGATCTGTCCTTTTTCTCCGTTTCTGTCTCGTCTCCCTCTTCTTTCCCCTTCTGTTCCTCTTTCTCTCTGTCTGTTAACTATGGATAAAGACTGTCTCTTATACACATCTAGATGTGTATAAGAGACAGCTCTGGGGTAGCTTGGAAAGAAGCAGTGTCTGGAAGGTGACTAGCTAGAGGTCAGCTTCAGACTCCTGACAGGCTCCTTCAGGACGTAGATGATTGGTGTTCCTGGGGGAGGACTTCCAGAAGCAGGTAATAGTCAGGGGTTCAGCCAGGCAGATGGCCTGCATCAGGGTGACCCAACAGTCACAGAAACCCAGTCTCTTTCTTTTTAATATTTATTCGTGTATTTATTTGGCTGTGCCGGGTCTTCATGGCGGCATGTGGATGCTAGTTGCCTGACCAGGGATTGAACCTGGGCCCCATGCATTGGGAGCCTAGTGTCTTAGCCACTGGACCACCAGGGAAGTCCCTCAAAACCAATTTCTTAGAGATTTGGAGATGATAAAGTCTGTCCTTTTCCCACTGAAACTGGGTTTGTGGCTACAAGAAATCTTGTAAGCCAGGCTAGAGCTGGGTTTTGAAAAAAGCCTCGTTCACAGTGGTCAGGGTGGGGCCAGCAGCCTAGTCTGCCGACTGTTGACCAGAAGCTCCTTACCGAATCTGAGGAGCTAAAAGATTAAGTGGTCCCAGCCGTGCAGGTTGAGTGGCTACAGCCATGAAATCTGGACATTCCCTACTCTTGAGCTGGCAACCTGATTGCTTGTTTTTTTTTTTTTTTTCCGTAAAGAGTTTAAAGCATTCTGAACATTCTTTAAAATTGATTGCTGTTGGAATTTTTAAAGATTTGTTTTCACCTTCATGTTGTGAAGTAAAACAGATACAGAAAGCAATACTAAACAAATCCATAGCTTAGTGAATTTTTATAAAGCAAACATGTTCGTTCCCATGACACTTTGCCAGCTACCCTGGAAGCTCCTCCATTGTCCATTACAACCATAGTCCTTGCCACCCTTCCTAACTTTTATGATAATCACTCTCTTGCATTTATTTGTAGATTTGTCACCTTAGTGTGCCTTCCCCACTACTTTTTTACTGTATATATATATTTTTTTATTGAAATACAGTTGATATGCAATATAATAAAATTTTAAGGTGGATAGTATAGCGATTCACAATTTTAAAGGTTACGTTCCCTTTATGGTTGTTATAAAATGTATAAAGTATATAAATATATTATATATATATATATAAATATAATATTACATATAAAATTACATATATATTCCCCCTGTTATGCAGTATAATATATCCTTGTAACTTATTTTATACATAATAGTTTATACCTGTAATCCCCTCCTCCTATATCACCCCTCCCCCATTCCTCTACCTGCTGGTCACCACTAGTTTCTTCTCTATATCTGTGAGTGTCTTTCTTTCTCGTTACATTCACTAGTTTCTTGTGCCTTTTAGATTCCANTATATATTCCCCCTGTTATGCAGTATAATATATCCTTGTAACTTATTTTATACATAATAGTTTATACCTGTAATCCCCTCCTCCTATATCACCCCTCCCCCATTCCTCTACCTGCTGGTCACCACTAGTTTCTTCTCTATATCTGTGAGTGTCTTTCTTTCTCGTTACATTCACTAGTTTCTTGTGCCTTTTAGATTCCACGTATAAGTGATGTCATGCAGTATTTGTCTTTATCTGTCTGACTTATTTCATGTCATAATACCCTCCAGGTCCGTTCATGTTGTTGCAAATGACAAAGTTTCATTCTTTCGTATGACTGAATTCCTTGGTATGTATGTATGTGTTTTAAGCCTGGCGTGCTGCAGTCCATGGGGTCACAAAGAGTCAGGCATAACTGAGCGAGTGAACAACAAATATACATATATGTGTACATATATAATATGCCCACATATATACCACATCTTCATCCATTCATCTGTTGACGGATATTTAGGTTACTTCCACATCTTGGCTATTGTAAATAATGCTGCTGTGAACATTGGGTGCATGTATCTTTTAAAATTAGTGTTTTTGGGTTTCTTTCAGATATACACCCAGCTGAGTCACATGGTAGTCTTATTTTTAGTGTTTTGAGAAACCTCCACACTGTTTTCCACATTTTACTGCTGTTTTTTAGGTATGCCAGTTTTTTAAAAAAAAATTGTATTTGAAATTTCTCTTTAAAGCTGCAGCATCCCCTCCGTCTCTCTCTTTCCTTACACTTTTTCTGGGGAAGGACTCAGGCATTTTAAATCTCTAGAGTTACACAAGCTTCTATATTTGTGGTGCAGTTCAACGTGTCCTTCTGTCTTTTGTGTTTCCTGCACCCTGGCAGCTGCTTCCAGAGACTTGACCAGACTCAGTTTCAACCTCTTTAGCACAGTGATGATGTTTTTCATCAGGAAGCATGTAACATGTGGTTTCTGTTTTTTTCATGTTAGCACTCAGTGGTGCTTAATGTCTAGATCCACCACTTCCCTGAAGGCTGAAAAATTATGTAATTCTCACTCTATAATTTTGTTTTCATTTACTGGCTGTGATAATTTTTTAATGCTTCCAAGTGGAGAAGCTTCCATTTTTCTATCGCTTGGCCACCCAACAGAACAGTTCTTAACAGGAAAGGCAGGATAAATATCCAGTTCATTTATATATCCAGTTTTCAAGATAACACATTGGCTTCCTGTCATGCTTAAAATGGGACTTCCCGGGTGCCTCAGTGGGTAAAGAATCCACTTGCAACACAGGAGATTCAGGTTTGATCTGTGGATTGGGAAGATCCCCTAGAGAAGGAAATGACAACTCACTGCAGTATCTTACTCGAAGAATCCTATGGACAAGGGAGCCTGGTGGGCTACAGTCCATAGGGTTGCAAAGGGTTGGATGTGATTGAAGCAACTGAGCATGCACACATGCACACATCCTTGAAATGTAACCAATTAGTTTTTTTTAAAATACTATTGTGAACTTATGGATTTACACATTTTTGATGAATTTCAATCCATTGCCATTTGGAGCCTCTTCAGTTGGTTCCTGGGTCCCCTTTGACATGACCTCAGGAAGTTTGTGATCTTTCTAAGTTTCTGATCTTTCTAACTATCTGATATATGAATATGTTCCAGACTCATGTTATGTTATCTCCTGCCTCAGGTTTGGAATCAACCATTTCTGCAAGAAGTCTGGTTTCTGTTAATAGGAAAAGGTATTTTAAGACCGCAATCTGGATACTCTGTATGCTCATTCCTAACTGGGCTGGTTCTTATTTCTAGCTTTTCAGCAGACACAGCTTACACATGTGTAATATGCTGCTGCTGCTAAGTTGCTTCAGTCATGTCCGACTCTGTGCGATCCCATAGACAGCAGCCCACTAGGCTCACCCGTCCCTGGGATTCTCCCCAAGAACACTGGAGTGGATTGCCATTTCCTTCTCCATGAAAGTGAAAGTGAAAAGTGAAGTCTCTCAGTGGTGTCCAACTCTTAGCGACCCCATGTACTGCAGCCTACCAGGCTCCTCCATCCATGGGATTTTCCAGGCNCCTGGGATTCTCCCCAAGAACACTGGAGTGGATTGCCATTTCCTTCTCCATGAAAGTGAAAGTGAAAAGTGAAGTCTCTCAGTGGTGTCCAACTCTTAGCGACCCCATGTACTGCAGCCTACCAGGCTCCTCCATCCATGGGATTTTCCAGGCAAGAGTACTGGAGTGGGGTGCCATTGCCTTCTCTGGTGTAATATGAGTGAGATCAAATATTCCATAAGTTCAAACCATTTCAGACTCAGATTCAAAACTATAGATGTTTTGCTTTTATATTGCATTTGTATCTCCTTTATTTCAAACCAAGAATCCTGGTTCTTAAAAACACAGAACTAGAATTAGAATATCTCATAATTATTTCAAAAGTCTCAGAATAATAATAATAATAATACTACCACCATCAACTATAATTACTGAAAATAGCTAAATTTGTTAAGCTCCAAGTTCTCTTCCATCCTCCCAGTTTTTCTAGTTATATTTGTATTATTAATCATATAGTCAATATATACTATAGTCTATTCCTTTTAACCCTCATTTAGCTTTAGTTCTATAGGTAGATATATACTTAACATTCACTGTCCTTATTGATGCCAATTTAGTAATTTTGTTTGTCTGAAACTAATTCTTTAGTAGATTCCTTAGTCAGTGTTCATTTCACAGAAACAATATTCTCTGAATTCATGAGTGTTGATAACAGTTTGTGCTCTTCCTACATGAAGTCAGTTTTGCTGGATATAAAATCCTTAACCAACTTTTTTCTTTAAATATCATAAATATAGGTATTAAAAATAAAATAGTTTGTTTTTAGCACAAATATTGTTATCAAAAATCATGATAGTCTAATTTTGTTTCCCTTACAAGTATTATAAAGATATTTTTTCTTTATCTTATTAAAGTCCTATAATTTTATTACATCATGTCTTGATGTTGATAGTTCTGGGTTGAGAGAGTGTTAAGTATGAGGTGAGCTCTTTCAATATGTATTTTCAAATCTCTTTTTTTTTTAAATTCCAGAAAATTGTATTGAATCATACATTTTAATAATTTTTTTATTCCCTTGCCTTGGTATTCTAATCTAGAGGTGCTTTTGGTAATTCATCCTATTTCCAAGCACACTTGTGTTCATTGGGACAGCAGGAACACGAGGTCTGTGTCTGGTGCTAGAGGAGTCCATCATCTAGTGGGAGGACAGTGTCTCTTTACTGCCTGTTACATGGAGATAATGAGTTGCAAATGTTGAATTGGCTTTTGGAGTTCACAGCCTGCCACTTTGAACCACAACCAGGATGGGAAGCAGTTGGGCAAGCTTGTAACTCCCAGTTCCTTTGTCTCTTGAAGCAATTTATGACTTATCTGCTTCTTTGCTTAGGTCCCTAATTAAAGCTATTTTCAACCCAATAAACATCCCCATCCCTCATCCAGCCAATAGAGTTGGACAGCTCCCCTGCGGCCTCCGCCTTCATCCTCTTAGGCTCTGTGGTTCACGGTTAAGTTCCTATACCTTTAGCAGGGCCACTCTCTGACATGCAAGGAGAGGAGTATTGTTTCTTGGAGACATAATTACAGAGACAATGCAGCCTTCTCTGAGATAACAGGCCTTTTGAAATGCAGCGTGCTGGGGGAAGATCCAGCCCAGGTCAGTGACGGCCTTAGCTGTCATGACTCCTATTAATAATGCTGTGTTTCTGCTTGGCTGAAAGGCTCTGGGCTTGGTATCTAAAGTTCGTTAACCTTTTGTCTGAGGGCCTTGTACTTGGGACTTGTGGTTCTATATCTTTTCTTACAGCTTTTCAAGCTATAACTACAGTCTGGTGGTTGTGGCTATGGGCCCACCTGTGCAATAGCTAACTTCGCCTTTGAATCGTCCATTACTTTTAAGAAGATTATGTTCTAGATATTGGAGGCACATAAGCCTATTTTTGCACTTGGTTAGGATTCTTTACCAACTAACTATGCCCCCAATATCTAGAACATAATGTTCTTAAAAGTAATGGACGATTCAAAGGCGAAGTTAGCTATTGCACAGTTGTGCCCATAGTGGCTCAAACAGTAAAGCGTCTGCCTGCAGTGCTGGAGACCCAGGTTTGATCCCTGGGTTGGGAAGATCCCGTGGAGAAGGAAATGGCAACCCACTCCAGTATGCTTGCCTGGAGAATTCCATGGACTGAAGAGCCTGGTAGGCTCTTTGCGTCCATGGGGTCGCAAAGAGTCGGACATGACTGAGCGACTTCACGTTCACTTTCTTTCAGGATTCTTAGAAGACTGGAAGCTCTGAATGCAAACAAAACTGCTACTGAGAGACACATTTAAGGGCTTATATTTTTTTCTGTCTTCTCAGGAGTCTGCCTGTCTTTGTCCAAAGTTACATGCGAAAGATTTTTGTCACTTAGTTTAAATGTACAATGTACATTGGATGCCATTTACCTAAAGTAACTCTTAAGAAAATCACTTTGTGAAGTAAATGCAACTTTGGTAATGTGAAAAATGTCTCCCTAATTTATCTGTCTTAAACTTACAACTTATTAATATCACACTGTCATCTATCAAAGCAAAGCTATGTTTTATTCTTTTTTCCCATTCCCATTGCCACCCTGGGAAGGGAAGTAGTTTCCTTCATGTGAGATGGGTGATTTCTCTTTCTCTCACCTCCTATGTCATTGTTTCACTGCTCTCAGATCTTTTGTTTATGAGGAAACAAGGAAAAATCTTGGACTTGGAGTGAGAGAGCCTAGCATTCCCATCTGGCTTTGTCCTAACCAGCTATGAGACTTCAACAATCTAGTTAAGCTCTTTGAGTCTTAGTTTATTCACCAATAAAGTGGGTTATGAAAATCCCTTCATCACTTTATTGCTGCAGGATTAATTGTAATAATATATGTAAAGCACTTGGTACCTGGCACAAATAATCATCCTCACTTGGGAACTCTTGGCATCATCGACTCAAAGGACTTGAGTGTGGGCAAACTTCATGGGATAGTGAAGGACCGGGAAGCCTGGTGTGCTGCAGTCAATGGGGTCACAAAGAGTTGGACAAGACTTGTTGACTGAACAAGAGCAAGCTGCCAATGAAAATGTTACCACTTGCCTATGAAAAATAGTTAGTGATATCTGTTCTCACTCCCCCTGACCCCCTTGGGTGGGGCTTCACCCCTCTTTTCCTTCTGTGCTGTTTGGATGTATTGCTCCATACGAATACGTCAACAGCCACTAAAACAAATCAGAGATAGCCATTCACAGTGATCCGTAAGCAAAGAAACCCAAACCAAGCCCATGGGTATGGATCTTTAACAACGTGGGGGGTGGGATATGAGGGGAGGGGTCACCCTGCCATTTCTCAGCTCCATACCCACGTCTGAGTTTTTTGTGCCTCAACTATTCTCTCTGCATACACGTGATGGGCTCTTTTTATAGACGCGACTCCTAACCAAACAGACCCCATAGACTCAGAGAAGCCCCCCCTCTCACTTGCCCCCAAATTGTGTTCCACAGGGAGGTGTATAAGAGACAGCCCCAGTACAGTCAGCCTCACTGCTGTTTAAATGTCATTTTCGAAACAACAGAAGGACATGCTGATTTTTGCGGCATCTCAGGAGGAAAAAAAAAAAAATTTTTTTTATCCATTTGGTGTTGAGAGAACTCACAAGAAATGTATTCAGGGACGCTCGCCAGCCTCTCTCACTGCTGAGGTTCACATTTGGTGGCTGGTGACACACAATACGCACAGCATTTTGCCCCCAGAAATGTCCATGTGCCTCTCATCCTCACCCTGCGGCCTTTAGATTTCTTTGTCTCTCGGCTAGTTCTGTACTTGAAGCACTGCAGTTCCCGATTTATTTTCAAGCCGGGGACCCATTCTGATCCTGTCTCGGGGGTTTGAACCAGGTTCTTGGGAAACCTGGGAACACGGTCAAGCGTGCCTTACATCTCTGGAGGGGAAGGCACCACCGCCCCGCCCCGCCTCTTGACCCATGGGGAATCTGTCAGGCTCCTGTGTCAGGCCCTCAGTGCCAGAAGCTGTCTCTTATACACATCTAGATGTGTATAAGAGACAGGACCTCATCCAGCCAATAGAGTTGGACAGCTCCCCTGCGGCCTCCGCCTTCATCCTCTTAGGCTCTGTGGTTCACGGTTAAGTTCCTATACCTTTAGCAGGGCCACTCTCTGACATGCAAGGAGAGGAGTATTGTTTCTTGGAGACATAATTACAGAGACAATGCAGCCTTCTCTGAGATAACAGGCCTTTTGAAATGCATCTCCTCCAGCCCCCACCATGCTCCATCCGTGATGATGTATATTCACACCTTATTATTCCCACTAGATGGAAAGTTCCTGAGGACAGGATCCTGTGTGACTCATGTTCTTGTCCCTCAGCCCTGGAAGGGGGCCTTGCAGGTTGCCCCATGGCTGCAGCGTCCTCCTGTGTGAGGAGGACAGGGAGCAGGACTCACCTTCACGGCTTCTTCACAGCCACACTCTGCTGGAGAAAGGGCTCACACTGGCTCGGAGCATCATTTTAAAACCCAGAGACCCTCTACTCATTACTAAAGGTCCAGATGAGCAATTAAGTTATGAATTGGAATTTTAATGCGCTGATGTTCTAGCCCCAAACACCTAATTGCAATACAGTGACTAGATTATCCCCACCCGTCTGAGTTTCTCACAGTCACTCGGACCATCTTGCTCTGGGCTTAGTGGTTGTCATCCACAGACACCCAAAGTGGGAGGTTTGCTGCATCTCAGGATCATCAAAGCCAGCCCCTCAAACCTTGCCTCAGCCTGAGGACCCTCGTACAAGAGTGGTTTGAGGGCTACTGTTAATCTCAAAGTCTTACGTGGCACATCTCCATCCCAGCTCCTTTCCTGAGCCTCCTGCCCACTTGGGGCACCCTGGAGAGAAGTGCAGGTCACCTAACAGGTGCTCCCCTACTTGCCTTCTAGCCATGATATGAATTTGGAGGAAATCAGAGGTGCTCAGTTTTCACACCACACACGCACACACACCCCCCAAAATTTCTTGTCCTAATGACTTTGGACATTCTACTTGATGAGTATCTGAAGTTTGAGGTTTGCAGCCTGAGCAACCTTCTTTAAAAGAACCCTGTGTCTTCCCTGGCTTTAAATAGACCTTCCTGATGGCTAAATCTGGGCAGAGTCCAGACGCTCCGCTGACCGGCACGCAAGTCACACACTACCTAGAATCTAATCGAGCGAGTAGTCGACACTGCCCCCCTCTGACTCTGTCTGGGGACATTCCCCGGATGTAGAAACACCTGTGTTGCCCCTTTCATGTGTGGAGGTCTTTCCTTAACTGAGAATTCTAGTGCCTCTTTCCTGAAATGTCATTAATCGTTCCTGTCTTAAAAACCATCTTGGAGACAGGCTCCTTCTGTGACATTGTTCCTGGCGTCTCTCTGTTGAAGAATATGCTTGAGCTTCTCTTTATCTGCTTTTCCCTCCCCCTGGAATGCCTCATGGGGGCTAAGCTTTGCCAAATAGACAGTTATGGAGCAAAATTAGAAGATTTTCGCTGGGCCAGCTTCTAAGGGCCCGCCTGGTTTCCTAAGAAGCAACCATAAAAAGAAGAAAGAAAGAAAAAAAAAGAAAAAGTAGAGACTGGAAGAAGCAAACTTTCGGCTAATTACCATCTTTTTTCCCCCTCTGAGCTCAGAGTACTGTTCCTAATTTCCTGACCAGCTTGCGCCCCTCCCCCGCTCCCTCCGAGCATCTGTGGTGGTTTCAAATTGAACTGCATACCTGCTGCTCTGAATTTCCAACATACCATACCAGTTGGTTTGCCAAACAGTGAACTGCCAGCCATCTGCCATCCAAAGTCAGAATTTACATTGTTTCATCTTAAAATAACGCCTCCGGAATAGCAAGCCACTCTGTGCATCAGGTTTTAAAGTTGACAATCAGCCAGAATTAAAAACAAATACCAAATGGGCATAAAAAAAGAACATAGTGGGGAGCTGGGGTTGGGGAGGGGGTGGCTGGCATTTGACAGAGAGTTTATTTTTCAGCATTTTTACCTGATTTTCCACCAAAATAGCCATGCCATTTAATTTTATCTGCAACAGCAGGAACTACTTATAGACTGAGAGCCTTAACTTTTTACTCGCCTGGCTCTACCCGAACAGATGAGGCTGGAGCTGTTGTCTGCATCTCAGGGAGGCTGGATGTCTTTATAACCTCCCCAGATGCAGGGGGGGAAGAGCTGCAGTAACCTCTTCCCAACAGGACTTCCTGGTTGCTCAGATGACACAGCTGAGATGCATGAAGGTGCGCTACCATACGCTAGTTCCTGGGGAGCCCAGGACTGCCAGGCCAGTCTTCCTACCCCTGGATGTGTCCATGCAGATGTGGGAGTCCCTCCACCCCTGCCTTCATTTCCCCTTACCCGACTGTAGCAACCCTTCTGTACCTTATTCCCCTGTTGCTCCAGGACAGTTGTTTAGTTGTGAGGTTGAGTCAGACTCTTTGCATCCCTATGGACTGGAGCCCGCCAGGCTCCTCTGTCCATGGAATTCTCCAGGCAAGAATACTGGAGTGGATTGCTATTCCTTTCTCCAGGGGATCTTCCAGATCCAGGGATCGAACCCAGGTCTTCTGCACTGCAGGCAAAATCTTTACTGCTGAGTCACCAAGGGAACCCAGGAAAGAAGGGGTTTCTGCAGGGTCAGGAGCCCCTGGTGACCTGTGATGGTGGCCTTGTGGCAGAGCCGCCATAAAATCTGGGTGACTTTCCAGAGCAGATGGGCCTGAAGGAGTTTGTGGTGGGTTTTGTTTTTTTTTTTTTCTTAAGAGAAAAATGATAGAGGTTTCATGTTTCCTTTAGGGAAGCTGTTCCAGGCGAAGGCAGCTTGGGGAAAAGTGTGAAGTTACGAGTGGGCAGAAGAAGCAGAGGGCTCTAAATTTATACCAAAGCCACCTGCCTATAGCGTGGTGCCTCAGGCCACAGGCCTGCAGACCAGGAGGGCTTGTCCCTGAGCCTGGCCTGGGAGGGGTACTGGGCGAGATCCCTGAGTCAGCCTCATGCACCCCGTGGAAATCTCCGGGGGCCGACCTTGGACATGGGAGGTCCAGGCGAGCTGCCAGCTCAGTCCGGTCCTGATGTGGGTCTCAGAAGTGGGCACTGTGGTCACTGCTGTGCATAGGCTTGCTTCTGGGCCAGCTGGTTCTCCTCCTGGAAGCCATATCTCAACCTGGACCAGACCCAAGGCCCATCTTGTGTGTTCCCCTGGCCCCTGCCTGTGGCTCTGACCTACCCACCCTGCAAGCTGTCTCTGTAGCTGGAACAAGCTCTACCTCCTGTGAGGCGGGGCCATCTCCCCCATCTTTGGGGTCCCGAACACCATTGTTGAGCTGCTCAGTCATGTCTAACTCTTTTGAGACCCCATGGACTGTAGCCTGCCAGGCTTCTCTGTCCATGGAGATTCTCCAGGCAAGGATGCTGGACGGGGTTGCCATTTTCTTCTCCAATCCATTTCCTTCTCCAAACACCTTGAGTGACTAAAGAATCCGCCTGCCACGCAGGACACTCAGGTTCAGTCCCTGGGTGGGGAAGATCCCCTGGAGGAGGGCATGACAACCCACTCCAGTGTTCTTGCCTGGGAAATTCCATGGACAGAGGAGCCGTGAAAGTTACAGTCCGTAGGTCGCAAAGAGTCAGACACGACTGGAGCGGCTGAGCACGCACCGTGCGCGCACCGCGCACGCACCAGGTGCAGGTGTGCCGCGCATGCTCACTCACTGAGTGAGTCAGCGCTTTGCTGGGATAATGCAGAATTTAACTGGTTGCGTTGATCGCAAAACTCAGTCCCACAGTAATGAACTGGCCGGTAAGTTCCTTCAGGTTTTCCCTTAAGATGGAACAGAAAAACCCAAACCACGGTTTTGGCTAACACACTATTTCTCCTGTGAAAGCTGCTTTTGATTTACCCCAAATCTCCCAATTTTGCTGTGTTCCAGTTACCACTTGTTACTGAGAGTGCTCAGGGGCCAGTCACTGTTCAAGGCACCTTGCATATATTCTGCTCTCTCATGCCTGAATGCCTCTTTGTGACCCCATGGACTGTAGCCCACCAGGCTCCTCTGTCCATGGGATTTCCCCAGCAAGAATACTGGAGTGGGTTGCCGTTTCCTCCTCCAGGGGATCTTCCTGACCCAGAGATTGAACCTGAGCGCCCTGCATTGCAGGCAGATTCTTTTACCGCTGAGCCATCGGGGAAGCCATTCTTATCTACTTTGACTTAATTCAGTTTATTAATAATACGTTGTAAAGGCCCTGTGGTCACTATAGAGATCAGCCAACCAAGGCTGACTAGGTGTTAGTTTTCCACGAGACACCCCTCAAGCAGGTGTCAGAGGCAGATTTTAACCCAGGGGCCCAAGAGCGCCTGTGAGGTGAGTCCATTGCTCGGACTCTGGCCCTGGCCAGGGCCAGTGTTCAATATGGTGACAGCCAGAAGCGCCTGACACCCACTGCACACCTGGAGGAGGAGAACTAAGATGGGAGGGTCCCCGTGAAGAAAGTTCGAGAAAGTGGCTCCGTTTATCATTTAGCCTGGGAAGAAAACACTGAAGTGAGAAATGTGAAGGCTGCATGCAGAGCTGTCCTTGGAGGGGAATGGTGGGCACACTTGCCCCAGGGCTCAGGAGCAATGAGGCAGATGTTAGCCCATCAGGAAGGATTCCCAGGCAAGTGGAGCCGCCCATCAGTGGAATTCCCTGCTCACAAAGTGGTGAACAGCCTGCCCAGGAAGATCAGACAGCTGCAGAATGACCCTTTGTCAGGATGTCATAGAAAGGTCAGCTCATGATCCGGAGCTTGGTGCAAGTACTCCCTAAAAATGTCCGTTCCAACTCCAAAGCCCCTCAGCTCTGTGTTCTTAGTTTAGTACATAAAACAATGGTGCTCATAATGACACATTTCTAAAGCTTAAAATAGTCGTAACTCCTTTTCCCAGAATGAGTCATTTTAAGACCTCCTCCCCGTTCCCCACTTTGAGAGTCTAATCAGAAGCCCGAGTTTTTAAAAACTAGAAATGTAAAAAACAAAACCTAAATGCAACACTGTCATTTGATTTCCTGAAAAGGTGTTTTTCCTTTGCAAAATCAGAAGGTGAAGGAGTGACCCCTCCAGGCCCTGGAGGTGTTGGTGTGCAGGGGTCCTGGGGAGAACGCTGCAGGTCCCACTCAGCAGGGCTGGGGTGTGAGCTGGGGGTGGGGAAGTGGTTCTGATTCGGGCCAAAGCCACTAAACAGGGCCTCGCCTTTAATGGCTTCTGGGCATGAAAGCTTCTAGACTAGAGCTTAAAACTGCCTAGCTGTCTGCACAAATGCTGTTTGCAGGACTTACTGTTTTGTGATAAAAGATAAAAGAGATCTTCTCTAAAGCAGTTGTGAGGCAGTTTGTATCTGACCCAGAGTTAGAGTCGTTACTAAGGGAACCACAAAGAGAGAGAGCCTATATTTAAATGAGCCGACATCTCAAGATTCCCTTGGGCAGGAAGCATGTTTCTCCCCTAAGAAGGAACAGAACATGACTTCCTTCCATGTAGGGGAAGGACTCTTGGTGTTTGCTGCCCACAGGTGCTTGTACCTGTCTGTCACTGCTTTTCCCCTCTGTCTGGGAGATGGAGCCTTCTTGCTGATCTGACAGCCAGGAAACCAGAGCGAGGCTTCCCCTCTAGTTGTCTCTGAGCAGCTCAGTAAGACAGTAGAGTTCTCGTGGTTATATACAGCTATGTCAACTCTATGCAAGGGATCTCGTCCCACAGGTGTGTGGGAACAATGGGCATGAAGTTCAAAGCCAAAAGGATGAGTGTTAGAGTCCACATTCAGGACACTCAGTGAGTTTGAAATGAACTCTGAATTCAGCTCTGGGAGAAGCAGGTATATTAAATAGTGACTGCATAATTGGGCTTCCATGGTGGCTCAGACAGTGAAGAATCCGCCTGCGATGTGGGAGACCTGGCTTCAATCCCTGGGTTGGGAAGATCCCCTGGAGGAAGCAATGGCAATCCACTCCAGTGTTCTCACTGGAGAATCCCATGGACAGAGGAGCCTGGTGGGCTACAGTCCAGGGGGTCACAAAGAGATGAGCACGACGGGGTGACTACGCACAGCACAGCACAGTGAACGTCAAGACGATAATAGTTTTGCCCCTTGTTCAGTTGCCAAGTCCTGTCTGACTCTTTGCCACCCAATTCAAGATTCCTTGGGGAAGGAGTGGTTTGATACTACTTTAATCTTAAATGTTAAAAACTATAGTGGTAGTTTAAATGCTGTTGAAATGTAGGTATTTTTGTAAATTTTTTTTTTTTTTTAGAAAATTAGATTCTCTCAGCTAAGAAGCAATCTATTGTAGACAGAATCTTGCTTGCCTACAGATGATTATGACACTACTGCCACCTAATGGTAGATTGCCTTAATTGCAGGCCGAGTGCCTAAAGAAATGTTTAGCTATCAAGTCCTGTCTGATTCTTTGCGACCCCATGGACTGTAGTCCACCAGACTCCTCTGTTTGTGGGATTTCCCAGACAAGAATACTGGAGAGGGTTGCCATTTCCTCCTCCATGGGTCTTCTAGACCCAAGGATCAAACTTGAGTCTCCTATGTTGCAGGTGGATTCTTTACCACCTGAGCCAACAGGGAAGGCTGCCTAAAGAAATGAGCAGATACTAATTTCAAAACTAAATTACAGGGAACGTCCCTGGTGGCCCAGTGGCTAAGATTCCATGCTCTCAATGCAGAATGTCTGGTTTTGATCCCTGATCCTGGAACTAGACCAGTTAAGTATACTTTTCTTTTAATGAAACGTCAGTTCTCATCAATTCATGCATTCACTCAACAGTAATTACTGTAAGAGCTGCAACCGTATCGCCTGCGCTGTCAGCAGAGAGACGGGCAGCCTGGCCCGTGGTCTGGAGGGTCCCACGTTACGGTGGCCTGTAAATGCCTCCCCTTTGTCCCAAACCCTCTTTTTCTTCACCTGCCATCTCCTGTCCGTGCTGCACCCCTGGACTCTCAGGGGAATGTCCCTGCGTGTCACGATCGGCAGCAAGGAGGAAACCATATTAAAAAGGCCTAAGACTCGCCAAGCCTTGTAGGTCACCAAGCCCGTGTGGTTTGGTACTTGGCTCTGTTCTGCCAAGTGCACCGGGGTTGCCGTGGAGGCAAAAAGGGGCCTGTGTTTTGTTCTGAGGCATGTTGTCACACACGCATGGGCACGCACACCAGCCGGTCCTTAAAGCGTGTGTCTTAAGTATGGTCGAAGTCTCCTCTCCATAATGCTACTCCTTTCCTGACGTTGGTGCTTCCTACCAATGAAGATTTCTCTTTCACCGTCCCGTGTGGTCATATCCACGTGGGCATATCATAGTCCCCTAGGGATGTTGCCAAGCCGTGCTTACCTACTGCACCCCCTCTACAACTCCGCTCTCTGTGTCGAGAGAGGTGATTGATAAATTCATTGCTTATTTTGAGGTCTATTGTTTGGGGACGAGACCAGGAGGTAGTTCAGCATCAGAAAGGCCGCTTGGCATCCGAGCCGTTGAGCTGGTGCAGGTGAAGATGGGGAAGCGCGTGTGTCATGGAAGAAGTCCTCTGCCGTGGCTCTTCAGCTGGCCACCAGCCCCCACACCTCAGCTGGCCCACGCGCATTCCCCCGTCTCCCTGCCCCTGCCCCGGTGCACTCAGGACGCACGCGGGCCTTTCTTGGGTGGCTCCTGTACTTTGGGAATGGCGGAGTTGTTTCTCAGCTTCTTGCCCCCTCGCCCTTCCCCTCCAGTTCTGCTCTGGGTCCTCTCACCGGGTGTCACTGGCCCTGCTGGGCGGCGGCTGCCATCTGAGCCGGGGGGGTCCAATTAAGAAGTAAGAACTAGACTGTTACAATCACAGGCTTCACTGAGCCGAAAGGGTTGAGAGTAATTTTCCAAGTGAACTCCACAGAGACTGTTTTCACTATGCGTGCAAATCAGATCAACAGATTCCTCATGCATCTGTGGTGCTCTGCCCTTAGAAGAGGCCTCTGTATACACTTTCTTCTCTTTTGCTCCCCACAAGAATGTTACGAGGTAGGTAGGGCACATACTCTCTTCCCTGTTTCTAGATAACTCAACTGAATCCCAGAGAATCTGACTTATACAGCCACTCTGTTCCAGGTGACATGGATCTTCTTCTCCCTCAATCTCTGTCTGGATGTCAACAAAGGCAGGAAGTCTACACTTAGACAAAGCCAGGATAGGAAAGGAGCTTCTCACGTGGCACTGGCGGTAAAGAATCCATCTGCCAAAGCAGGAGATGGGAGAGACTCAGGTTCAGTCCCTCAGTTGGGTAGATCCCCTGGAGGACGAAATGGCAACCTGCTCCCACATTCTTGCTGAGAAAATCCCATGGACAGAGGGACCTGGGGGGCTACAGTCCATGACCAGGGGGGGCTTCATGACCATTTGGTCATGAAGAGTCAGACATGACTGAGCGTTTGAACACAAGATAGGAAAACCACAGTGAATAAAGCTGAACGATGGGGATCAGACCGCAGGCTCTACAGGGATTGGCAAGAGAAGGTTGGTATAGTTAGGGAGCAATAACTAAACTGTTCGTGGGCTTAAACGCTGAGGGAGACAACTAAAACTGGTTTAGAAACTCCCATAAAGTTAAAAATGGGATTTCCTATAAAGGTTTAACTCCATGCCAAGCCCTGTGCAAGCGTGATCTTATTTCGTTCTCCGTCCAGCCCAGGAGTCTGTTGCCATTATTGAGTCGCAGGGGCAGGACAGGTGAGGTCTCTGAAACTCTGGGTATGCTGGGAGGGGTGGGGGCCAGTGGGGATCGAGTGGGAAGTGGTAAGGATGGGCCAGGTTCTGATGAGACCTCAGAGTCAGTCGGGGCTCTTGGACGTGGCTCAGGGCAGACCGTGCAGCGCCTGGAGGGCTTTGAGCAGGTGCAGGGCCCGAGAAGGGTGTGTATGTAAAGACCTCTGAAGCCTTGCCTTGGCTGTGGGGTCCATGTCACGGCC
The DNA here is from genome assembly GCA_006410675.1 of Oreotragus oreotragus. NCBI lineage: Eukaryota > Metazoa > Chordata > Mammalia > Artiodactyla > Bovidae > Oreotragus > Oreotragus oreotragus. Next base: position 230,147 of record SJYX01015779.1, on the reverse strand, counting down.
ACTGGCTTTCAGAGCCAAGGAGAAGTCCGTAATTTTTTTTTTTTTTTAGAAAATTAGATTCTCTCAGCTAAGAAGCAATCTATTGTAGACAGAATCTTGCTTGCCTACAGATGATTATGACACTACTGCCACCTAATGGTAGATTGCCTTAATTGCAGGCCGAGTGCCTAAAGAAATGTTTAGCTATCAAGTCCTGTCTGATTCTTTGCGACCCCATGGACTGTAGTCCACCAGACTCCTCTGTTTGTGGGATTTCCCAGACAAGAATACTGGAGAGGGTTGCCATTTCCTCCTCCATGGGTCTTCTAGACCCAAGGATCAAACTTGAGTCTCCTATGTTGCAGGTGGATTCTTTACCACCTGAGCCAACAGGGAAGGCTGCCTAAAGAAATGAGCAGATACTAATTTCAAAACTAAATTACAGGGAACGTCCCTGGTGGCCCAGTGGCTAAGATTCCATGCTCTCAATGCAGAATGTCTGGTTTTGATCCCTGATCCTGGAACTAGACCAGTTAAGTATACTTTTCTTTTAATGAAACGTCAGTTCTCATCAATTCATGCATTCACTCAACAGTAATTACTGTAAGAGCTGCAACCGTATCGCCTGCGCTGTCAGCAGAGAGACGGGCAGCCTGGCCCGTGGTCTGGAGGGTCCCACGTTACGGTGGCCTGTAAATGCCTCCCCTTTGTCCCAAACCCTCTTTTTCTTCACCTGCCATCTCCTGTCCGTGCTGCACCCCTGGACTCTCAGGGGAATGTCCCTGCGTGTCATGATCGGCAGCAAGGAGGAAACCATATTAAAAAGGCCTAAGACTCGCCAAGCCTTGTAGGTCACCAAGCCCGTGTGGTTTGGTACTTGGCTCTGTTCTGCCAAGCGCACCGGGGTTGCCATGGAGGCAAAAAGGCGCCTGTGTTTTGTTCTGAGGCATGTTGTCACACACGCATGGGCACGCACACCAGCCGGTCCTTAAAGCGTGTGCCTTAAGTATGGTCGAAGTCTCCTCTCCATAATGCTACTCCTTTCCTGACGTTGGTGCTTCCTACCAATGAAGATTTCTCTTTCACCGTCCCGTGTGGTCATATCCACGTGGGCATATCATAGTCCCCTAGGCATGATGTTGTGCTTACCTACTGCACCCCCTCTACAACTCCGCTCTCTGTGTCGAGAGAGGTGATTGATAAATTCATTGCTTATTTTGAGGTCTATTGTTTGGGGACGAGACCAGGAGGTAGTTCAGCATCAGAAAGGCCGCTTGGCATCCGAGCCGTTGAGCTGGTGCAGGTGAAGATGGGGAAGCGCGTGTGTCATGGAAGAAGTCCTCTGCCGTGGCTCTTCAGCTGGCCACCAGCCCCCACACCTCAGCTGGCCCACGCGCATTCCCCCGTCTCCCTGCCCCTGCCCCGGTGCACTCAGGACGCACGCGGGCCTTTCTTGGGTGGCTCCTGTACTTTGGGAATGGCGGAGTTGTTTCTCAGCTTCTTGCCCCCTCGCCCTTCCCCTCCAGTTCTGCTCTGGGTCCTCTCACCGGGTGTCACTGGCCCTGCTGGGCGGCGGCTGCCATCTGAGCCGGGGGGGTCCAATTAAGAAGTAAGAACTAGATTGTTACAATCACAGGCTTCACTGAGCCGAAAGGATTGAGAGTAATTTTCCAAGTGAACTCCACAGAGACTGTTTTCACTATGCGTGCAAATCAGATCAACAGATTCCTCATGCATCTGTGGTGCTCTGCCCTTAGAAGAGGCCTCTGTATACACTTTCTTCTCTTTTGCTCCCCACAAGAATGTTACGAGGTAGGTAGGGCACATACTCTCTTCCCTGTTTCTAGATAACTCAACTGAATCCCAGAGAATCTGACTTATACAGCCACTCTGTTCCAGGTGACATGGATCTTCTTCTCCCTCAGTCTCTGTCTGGATGTCAACAAAGGCAGGAAGTCTACACTTAGACAAAGCCAGGATAGGAAAGGAGCTTCTCACGTGGCACTGGCGGTAAAGAATCCATCTGCCAAAGCAGGAGGTGGGAGAGACTCAGGTTCAGTCCCTCAGTTGGGTAGATCCCCTGGAGGAGGAAATGGCAACCCGCTCCCACATTCTTGCTGAGAAAATCCCATGGACAGAGGGACCTGGGGGGCTACAGTCCATGACCGGGGGGGCTTCGTGACCATCCGGTCATGAAGAGTCAGACATGACTGAGCATTTGAGCACAAGATAGGAAAACCACAGTGAATAAAGCTGAACGATGGGGATCAGACCGCAGGCTCTACAAGGATTGGCAAGAGAAGGTTGGTATAGTTAGGGAGCAATAACTAAACTGTTCGTGGGCTTAAACGCTGAGGGAGACAACTAAAACTGGTTTAGAAACTCCCATAAAGTTAAAAATGGGATTTCCTATAAAGGTTTAACTCCATGCCAAGCCCTGTGCAAGCGTGATCTTATTTCGTTCTCCGTCCAGCCCAGGAGACTGTTGCCATTATTGAGTTGCAGGGGCAGGACAGGTGAGGTCTCTGAAACTCTGGGGATGCTGGGAGGGGTGGGGGCCAGTGGGGATCGAGTGGGAAGTGGTAAGGATGGGTCAGGTTCTGATGAGACCTCAGAGTCAGTCGGGGCTCTTGGACGTGGCTCAGGGCAGACCATGCAGCGCCTGGAGGGCTTTGAGCAGGTGCAGGGCCCGAGAAGGGTGTGTATGTAAAGACCTCTGAAGCCTTGCCTTGGCTGTGGGGTCCATGTCACGGCCACTGGCTTTCAGAGCCAAGGAGAAGTCCGAGGGCCTGGCAGGTGCCTGGGTCACTGCTATGTGAGCATCCTGGCGGGGGGCTTGCCCTCGCCCGGCCACCGCACAGCCCTGTTCCTGGCTTACATGCAAACTCAGGGACACGCGTAGAGACTCGTTCCCCTGCCGTCAGGCTGATTGATGGAGGAGTCAAGCCTCCTTCTGCTCAGTGCGCTGAGCTGATGGGCTTTTGTTCTCCAGGCCAAATTCCTAGGATCCTTTTGGTCCCAGAACGCTTTGCCTGTGGAGTTTAGAATAAGAAAGTACAGAAATGAACTCACAATACAGTTTGGGAATTACAGAGAGAAATACTATCGGGGGAAATGGTGATTTTCCTAAATCCAGGGCTTTGTGCGCTGGGGTCCATTGGCTGCCTGAGTGGAAGTAGGCAGACCCTGCGTGACCCTTAGCTGTGTCAGAGATGAGGGTGACCAGCAATGATGCAGGTTCTGCATACCGGGCTCCAGGCCGGGTGCCTACAGGTGTGTCTTACAGAACTCTGTGAGAAAGCTGTTAGGAGTCCAACTTGTTTTTGTTAGTCACTCAGCCATGTCCGACTCCTTGCGACCCCATGAACTGTAGCCCGCCAGGCTCCTCTGTCGATGGGATTCTCCAGGCAAGAACACTGGAGTGGGTTGTCATTCCCTTCTCCAGGGGAATCTTCTTGACCCAAGGATAGAACCCGCTTCTCCTGCATTGGCAGGTGGATTCTTTACCGCTGAGCCACCTGGGAAGCCCTGAATCCCGTTTATAGATCAGTAAATTGAAGTCCCAGAAATCGTGTCTAACCTGCCAAGGCCTTCCAGCTAGTAAATGACAAGTGACACTGCAGTGTGGGTCACTCTGCGTCCTTCCCACTGTATGTCGGAGGAAAACACTCTTGCACACGGAGCCGGCTGGGTCTTTAGCTTGGAAACATTCAGTGAGGTTAACCATTTAGAGTCCAGTCTCCCCTCAATTTTGCTTTTGCAATCTCTCGAACCTTTGAATAGATGAGAGACTTTATCTGCTCCTCCTGAGCCTGCATTTTTCCTCTCTTTCTGGCATCTTCCCTCTTCTCCATCCCCAATACACTTAGAAAAACTAAGGCCAGCCCTCGCTCTGTCGAAACATGACTTACTGTTCGACTTAAGCTGCCCAGGAGTTATCGGCACCGGGTACCACAGTTGGACACCCAGAGTGGCTGGCTGGTCTTTGAGGTGGACGAGCGAGTCACGGCCAGGGCGCTGCCACAACACATGTGTCTGCAGACTTGAATTCATACGCTGGTGGTTCTGTCTGAATGCCGCAGGGGGATGGTCATCAGTGGAGCCCGTGGTGCTGTGGGTGTGTCAGTGGAAACAGGCTGGGCCTGAAGAAGCAGGGACCTTGGGCAGGTGCAGGCCGAGCACCAGCGGGGAGTCGAGGATTCATGGGGGAGGGGTCCCTGTGCTGTGGCCTTCCCAAAGTGGCACCCAATTGGTAAATAAGGCACCAAGCCTGCGACTGTCCCTTTGCCTGCAGGTGGCCACATCACTAATGGGAGCAGGGGTTCGCACGTGGTACATACACCCTGCAGGTGCCTGCCATGCTGCAAAGACCAGTATAGATCTGGGGCGCGGGGAAGGGGGCAAAGTCAAGTTGCAGGACTTGGTACAAATGCCGGGTCATAGTCACTCCCATTTTTGTAACTGTGGTTGTCCCAGTTTGGGACTGTTTGGGACCCCACGGACTGCGTCATACCGGACCTCCCTGCCCCTCACTATCTCTCAGTTTGCCGAGTTCATGTCCACTGAATCAGTGATGCCATCCAACCATCTCATTCTGTCACCCCTTTCTCCTTCTGCCTTCACTCTTTCTCAGCTGCAGGGTCTTTTCCAATGAGTCAGCTGTTTGCATCAGGTGGCCAATGTATTCTCAAACCTGCTTCCTAGGGTTTGGTAAATAGTAATAAGTTATTCCATGTGACTCATAGAATAGCTCCTCATACGTAGTAAGTGGTCAGTACACATTAGCTGTTATTAAGCTCCTCAAACCCCAAGGAAACACTATTTTTAAAGAAGCGGAGGGGTGTTGAGGCTCAAGAGGACTGAATCTAAACCCAGATGCATTCATCGTGAGGCCTTGGGTGAGCCACTCATCTACAGAATGGGCTGCAAAGTTCCATCCTAACTGCTCCTGGTAATTCCTGTTATGCGACTGTGTGGAAGGACCATGGCGACCCGTGCTACTGGAAGTGACGTTCACAGGGGTTTGGGGGACTAAGTCCCAGGTGGACCCAGCCAAGGGTAAAAACCAAGCCTGTTTGCCTGCTTGATTTTACATTAATCACATATGACGTTCTCAGCTGGAAAAATCCCAAACCTGAAGGTGGCCTGCACGCCCCTTACGGAGATCTCCGCCAGAATCACGGTGGGGCCGCCGGTTTGAAGCACAGTTTGACCTGTGAGGAGCCAGACCCTTTCATGTTACTGGAAGCCATCTCTTCCCATTAGCAGATAGCGACTCTGTCTCTTACTGGAGCAGCAGCTGGCTGTGTTAGAGGGCGTAGCTTCTCTGTAGCGCTGTCCTTAGGGTGGGTGAGAAGGGACATCTGAGGCAAGGAGCGTCGATATTTTTACCCGGAAACACACTGTGTGCCTCCGACCTGTGAGTTTTGTACCTGCCCAGAAAGATGGCAGCTCCAGACTGTCTCACGGAGGCGGCTGGGAGCCTGTGAACTGGAGCCGGGGACAGCGGGCAGTGTGCTTCTTTCAGAACACCGAGCTGATGGAGTCCAGGCTCTGAGATCAGAGTCGACCCCCTGCTGGGTCTCTCTGGATGGCTTTAATTATGGCAGGTTCACAGGGCCAGCTCCTGCTGGCAAAACATTTTTTCAGAAGAGGGTCACGAACTCAGAGGTGCTGGGTGTCCAGGGGCCCTGGGTCTCCCAGGACCAGCCGGATGGGACCTGCTTTGCACAGAGCCCGCCCCCACCCGCCCCTCCTGGGTGAAGCTTCCTGGTGGTGCTGGCACTCATAGTCTAGGAGGGTCTCGGTGTGAGCCTGGGTGGTGGCGGAGAGCGTGTGACCCCCAGGCTGGGGGTGCTGGCCCGGGGAACAGCCGCTTCCATCAGCAACACCCGCTTGGGGCGGGGGAGACTCCCGGTGTCCGAGGCAGATGTCTTTATCAGTGACTGCGTGCTGGCAGAGGGGCTCTGCTTACTCTTGGGAGCACAGTGTCAAGGGAGAGGAAGGGCTGGGAGCCGTGAGCCCCGGGTTCTGGTCTCCGTTCTGCCAGGAGCGGGTTGCTTGGGTTCTCTCCCCCTCCCCCTCCCCAGGCTTTGGTTTCTTCACATTTGGAAGCTGCGAGTGGGGTTAGGTCACTTGGTGGCAGAGAGCGTGTGACCCCCAGGCTGGGAGTGCTGGCCCGGGGAACAGCCGCTTCCATCAGCAACACCTGCTTGGGATGGGGGAGACTCCGGGTGTCTGAGGCAGATGTCTTTATCAGTGACTGCGTGCTGGCAGAGGGAATCTGCTTACTCTTGGGAGCACAGTGTCAAGGGAGAGGAAGGGCTGGGAGCCATGAGCCCCGGGTTCTGGTCTCCGCTCTGCCAGGAGCGGGTTGCATGGCTTCTCTCCCCCTCCCCCTCCCCAGGCTTTGGTTTCTTCACATTTGGAAGCTGCGAGTGGGGTTAGGTCACTTATGGGGCTCTGGGATGCTCTCCCACTGTGTTCTGATTCCAGGGGACCACAGGGATCAGCAGATATGGAAGAGCAAGGGCCTAATGAGAGATTCTGAAGACTAGGGGGCCTGGTAGCTGTAATATCTGGGTGCAGTAATAGTCCCTTGGTCTCTTGTGAGCCAGGAGGAGCTTTCCAGTGAGGATGTCGACCCCAGGGACCTTGCTGAGTTGGTGACCCTGACTGTGAACCAAGGCAACCAGGCCCACTCCATCCATCAGCACATAGTCTGGCGTCATCTCCTGGGCCAGGTGGAGCCTTGCTGCACAGGTTCCCAACAGCCTCCTCACCATTTCCACCTTCATAGCGACCACACACTAGCTCAGTGGTTCTCAAAGTGTGGGCCCAGTGGCACCAGCATCATCCGGGAAATTGCTGAAAATGCAAAGTCCTGGGTGCCACCCCCCACACCAGACCTACTGACTCAGAAACTCTGGGAGTGGGCTTAGTTTAACTAGCCCTGCCCATGGTCCCAGGCAGACTGAGGTCTAAGAAGCAGTGCACCAGCCCAAGCCTATAGTTTGAGAACCATTGTCTGTCTCTCTCTCTTTTGTGTAAAACTATTTTTAGTTATTAAAGCAAGGTAACAGCAACACTTAAAAAAAATTGCCGGAGCCCTACTGCCCCCTCACAGTCACTGGTTTCATCTTTCTGGCTCTCTCCTGGTCTTTGTCCACCTGGATGCGCCGTTTTTACACAGGACATCACTGGATAGAGACTTCCTTTCATTGTTCTTTTTTGCACTTCAGCATGATTAGTGCATTTTCCCCTGTTGCCTCATCACCTTCGTACTTATCATTTTCAGTGACTGTGAAACACTTCCCTCTCGTGGCCGGCTTTACATGCTTGGCCGCCCTGTCCCTAGACATTTGGCGACTTGCTGCTGTCCACTATTGGAGAAGTCGCTGTCCGTCCAGGGTGAGGTCAGCTTCTGGGATGTTCCACATGACCCACTGTCAGCCCAACGTCTGACCTCCCTGTAAGTCTATGACCCAAGGCTGTCCGAAATAGATTATTTAGTGGAGAGAGTAAACAAACCCCAAATACCCCTGAATCTGCGGCGATGCACTGTGACTGGAAGGCCCCCGTCTGCCGAGTTTTGTTAACTGGGCATCTTTTCATTTGGCTCACAGGTGGTGTCGGCAGAGGGGGGCATGGCGTGGGGGTGGCGCCCCGCCCCCGCCCCGATGGGCTGGGTGCCCGGGGCTTCGCCTTGTGCCAGGCCTGCTGTCGGTCATTTCCTGAGCATCCTGGTCCCCAGCAGGAAAGGCCCCCCTTCTTTCTCATACTGCCCTCACCTCCCCGCCCCCACACCTGTCTCCTTCTCCCAGCCTGGCTCAACCCCGGCGGGGGGAGCGGAGTGGGGGGCGGGTGGG
>SJYX01015779.1:172290-217668 GCA_006410675.1 Oreotragus oreotragus | reverse complement strand
TTTTGCTTTTTTGCATTTCTTTTTCTTGGGGATGGTCTTGATCGCTGTCTTCTGTACAATGTCACGAACCTCCGTCCATAGTTCTTCAGGCACTCTATCAGATCTAATCCCTTGAATCTATTTGTCACTCCCACTGTATAATCATAAGGGATCTGATATAGGTCATACCTGAATGGTCTAATGGTTTTCCCCTACTTTCTTCAATTTAAGTCTGAATTTGGCAATAAGGAGTTCATGATCTTAGCCACAGTCAGCTCCCAGTCTTGTTTTTACTGACTGTATAGAGCTTCTCCATCTTTGGATGCAAAGACTATAATCAATCTGATTTCAGTATTGACCATCTGGTGATGTCCATGTGTAGAGTCTTCTCTTGTGTCATTGGAAGGGGGTGTTTGCTATGACCAGTGCGTTCTCTTGGCAAAACTCCATTATCCTTTGCCCTGCTTCATTCTGTACTCCAAGGCCAAATTTGCCTGTTACTCCAGGTGTTTCTTGACTTCCTACTTTTGCATTCCAGTCCCCTGTAATGAAAAGGACGTATTTTTTGGGTGTTAGTTCTAGAAGGTCTTGTAGGTCTTCAGCTTCTTCAGCATTACTGGTCAGGGCATAGACTTGGATTGCTGTGATGGTAGGGATGCTATATTCCCTCCCAGCCATAGTGTCAAAGCAGAGGCAGGGCAGCCTCTGAGGGAGCTGATGAGACTCTTGCCTTTCCTTAGAGACCTAGGAACTGTGGCAGGGGCCCTTGAAGTCAGGACCATCCCTGGGGGCTGAAAGATCACCCCGGCCTCGTCTGCTCCCACCTTACCTCCAGCACCATCACTGCTGTGATCCTAGGACCAGACGTGCCCCACAGGCCAACCTGCAGGGGAAAACCAAGAGTAGGTACCTGGAGAGGTTGCATGTGGCTGGAGAATAGTGATGTCAGGCGTATTGTGTTTTGTGTGTGTGTGGGGGGGGGTCCTCCTGTCCGCTCTGTGTTTAGTTGCTCAGTCGTGTCCGACTCTTTGCAGCCTCATGGACTGTAGCCCACCAGACTCTTCTGTCCATGGAATACTGCAGGCAAGACTACTGGAGTGGGTTGCCATTTCCTCCTCCAGGGGATCTTCCTGACTCAGGGATTGAACCCGGGTCTCCTGCATTGGCAGGCGGAGTTTTCACCATCTCAGCCAGGAGACAGGCCAAGTGGGGTTAGGGGGCCTGCAGTGACCACTGGACTGGGGCCAGGACTGTCATGTCTTAGCTGGTGGTGGGTCTTCAGTTTCAGCAAGTGGGGCCACCTCCTTCCCCTCCTCCAGAGGCTTCTCCAGCCGCTCAGAAGCCTCTGACCTTGGAGAGGCTCTGCCCGGGGGCATCTCCTCCCCCCACCACTGTGGTCCTCTCACTGTGGTCTCTAGGATGACAGACCAGGGTCAAAACCTGGTGAATCGTTATCCCTCGACCCACACTGGTTTTGAGGAGACACCTGACACCAGAGTCTCCCTTGAATGGCTTTTTGTGCCAGGCCCTGTCAGTAGCAGCTGTCGGACAGGCTCAGCTCACCCCGGGAAGGAGGCGCACCTTGAGTGCCCTATTTGCAAAATGACCAGCGGCTGTCATTCTACACCTGCCTCTCTTTTGGAGACCTGAGCTAGAGCTGTGAAGGTGGTGCCAGGACGAGCCTTTGCCAGAGCATCTCACGAAGATCTGGCCAGCAGGCCTTCAGGGTCCACTGGCTACAGCTTCATGTAGCAGACACCTCAGCTCTGCTTTCAGACGTGGCAGGTGGCAGAGGTCTCGGTGGGGCTGAAGGTCATTCAACGGCCAGAACGGCATCTTTCCTTCAAGGGGATGTACCAGCCCACTTGTGGAAGGACAAGGCTGTGCTTGGAAGAGGCCCAGCTCTGCCTCCGAGTAGCTGACAATGAGACCAGAGCCACCCAGGCAGCTCCAGCCCGTTGACCGCCCCTCCTGACGTACCTTAGAGCCCCGCCTTAGCCCCGCCTCCCCAACACGCCGCACCCTCGTGGCTATCAGCTTCCCACCAGTGTTGCTCTCCTTAGAAATCCCATCTTCTCCTGGGTGCTGGTGGGACCAGAGAATTCCTGGACCTTCACCACTTTTCCCTAGAGCTGGGACAGTGCCCATGAAAGGAAAACACCAGTTCAGCCTCCTGACCTTCAGAGCAGAACATTCTAGGGTGATGGGACTGGTCCAAGGACTGGTGGGGCTTCCCTTGGGGCTGAGCTGGTAAAGAACCTGCCTGCCATGCGGGAGACCTGGGTTCGGTCCCTGGGTTGGGAAGATGCCCTGGAAAAGGGAAAGGCTACCCACGCCAGTATTCTGGCCTGGAGAATCCCATGGACTGCGTAGTCCATGGGGTCGCAAAGAGGCGGGCACAACTGAGCAACTTTCACTTTCAGAGGCCTGGTTGGGCTTCCCAGGTGGTGCTAGTGGGAAAGCATCCGCCTGCCAGTGCAGGAGATGTAAGAGACTCAGGTTCGACCCCTGGGTCGGAAAGATCCCCTGGAGGAGGCCGTGGCAACCCACTCCAGTGTTCTTGTCTGGAGAGTCCCGTGGACAAAGGAGCCTGGCAGTCTACAATCCATAGGGTCGCACAGAGCTGGACACGACTAAAGCGACTCAGCACGCACGCACACGTGGGAGTGGCTGTCGGCACATTCGGGACTATCCAGAAAAGGGCATTGCTGTCTGGACGGCAGGAAGGCTGAGGGGGAGGGGAGGGGTTCAGGCTTTAGTAGGATTGCCCGTGTGAGCCATGGGTCACGGGGCACTCAGGATGGCATGTGGGGTGATGGAGGTCCTGTGACAAGAAGAGGCTCCAGTGCTTCTCCACTGGTTCCATTAAAAAAAAAAAGAAAGTATATTAAGACAATTAAGAATTGTACATATCTAAGTTGTATAATTTGATGATCTGATATACACTGTCAGACAATCACCACACTGAATCTAATTGATCTCTCTCTTCTGATGGTTACGACTTTTCTTTATAGGGGAAAACCTTAAGTTCTACCCTCTTAGCGACTTGGCTCAATCTTAAAGTCTGTGTGTGTGTGTGTGTGTGTGTGTGTGTGTGTGTGAGTGTGAGTGTGTGTGTGCATTGTGAGAGAGAAGGAGGGGATGCAAGGGGGTGGGGGGGCGTGTTTTGTGGTCTATTCTTACTCAGGCAGTTTCTGGGCTCAACTGAAGCAATTTCAATTTGGTTCTTGTGACTTAAAAGGTCCCTGAAACACTTCAGTGAAATTATAGCTCCTTAATTTAGCTGCCTGTCAGTTACTTTTTTTTTTTTTCCAGGTGGTTTAGGGTTGACAGTGAGCTTGACATTTGTAAAAATGTTTTGGAAAGCATAACAGACGCCTTGAAGTCAAAAGGAATATAAAACACATTATTCCGGGAAGCGCAATTGGAATTATTCTTCTGGCCGCTCCAAGTCCTGTCTCTCTTCTTTCAACAGCCTTTGCAGACAGAGCCCAGTGATGGGCTGTGAAATTGCAGACTACATGTGAGCCTTGCCGGCTTTGTGAATTTCCTTCCGGCTTCCTGTCACCCTCATGTTAGTGACTGCTGCTTCGCTGGCGCACAGCTGAGGACAAAGCACTCCTCTTGTGCCGGCCCGAGTGTTGTAGGGTATTAGAGACGGAAAGTACTTTCAGGACGTTCTTCATCTGCTCACCTCCACTGTTCTCCCAAGGGGAGGGCAGGGGATGTGACCACGTTCATGTGACTGACACCTGCAGAGCTGAGATTCGCCCCCAGATCTATGACTGTGAGGCGACACATTAAAATGCTGTGACCTTTACGTGCCAGTTTTAGGACAGCGATGTGTCCAGAGCTTGTGCCTTAAGTTGGAATATGCCTGACACACAGGGCTGTGTCTCCCAGGGAACAATGTGCCCTTATGGATGGGACGAGGTAGCAGGAGCCTGCCTTGAACTTGGAGACTCTCCCCTCTGCCCCACCTGGTTGCCCCGACTCCTTCCAATCAGTTCAGAAGCATTGACGGGCACCCTGCCAGTGCTGGGCATCCAGAGAGCGAAAACTCCAAAATGTCTCCCCTCCAAATGATGACAGTACAGTGTGGGAATCACCCTAACCTCAGTCGATATGGAGTCCCTCCAGACAGCCTGGGCGGAACTGCTTTCTCCATCTAGGTGTGAATGGAGAGAGTATTCTCAACCTTGGCTGCTCATTGGGGCCACCTGTGGAGTTAAAAACTCCACCTACCCAACCCCCAGCCCCATTCTGATGTTTGAGGCAAGCACGAGGAGGAGGTTTTTTTGTATTTTTTTTTAAGAACCTTCCAGACGTTTCTAGGATGCATCCAGAATTGAGAGATGCTATGTAGAAGGACTCTGTCCATGGGGTTCTCCAGACAGGAATACTGGAATGGGTTCCACCACCACCAGGTGAAAGGACTTACATTTGAGTCTTATTCAAAGTGAAAGACAGTGAAAATGTTAGTCACTCAGCCATTTCTGACTCACTGCAACCCCATGGACTGTAGCCTGCCAGGCTCCTCTGTCCATGGAGTTCTTCAGGCAAGAATACTCCAGTAGGTTGCCATTCCATTCTCCAAGGGATCTTCCCCACCCAGGGATCGAACTCAGGTCTCCTGCATTGCAGGCAGATTCTTTACCATCTGAACCACCGGGGAAGCCCAGTCTTTTTGGGGAACTGTTAAAAACCTGTGTGTTGCTTGTTAAAGACTATAAGAAAGACATGATTCAAGGGGCTTACTACCATAGGGCTTTGCAGTAGGCAAGAGAGTCGGGGCTCAACTCCACAGACAGCAGGACGAGTGGGGACTTCTCGCCATGGAGCAGGGTGGGATGAGGGTTGGAGAAGTATATCAGGGGTAAACCAGCCTCACAGGGTTCTCCCTGAATGCCAGGGTGATCAAACATCACCAGGGGGACCCATCCTAGTGAGGGTGATGGGATGTGGAGGCGGGGGTTCTGGTTAAACTGACCTCTCAGGGTTCTTGCTGCGTCTGGACACAGACAAACACAGAGGCCCCAAAGTCAGGCTTGGCCAAGAGAGTTCCGAGGAGCCTGAATGGAGCTTGGTCTAGGAGAGACTTTGTTGGAATGTTGCTGCAGAGGCTGTGCCTAGGGTGTAGGGTGGAGGGAAGGGTGGCTGAGTTGACATGGATGGGTTTAACCTTTACGATTAGCGTGGGGTTGGGGCAGGGAAGTGAGATGATCAGGGCTGTGATTCTAAATGATTATTCTCTGGTCAGGAGATCGGTGGGGGGCGGGGATGGGTGCCCATTTTCAGAGCAAGGGGGCATGTGATTATCTGAGGTCCTCATGGGACAGTCCAGGAGGCACTGAAATAAAGGTGCAGGCGGAGGAGACACAAAGGTAGGAGTTGTCAGCGTGTCAAGAATGGTTAATGGGTTCTGCAGCCACGGGAGTGAATTGTGAATTTTCTCCCCGACCCAGCGGGAGGTGTCCTATAAAATCAGGTCAAGGACTGAACATGGGCACTTGCAGAGGAGACCCAGAGTGAGCGGTGACAGAGGAGAAAGAGGGGGTATCGTGGAAGCTGGGGGTGGGGGGTGCTTTTTAGGGATGCTGCCCCTCCCTTTGGCATCCCCCGTTCCTCAGTGGGCCCTGCCTGTGGGAATTTCATGAGGGTGAGAGAGATGGGCTGTCTCATGTCAGATCTTAAAATTTCAGAACGTAGGTATCATTCAAGGGTATGTTGTCCGTATCGCTGCCTATTTATTAAATAATGATGATGAAACTAATGCATATTGAGTTTCCTTTAATTCTCATGTCTTCTGTGAGATAAGTATTATCGTCTGCAGTTTACAGATGGAGAGGCCAGAGCTCAGAGAGGTGAAATAACTCTCCAAAGTGAAGGAGGCAATCGAGATCTGTCTGATTCCAGGCTGTTCCAGTGTCTCACATGATTTTTGCACCAGTTACTTTTCTCTGATTAGACTTTGGGAAGGCAGCTAAAGAACTGGGATGAGGGAGAGTGGTGGTAGAGAAACGTATGTTAATAACTAAAGGAGGAAAGAAAAAGGGTTTTGTAGGATGATGTGTTTCCATTGCCCACAACCAGACAGAGCTTCTGCCCGAAGTTCAAGGCAGCTCAGTCTAGCACCCGTGAACGCACTAACAGCCTGGGTGTCCGACTCTCCCAGGCCTCCCCTGCCCCGCTCACCTTGTCCTTCCCCCCCAGCCGAGCTCACCTGCCACGTCTGCTGCATCCTCTGCTTAGACCCCAGCCCCTCTCGCTTTTGTAGTCCCTTGGTTCCCAGCTGGACCACTTTCACATTTTCCCAGAGTCCTTCTGACTTAAGAAAGCTCTGTGTCCGGGTTGGGCGTCTAGCCCAGTTGGGGTTTTGCCATGAGGGAACCAAGGCATCCGTGGGAAGGGGGCACGTCCAGACTGAGTGCAGGGGGTCCGCGGGTGGTCGTGTGTTGGCAGCCTGGTGTTTCCTTGTGCAAAGGCAGGGGCTGGGCAGTTACCGGGTTAATGGTCCATCAAGGACAGATGAGCCTCTAACTAGTCTGATGAGCTGTCAGCTCTGACCAGGCTCATCTGTCAGGGCTCCTCGCCCTGTGGGTGTCTCAGCACAGCTCTGGATCCTTCCCCTATCCACCCCCGGGGCATCCAAGTGGGCACTAGTGATGAGACAGGGGGCAAAAGGAAAACTTGTGGTTAAGCTGCATCCTTACATGTCTGGTCATGGTGGCATGATGGTTTGAGAAACCTCTTAGATATTTATCAAGGCAAAGTAATAATTACAGTAAAATGCCACCTTCCGCTCGTGTAGTGGGTTATGGTTGTCATGCTGTTTTTGTATATTTATCTTTCTTGAGATTCCCGAGAGGTGTGGATATCAACTCCATTTTAAAGATGAAGAAATGAAGGATACAAAATTACATTTTAAAAACAACAGGAAGGGCTGTGAATTCTACCTAGTCTTAAATGGAGCTCGTGTTCTGGGCCTTCAAAACGCAAAAAACAGAGAGAAATAGTTCTCAAACTTATCAATATTCTGACTCCATAGGGGTCAGTATTTATAAAGACATTAACCTAATTTTACAGTGACTTTTTATTTCCCCTCCAACCTTTACGCCATCTGTAACCCAACCCAACCTAACCCAGTTAGAAGAGAGCTTTATTCATCATCACTGTGACAGCAGGGACCCTGGGCTCCAGTCCTGCTCTGACACGGAGGATGTTCTCCAGGCATCTTCTGTTCCCATGTGTTCATCTGAAAATGGGGATCATTCTTTAGACTGGCCCTGTCTGGGGGAAAACTCTAGCCTGTCTTGAGCACAGCCGGGGACCCAGCAGACAGTGGTAGGTATCTGTGACTTTCTGGGTGATTAAACCAAAGTCATGTCTTTAATGAAAACTCTGGAAAAATATCTTTCATCGCTCATTGGGACTTCTGTGGACGTTTTATTAGCAGTAAATCCAGAGGGTTTCCTCGAGGTCCAATAAAGCCAGCAGTGCCGTGACAGAGATTGACGATGCTGGGGCCAGAAGAGGTGGGCAATCCCCAGGGTCGCGCCACTGCAGTCTGCGTCCTGGTGCGCGAGGCTCGGCAGCCCATTCTCCTTCCACCCGCTGACCCAGCCTGCCCTGCCCTTGAGTCCAGGAAGAGGAATTCGTGGCCTCATTTGTCCATGGCTTCATTTATCCCACGTCACAGAAGCTCATGAAGCAGTGAGGAGGCAGATGGTAACAGCTTTAAAATACCGTGCTCCCTTTGCGAGGGCCTGGGGTCGCTGGCCTAGTTTTGCCGCAGGGCTGGTCATGCCGTGCACACGTCCTGATCTATAGAAGCATCTGAAACGTGTCCCTACATTTCTCAAGGTCGGTGCCTTAATCTTAGTCTTCAGACTTTTGTCTTTGCGTTGCGTGAACGCAGATTTCTCAGACAACAAGACACAACCTCGCCCATTGGCTTTGCAGAAGAAGGTTCACCTCTGTGCAGGTAAAGTGGTCAAGGGCGGTCTTCCTGGGCAATGATCACAGTTGCTTGAGTCCCTCATGATGAGGGAGAGGCTGAGGGACCCTGCCTAGGCTGGCCCAAGGTGAGTGGGCAAACATCTGTCCCCAGCCCGTGTGAGTTTCAGCTGTCTGCCTGCCAGGGCTTCCTTCCACCATGAGTGATGCTCATACCTCCCAAATCCTTCTGAATTTAAGCATGAAGGGATCACAGAGGCTGGCTTCTTCCATGTACAGCTTGAGAAGTGGCCGGCCAGAGAGGGCAGGAGGCTTCCCTGAGACCACACAGCTGGTTAACGGGTCAGTGTCGGCCACCAAGTCCAGCCCAGCATCCCTCCCAGCTGGACTCTCCCACCTCCAACCTGCTCTCTGTCCTGAGCCCCACGTCCCACCCTTATCGCCCACTCCCTGCCTCCTTCTGGGTCTGGCCACGATGCTCTTTTTTGTTATTCTTAGACGTGCTCAGTAGCCAAGCAGACAAAATTAAAAGTTCATCTGGTGGCTGTGTATGTCATTGTAAAGAGACGTCGGCCTTCCATCGGGGGTGCAGCCCGCAGCCATCACTGTGCCCCCAGCCCCAACTGCTCATCTGTGATGTGAGGAGGCTCAGTCAGCTGGCCTCAGGGGAACGCTTCCCTGCTGAGGAAGCGTGGTGCCGAGCAGAGTTACACCGTAAGAACCGAGCGGACCTCAGCAGCCCATAGCTTCCCCCGAGTCCCGGGAGGAGGGGTTGGGGGACAGAAAGGAGAGTCTCCCCCTCCCCCTGCCAGGGTTGCCATCTAGGGTGTGAGGAGGCATTGGAGTCTCTTCTGCTTTTAGAGCCAGTGCAAATCAGCTTGAGGTCTGTGTCCTTCCCATTGGTTGGGCATGTTTTTACCTGATTTTTCCATCGAACTTGCCATAATGGAGTTTTCAGACTTGAATCCAAAGTTATGACAGCAAATCCTGCTGTAGAGCTGAGAGGTGTTTCTTGGCTTTTGGTGAAAATGGGCTTTGTGGTTTGGGCAGAAGGTCTAGGCACGGTAATTCTATGCGTGGCACTACCGTAAGAACCGAGCGGACCTCAGCAGCCCATAGCTTCCCCCGAGTCCCGGGAGGAGGGGTTGGGGGACAGAAAGGAGAGTCTCCCCCTCCCCCTGCCAGGGTTGCCATCTAGGGTGTGAGGAGGCATTGGAGTCTCTTCTGCTTTTAGAGCCAGTGCAAATCAGCTTGAGGTCTGTGTCCTTCCCATTGGTTGGGCATGTTTTTACCTGATTTTTCCATCGAACTTGCCATAATGGAGTTTTCAGACTTGAATCCAAAGTTATGACAGCAAATCCTGCTGTAGAGCTGAGAGGTGTTTCTTGGCTTTTGGTGAAAATGGGCTTTGTGGTTTGGGCAGAAGGTCTAGGCACGGTAATTCTATGCGTGGCACATGCTGCCTTCCTGGGTGTTGTGTGAACAGTGCTGTGACTAGACGTGGAATGCATGGTTATATATGCACAGACCGTATATGGAAATGTTCCATGCAGTAGAGTACAGCACGGAAATGCTAGCATTTGGGACCAGCTAGCATGCAGCTCCCCTGGACGGCTGGTGACCTGCATCGGGCAGCGTGAATCTCGAGGCTCTCACACACGCGCGGTGATGTGGCTGATAGGCGAGCACTCTGGTATCAAATTGCGACACCTTGGGGACTGGCCCCTGGGTATCAGGCGTGGCTTTCTGCAGGTCACCGTGTAGGCTCCAGGCATGTGCATATATCGGGCAGGCATGAAGATGGCCCCTGGCTGGTTTTGTGGTCTGCAGGCAGAGTGCTGTATGCATGGCCACATGGCTGGCCCCGGGCTCTGGTATGGTGTAAGCTTCCTGCCATCAGTGGTGAAGTCAAGAGTAGATGGGAGAGACCCCCAAGATCGCATGCACAGGGCTGGCTTTGGGTTTCTAAGGAGTTGCTGTGAACTGTTAGCTAGATGGTATCTGTGTCTTATGTATTTATAATAGCATTTAAATATTTTACCAGCCTTAATGGACTTCCCTGGTGGCTCAGTGGTAAAGAATCCACTTGCCAGTGGAGGAGACTCAGGTGTGATTCCCTGGGTCAGGAGGATTCCCTGGAGGAGGAAATGGCAACCCACTCCAGTGTTTTGGCCTGGATGATCCCATGGACAGAGGAGCCTGGTGGACTGTAGTCCATGGGGTCAAAAAGTAGTCAGACACAACTGAACAACAAAACAACAACAATCTGTCCCATGTATACACTATTGATACAATGCATAGAACAAATAATGGGCACCTACGGTATAGAACTGGGGAAGGCAATGGCACCCCACCCCAGTACTCTTGCCTGGAAAATCCCATGGATGGAGTAGCCTGGTGGGCTGCAGTCCATGGGGTCGCTAACAGTCGGACAGACTGAGCGACTTCACTTTCACTTTTCTCTTTCACGCATTGGAGAAGGGAATGGCAACCCACTCCAGTGTTCTTGCCTGGAGAATCCCAGGGATGGGGGAGCCTGGTGGGCTGCCGTCTATCGGGTCACACAGAGTCGGACACGACTGAAGTGACTTAGCAGCAGCAGCATGGTATAGAACAGGAAACGCCACCCCGTGCCCTGCAGTGACCTCAATGGGAAGGAAATCCGAAAGAGAGGAGATATTTGTATACATATAGCTGATTCACTTTGCTGTACAGCAGAATATTGTAAAGCAACTATACTCCAATAAAAATGTAATCAAAAACTATTTTACCAGTTTCTTCATTTTCTTTGTTAACAATGAGTTTTTCTCATTGACCTTTCCAAAGCCAAAAGAGACTGCTCAATGTTTGTATTGTAGAAAACCATGTTAACACCAGTTATCTGTATTTTTGGCATCCAGGAGGACCCTGTGGCCCCCAAATATAATAGTTTGTATCTTTAGAGAAGTTATCCCCCGAGTATCAGACCCTTTACCAGCTCCAGGGTGGTTGTTGTTGTGTAGTCGCTAAGTCATGTCCAACTCTTTGCAACCCCAGGGACTGCAGCATGCCAGGCCTCCTGCCGTCCCTCACCGTCTCCCAGAGTTTGCCAAGTTCATGTCCACCGAATCGGTGATGCCATCCAACCATCTCATCCTCAGTCGCCCTCTTCTCCGTCTGCCTCCAGTCTTTCCCAGCCTCAGGGGAAGTCAGCACAGGGCTATTAACCATAAATAGAGCTCTCCACTCTTCCTATCCCATCTTTTCTTCGCCCAGGCCAAAAAAGGGGATTAGCGTTATATTAACTACAAAAAAAATTGCTTATCATAGTAGGATTCACAAAATGATTATGTAAGTTTTCTTATTTGAATAGCACATTTTTAGTTCTTAAATCCCTTTTATAAATAACGTCTCATCGCTTCTCTGAGCAGCCTTGCTTGAGTGGCAGAATTCACGCATCCATTTTATGGATGGGGGAACGGGGAACCAGGGCTCAGAAGGTCAGTGGGACTTATGCAAAGTCACAGCTGCTGGGGGACAGAGCGATTCCTCAGCCAGCTCATGTTCCACACCTCCACTGCTCTCAGTAATGAACCAGGACCTCTTCCTTTCAAATGGCATCAGTTACTTTCTAAATCATGTGTGTACGTGTGTGCATGCTAAACTGCTTTGGTCACGCCCGACTCTTTATGACCCCATGGACTGTAGCCTGCCAGGCTCCTCTGTCCATGGGGATTCTCCAGGCAAGAATACTGGAGTGGGTTGCCATTTCCTCCTCCAGGGGATCTTCCCAACCCAGGGATCAGACTTGCCTCCCTTCCGTCTCCTGCATTGGCAGGCGGGTTCTTTATTACTAGTTAGCCACCTAAATGATGTGTACTGAAGTACGAATGTGAATTGGCTTGCCAAATTTCTGTCTAATACTAGAGAGGTTGTTTGTTCAGAATTGAATTCAGAGTCCTTTCAATAGTGTCCATACTTACTGACTGTAAATCAATGACTTGCAGTTACAGACTCAGTTCAGTCTAGCCACTAACTGAGTGTCTGCCATGAAGACACTGCCTTTAGGCCTGGGATAGGAGAGAGGGTGGTGAGGCAAGTAAGAGTGGTTTCAGCTCCATCTCTGCCGTCTAGCTGGCTTACCTTCAAGTGGCAGAAACTCACACACACACACACACAGAGGCTCCTAGAGCAGTGTGATCAGTGAGTCATCCGGGTAATCTTGATGCTCCAGGAGCTTCAGGGTGCTCATGTCTAAAGGAGTGCCGAATTCCAACCTGGGAACTAGGAAGGCTGTCCAGAGGATGCTCCAGAGGAATGTGCCTCAAAAGATGAGTGAGATTTTTAACCAGACGTGGAAGAGTGTGTGTGTGTGTGCACGCATGCCTGTGTGCTCACACACACATGTTCTCAAAGGGCCACGATGTGTACCCATGGGGAGAGGCAATGCACTTCAAGGAAGAGTAACCTACACGGGTGTGATTCTGGGCAGCAGCGTGTTCACTGGGGCAGAACCGTGTGATACACATAGAATGAGCATGGAAGGTGGAGGGGTCAAAACTGTAAAGTTTGGTTGAGACCAAAATGCAGAGGACACATTTAGCCATACTCCTGAGCAGGGGGAGAACGTGGCCAGGGCTGTGTTTGAGGAAAAACTGCTCTGACAGTGGTGAGAGGAGGGAGCAGAGGAGGCAGACGCCAGAGGCTGATGCTGAGGCCAGGGTGAAGGGTCTGGCAGGTCCTGGCCGAGCAGGGCGAGCGTCTCAGCCTGGGGCGAGAGGCGTCCTTGCCGCCGCCCCTCCTCTTGTGACGAAATGCTGCAAAGCCTATCAGCTAACCCTGGGTCCAGCCTGGCTACAGAAGTCACCTTTGGGCAGAGGGCAATTCTTGCCTCATTCTGCGAGTGTTTTTCAGCTTCTCTGAAATCTCCTTTACCGGTCGCCAACTGGGACCTTTGGCCAGTTGGATTACGGGACAGGCCGGGGGTATTGCTGTGGAGGGTCTCCGTCCTCGGTACAAGGACTGACCTCCCTGGGGAGAGTACGCACGCACTCAGCTGGGGCTGCTGTTCTTCAGAATCATCTGTCCTCCAACCTGGGAAGTCCCCTCCCTACCCCGGTGCTTTTCTCGCTCCACAGTGAGTGGCAAGGGCTCTGAAAGAAGATGGTGTGCTTCAGTGGGGAAGATGCAACATTTCAGTAACTTCTCACGTTCCTGTGTTTGGAGCTTCCGTGCGATAAGAGGCTGTATCATTAAAGGAAAATACTATTTGGAGGAAAAGCAGATAAGCGTTCTAGTGAAAATGGGATTAGTTTTTGAAGATTATGCATTGAGGATTCGGGTTGTGATCCCCTGAAAGAGTGTCCTGGCTGTTAAACCTTTGGGGAATAACTGTTGGTCATTTCAGATTGCCTGGAGTGAAGGACCTCAGGTGTGGGTTGAAGATAATTTATGGATTATAACTTTCTAGATGATAACGTGTGTTTTTGACTGCTGAATGACCTTGTCTCTTTACCCAAAGGAGCTACCGTTAGAAGTGTCCCAACCAAGACTGGTAGCTCCAGGTAGAACTTTGAGGTTGTTAAGTGAATAGAATCGCCCAAGCCTAGGGAATTGCGGATCTAGGGTGTGACCCTGAAACTGAGGTTCCAGCCCCTCTGTTGCCAGCATGCCCTGTTCAGTGGGGCCGCCATCACTTGAGGGCCTGTGTGGCATCTTCCTTCACAGCGCCACTTCCAGTCTAGCGTAATGGCGGCAGTAATGACTGGCTTGGGAAATTTGGGCAGTCTTTCCATCCAAATGGTCCAGTGGAGATGAACCACTGGGCAAAGCTCTCCCCGACCCTCCCAGCCCAAGTAATTCAGCCGGATGTCAGGCTCTGAGGCATGACCTTGTATTCTGATGCCCCTGTGGGCATCCAAACTGTGAGCCCGTCTAGAGCATCCGTTTCCATGCTTTTGTGCCAGTGAATTGGAACAGGGGCTGCTCTCCATCCCCAGACAGCTTGGAGAGTGTGTTCTGTCCATCTGTGGGGTCACATCTGTGGTTCTACCAAAACCTTACCAACTACCTAGGACTCTGTGATGTCCATGTGGGGTACGCGGGATCTACCTTTGTCTCGTCCAACTCTTTGCAGTCCTACAGACTGTAGCCTGCCGGGCTCCTCTGTCTATGGAATTCTCCAGGCAAGAACACTGGAGTGGGTTGCCATTCCCTCCTCCAGGCGATCTTTCCAATCCAGGGATGGAACCTGGGTCTCCTGCATTGCAGGCAGGTTCCTGACCATCTGAGCCGTGAGGGAAGCCCCTGACCTCCCCTGCTCCTGTTTTATTTGTGTGTGCATGTGTGTGTTTGTGTGTGTGTGTGTGTGCGTGTGCACGCTCAGTCACTTAGTTCTGACTCTTTGCAGCTCCTTGGAAGGTAGCCTGCCAGGCTCCTCTGTCCATGGGATTCTCCAGACAAGAATACTGGAGTCGGGGTTGTCATTGCCTCCTCCAGAGGATCTTCCCAACCCAGGGATCAAACCCTTGTCTCCTGTGTCTCCTGCATTGGCAGGCCAGTTCTTTATCCCTGGAAGCCCAAGCCACCTCTAATGCTTGGGGGATCAGGTGCAGGTACACACAAACAAGTGACATGTGTTTAGAAGCTACTTGCCTCCTCCAACGCCATTACATTGACCCCAGTGCTTTTTTTTTGGGGGGGGGGTGGTTAACAAATTTTGCTTGAATTGAGCTCATTTGAAATACAAGCTGCAAGAGGACAAAGCTGTCAACATGCAGCGTCCATGGGGCTAGGTGCAGGGTGTGTGGAGAGGTAAGAACCGCCCAGGTGGGCAGCGCCCTGGGGTGAACACCCTGGAGGTCCTGTGCCACGTCCCCGAAGGGCAGGGCCCCACCTTTGGTGGTAGCTCAGATAGGGGCTGGCAGGTAACAGGTGACCTCTCAGTTTGAATTGGAGAGCTCTCTGCCAGTGAGAATTATTTTTTTCTTCTAGCGACTTCACGTTCTCTTGCTTCAAACTTGTTATTCCACACTGAACGTGAAGATGTTTCTGGAGTACCAGAAAGCTGGACTGAATAGCAATGCAGAATCTTTCTTTGAAGAACATTTTGTTTTCTCACAGTCTTCAGGACTTTTTGTTCCCGTTGTTCTAAATTATCACAAGTGGGGGGAAAAAAAAGCAGAAGTAAAGTGAGCCCATTGTGACAACTTGGCAAAGGCTAGAAGTGGGCACTGGCCCTCTGTTCTCTCGCATGTCAATGTGGAAAGCCTTGAACTTGGACTGTCACATCCATGTGACAAAAGGCAGTCTGGATTCAGCACAAAGTCAAGACATCTGGCTATTACTCAGTGGTTTTCATCAGAAAAAATCAACAAATGTGTAGTTTTGCCTAAAAATCCTCTCTGGAGTCTCTTGAAATTTTGGTGTCCTGTGTTCAGTGGTCTGTCTACAGTGATTATTTTCATCAACCCCTGACTGGTCTCCACTGCCCTTCCCAGCTTTAAAAAATGAACTCCCCTTCACGCCATCCAAGGCTCCCTCTTATAAAATTTCTGGCAAGTGGTAAGCCCACCAGCCTCCACTTAATCACTTCTAAGATAGCTCATTCTACCACTGGGGACCTCTGTCTGAGCGGTTTCTTGCTTATAATGAAGTGGCTGCATCCTACCTTCATGGGGTCCCACCGACCAGTCCTGGTCCCAGGTTTAGACCAGACAGAGCTGGCCTTCTCCCTTGTTCTGAAAGGGAACTTCCTTGGCGGGTAGCAGTGACGTTTCCCTGGAGCTTCTGCCCTTTCCTCCATTAAGGGTCCCCCAGAAGGTCCGATCTGTCCCTGTGAAGATCAGAGCCAGGTGCCCAGGCCAGGAAGATGGCCCTGGCACCTCTGCCTCTGTGGAGGGGGGGAGATGCCACCCGCTGCCAGCAAGTCCTCCACCAGCTGTTCTGCCAAAAATAAGTTCTCAGCTGCCCAGGGCTCGTCTTTCTGCTCCCCTTCTTCTCAGAAGCTGGGAGTCCAGCAGCCTGCCAGCTGGAGACTGGGGAGACTGGGATTTTTTTTTTTTTTTTTTTTTTTCAGTTCAACTGAAAGGAAAGGCAGGATGGGGTTTTTCCTCTTTAAAAAAAAAAAAAAAAAACCACCACCTTATTATGTCAAGGCAGTTGTCTTGTTCTTCAGGGGAAAGAATACCACCGCCACCGCTTCTGAATTTGCTTTTAAAATAGCCCTCGAAAGGGTAGGGCTGGGGGAGCAGCATCCTGGGACAGGAGCCCCACACAGGGCATCAGACGTGGTGGGCTCCCGCTCGAGTGAAGAGCCGGCTCTGGGAGAAAGCCTGGGAACTGAGCTCGGCTCAGCAGATCCGCTGCCAGCCTCGGGACTAATGAGCTGCCCGTTTGCACGGAGGACGTGAGCCGCTGCCCCAACAGTGGAATTCTCCATGGACTGAAAAACTTGAAAGTGGGCACTTGAAGTCATTCCCTTTTTTTTTTTAAGCAAATGAATCTTAGCATCTGCTGCATGTCATACCCTGTGCTGTAGCTTCAGAGATGAAGACAAAGTCGTCCTCATCCTCATGTCTCTCACCATCCAGGAAAGAAAGGGACAAGAGGAGAAACCAGCGAGGCCTTCCTGGGACGGGTGGTCTGCAGGCGTCCCCCTAGTGTTGGAACAGGCAGGACTGCAGTATGTCCCTGCAGAGATGGGGCTGGTAGTGGTGGAGGAACATAGATTATTACTGTCATCGTGGTTGCAGCTAATAAGCCACGCTGATGAATCACCTATGCATGAGGGTGAAATTCTGCTTTACCCTGATGGTTTGGGGGGATGATCCAGAACTTGTCGCAAAGGAGGTGATATCTGAGCTGCTTTGGGACAGTAAGGAGGACAGTGGGGAGCACAGACTCTCCTGACCAAAAAAGAGAGAAAGAAAGAAGAAAGCCAAGCTGCTCAGTCTTGTCCGGCTCTTTGCCACCCCGTGGACTGTAGCCTACGAGGCTTCTCCGTCCATGGGATTCTCCAGGCAAGAATACTGGAGTGGGTTACCATTTCCTTCTCCAGGGGACCAAAGGAGAGTAACATGCAAAGACAAGAGGGATAAAACAGGTATTTTGAGACTTCCCTAGCGGTCCAGTGGCTAAGACTCCACGCTCCCAACACAGGGGGCCCAGGCTTGATCTCTGGGCAGAGAACTAGATCTCACATACTGTAACTAAAGATCAGAGAGCCTGTGTGCTGCGACTAAGACCCGGGGCAGACAAATAAATGTTTCAACCGAAAACAAGATATTCACGGAAAGCAGGGGTTCCGATGTGACAGGGAGGCCTGGCATCGCAAAGAGTCGGACACAACTGAGTGGCTGAACTGAACTAGGGTGCTGGTGTATCTGAGGTGTGTTGGGTGGAGAGGTGATAGACCGCCTTCCTAGATGGGGCATCTTTGAGGAACTCTGAGCAGCAGGGACCACATCAGACTGACCTGTTCCAAGATCCCTCCAGAGGAAGTGTCGGGGCTGGGCTGGCTGAGGGGGTCTGGGAGCAGGAGTTGGTGATGGGTGAAAAGTGATGAGAGAAAGCCTGGATTAAGGCAGCCATAGAGAGAATGGAAAGGAGGAGACAGATTGGAGGGGAAAAATCAGAGATAAGATGGGGAGGATCATGACCTGTTCTGTCTGTGTGGGGGTGGTGATGATAAACGACGAGGGCATGAGGGCTGGAGCTGGGGCTGACAGGAAGGTTTTCCCTTGTGTGGCTGGCATTGGAACCGAGAAAGGGAAGCCAGGAGTGGGAACAGATGTGGGAGAACAGAGAGAGAATGATGGTATCTGTGCTGACTTTGAATAGTGCACCTGCTTTTGAGGGGCTGTGGCCCGGAGGCAATAGTGATCTGGTTGGAAGATGTTGGGGATGGGCCATTGTCAGCCTCTGGGGCAGCCACGATACTGATGTGGCAACAGAATTGAAAGGGTATGCAACAGTATTGAAAAGAAAGGCTGGACCGTCACACGTTTGGTCAGTTGATTTTTGACAAGAGTGTCAAGACCATTCCATGGGGAAAGGACAGTCTTTTCAACAAAGGGCACTGGGAAAACTGGATATCCAGTTCTGTGACTGAATGTAAGGGCAAAAGAATGAAGTTCCCTTACACTGCATATAAAAATTAATTCAACATGGATTTAAGACCTAGTATTCAGAGCTAAAGCTATAAAACTCTTCGAAGAAAACAGAGAGGAATATCTTCATTGGATCTTTTTCAGTGGATTTAGTGCAGATCTGCATTGGATTGGGCAATAATCTCTTGGCTGTCACAACAAAAACACAGGCAACAAAAGAAAAGTAAATTGGACTTCACCAAGATTTAAACCTTTCATGCATCCAAAGACACAGTCAGCGAACTGAAAAGCCAACAAGCAGAACGGGAAGGAGACCCTGCCACAGAGGGTCTCGTGGTGGATTGCCAAGCTGTTTTACAAAGGATAACACAGTGTTACCTTGGGGTGGAATTTGTTACTTTAGTTTGCAAGATGAGTTGGTAGGGAATTTTCCAGACTTGAGTTGAAGCCCAGAGCTATGTTTTCTGTACCCTGCGTGGCCCTGACAATGGCGGGGTGGGGAGTGGGAGGTGGGGGGTGAGTGTGTTCCTCCTCCCTTTGTTTCTGAGAAGCAGAGAGCCGACAACACCTTTCACGTCCTTGGCCCCTGAGCCCACGGCTGAAGCATGTACCTCCCAAGTAATGAAGTGGTTTCAAGTATCTGAAAACCGCAAGAGGAAACAGCTTCTGAGCGACCACAAGTCACCAAGTCCTTGCACTCGAGCCAGGGCCCCCCATCCCGCGGGGCTCTGGGGCTTGTCCTCCGTACACAGAAACCTGGAGAATCTTGTTTACCAGCCCCCCGCAAGTTAGAAGCCGCCGACTCAGACGTCTCAGGATTGGATTGAGGATGGCCCTCCGAAGGCATCAGTGAAGCTTCTGGAAGTTTGAGTGGAAAGATAGCAGCCTGAGTGGGAAGCAACACCAGCCGACAGACCAGGGGAAGCAGGTGTGACCATTCCAGAAGCAAGGTGCCTCGCTGTGTGATGGCCCAGGAGAAGAAGGATGTGGACCAGCCAACAAGAAGTCCTGCCATGAAAGGGAGGAACGGCGCCTCACAGGGTTCAGCAGACTAACTGAGCGGCAGCTGCAAGTAACCAGCACCTAAGACATGTGGTTCAGTCGTGAGCAGCTGCAAGTAACCAGCACCTAAGACATGCGGTTCAGTCATGAGCAGCTGCAAGTAACCAGCACCTAAGACATGTGGTTCAGTCGTGAGCAGCTGCAAGTAACCAGCACCTAAGACGTGGTTCAGTCGTGTCCAACTCCTTGCAACCCCATGGACTGCAGCACACCAGACTCCTCCGTCCTTCACCGTCTCCCAGAGTTTGCCCAGGTTCATGTCCACTGAGTCAGTGATGCCATCCAACCATCTCATCCTCTTCTGCAATGAATCAGCTAAGACATAACAGACTTAAAGGTGTGTTCGGCAGGGGAGTGCCTAACTCACTCTGGAAAGCTTTTTGGTGAAAAGTGATCGTAGTAAAGGTTTTCGTTTCATCTTACTGAAGTTCACTCGATGTACCTGAAAGAAGATGCTTCAGAGGACTCAGCCCTGTGCCGTGTCCCCGTCTGATATTCCTCATCCCAGCTCCTGGCTCACTGCAGCGCCCGACGTAGAGGGGACGTCTCCCTGCCAACGGGGCCGGGAGAGTGGAGTGTCATGGCTCTCCCCCGCGGGCAGAGAGGCAGAGACCCTGGCGTGGGAGTCTCGCGCTCACAGCCCCGGGGGAGAGTTGCCCCCAGAAGTTCTCTCTTCCCAACAGGAATCCTGAATGCCTTTTTCCCTCGGCCCCCGCGACAGTCACACCCGGTGCCGGGGAGGAAGGACACCGGCGCCCTTTCTGTCCTGCCCGCGCAAGGAAGCGAGGGGCAGCACGGGTGCCATCACAGCCCCTCCGAACTGGGGCGGGCTTCAAAGTGAGCAGTTGGCGCTTCCGTGGGGACAGGCCGTGCTCCCTGCGATCAGCCGCCGGTGGGGCCGCTCCCCCTCCTCACCTCCGTCCGATCTGCCGTCTGCAGCTGTTTCCGACAGGTGCTTGGGCTCTGCGCGGCAGATGGTGACCAAAATGGGCCACTTGGCAGGGCCTACTGCACGCCGCCCTCTGCCACACGCTGATGTGTGTACAGACACATGCCCAAGTGCAGCTTTGTCCTAAAGGACCGCCTGGGGGTCCAGGTGACACCAGAGGGCTCATTCCAGCGGACACCCTTGGTCCCTGGGCCCTTCCCCTCCACCTGAAACCCTTGGTGTTTGGCCACCAGACTGGAAATGGCCCGGGACCACCCCCAGACACCACTCTCTCCCTCCCACACTCGGCGGCCAAGTGAGGCCTCGCTGGTGTGTTTGCCCAGCACTGCCTGCTTCCCCAGGGCGCCCCGCGAGGCTTCGGGCTCAGCCCGATGAGACCCACGGAGGCCAGGCTGCAGCGCCCTCGTTGCAGGACTTCAGAGCAGAGGCCGCGGCTGAGCTGCTCCTGCCGTCTGTATCCCAGAGCGCAGTCCTGTGGACATAGGCTGGGGACAGTCCCAAATGCACTCGGAGTGTCATCCTTGTGAAACAGCAGGACGCGTCTGTGCCCTGGTGCCAGGGACAAGACACACAGCTCACGCTCAGGAGGGAGCCAGGGGCAGTGAGCGGCAGGCGCTTCCCAGGCCCCCTCTGCACCTGAGTGGAGAGCTGCCTGCTGACAAGGTGTCCCACCACCCCCTCAGAGGAGCAGGCCACCCCCAGCCCGCAGCGTTCCTGCCTATGGCCTCCAGGAGCCCCCCGCCCTGTGTTTGGGCTGCTCTTTCTAAACAGCTAAGCAGCCAAGGCAACCAGATGAGGTGACATCTGGCCTGAGACCGCTGCCAAGTCACTGCCGCTCCATCCCTGGCAGGAAGGAAGTGAGCTCTTTGTGCCAGATTCTTAAAGAGAGAGAGAGAAAATAAAACTGTGTGTTCCATGCCCCACATTTTTCCTTCTTTTTATACCCTGACACCTCGGCTGTCACTTTTTCTTTCCCTGCTGCTTGGGCGCCAAGGACCCAATATCCATTAACTGTTTAGAGCAGATACTTACCACCTGATGGGGATCAAAGCACTGGAATAAATGATGTGAGTAGGGCTGGCATGGGGAGATTTAAAAGTGAATTCTGAGGGAAATGCAGGGTGAAGAATCCGCCTGCCAGTGAAGGAGACACCGGAGATGTGGGGTCAGTCCCTGGGTCAGAAAGATCCCCTGGAGGAGGAAATGGCAAGCCACTCCAGTATTCTTGCCTGGAGAATCCCATGAACAGAGGAGCCCCACAGGCTACAGTCCAGGGGGTCACACAGTTGGATACAACTGAGCGCACACGCGTGCACACACGTGAGAACACGCGCACACACGTGAGCACACACATACGCCTGATGGCTTGTATGGGACAGAGGGTGACAGAAGGCAGCCATCCACAGTGTTTGCCATGGGATGAAGGGCCCTGTTCCCTGCCTTTTCACAGTATGGAGGAGGAACGTTAACAATTTTCACTGTATCCCATTCTTTTTGGAGTGACAGGAACAGCCTGGTGCCTGAGGGCCAGGCTGGAACTGGAAACCAGATTCATCCATTTGTGGCAGGCAGGGCAGCTAGAGAAAGTCCAGCTGGCAGGCCAAGTACGGCACCAGACAGTCATGGTAGCTTGTCGGCTGTGTGGCCTTGGGCAAGTTCCTTAACCTCTCTGAGCCTCTGTCATCCATCTGAAAAATGAGACAGTTTGTGAATGTCCAGCAAACACCTCTACAAGGTGATATTCTCCTTTGTATTTTTAGAGATGAGGACTTTGAGGTACAGACAGGATAAGGGACCTGGCCGGGTCACGCAGGTAAGTGGGGGTAGCCTGATAGGAAGCGAAAGGACAGAAAGGGGAGAGGTGGCATGGGGGTGCCCGGGAGCAGGCAAGCTGGAACTTATCTCAGGAAGGCCACACAGCAGATCCGGACAGCACAACCCAGGGCGTGTTGGCCCTCTCCCCTCCACACTGGCCACTAGACGTTGCTCATATTCAAGGCGCCCGCTTTTCCCTCTTGGCGTCAGTTAAGCCGATATCACGCTCCCAAACACAAGAATGTGTTATTTCTTTTCTGCATGTGAGCCGTGTCTCCCCTGCTCTGCGCTCGCTCCTTTGATTTGAGTCCTGCCTTGAGTCCTGCCTTGTCACGTGTGACATTTTCTTCGTGTGGTTGGTGAATGCAGCGGAGCCGTATATGTCACAGTGTGAAGGTTGGCATACCATCCCCAGCCTTTCACCAGCTCCCCTCAGCTCCAGATCCGGGCGGGGGATCCTGGCCTGAGTCAGCAGCCCTAGGGCGGTGGGGGACGCGGGGCAGAGGGTGTGTTATGATGACAGTGCAGGCGGAGGTTGTCGCTGGCGCCGCCTGGGAAGCGTTGACAACAGGGTGGACTCATGCTGCGTTCAGGACAAAGCATCAGGGTTTGCTTGATGAGTGTGATTTGCTGGGAGACGTCAGCAAGGAGAGAGCTGGGAATGGCAGTGAGAAGTAAAATTAGGGGGCTAGGTGGCTGCTTCTGTCGGGAATTCAGAGAGAGCGAGCGAGCAGGAGAAGATGAACGACCTTGGGAGACAGACAAGAAAGACTCCAGTTTGGGGTCTGGTGTGTCTGAAGCCCTGGGAGGGTGCATGGTGGGATTCAGGAAGCAAGAGAAGGGTCTGGCTCCCCCAGAGTATGGCAAGCGCGTCGTCCTTGGTCTACACAGCACAGCACCTGGCGTGTGGGGTGGTTTTGCATTTCTCCCAGGTTCTTGCATGCTCCTTGCACTTCTATTTTATGCCTTTTCTATCTCCTGTGGTGATTGCATTCTGAATCCAGATCCGATATTGATTCTGGCAGTTTTGCCAAGGATCCCTTAAATCTCTAAGCTACTCTGGCCATGCAGAGGTTCTTTGAGTAGATTAATGATTGCTAAAAAAAAAAAAAGAGCCAATAGATAACAAGAATTCTTTTTCCAAAGCAGTGGACACACTGACAAGCTCTGTTTCAGGGGTGATCATGAGAGGATCAGCATGGCAGACAATCTGTGTCGTCACAGGCAGGGAACTAGTTTAATGACAGGGCTCAAAAGCCAGAGATAAATGGCCACGTCGCTGGGAAGAAAAGTATCAAAAAGATTCGACATAAACTGGACCAGTCCCCAACTGACATCTCTGTAGTGATATTCAAAGGGGAATCTATTTTAAAAAATCCAAGTGTTTTGTTCTTGTTGTTGTCAGTCAGTAAGCCGTGTCTGACTCTTTGCAGCTCCGTGAACTGGAGCCCACCAAGTTTCCCTGTCCTTCACCGTCCCCTGGAGTTTGCTCAAACTCATGTTCATTGAGTCAGCGGTACCACTCAACCATTTCATCCTCTGTCACCCCCTTCTCTTGCCTTCAGGCTTCCCCAGCATCAGGGTCTTTTTTTCAGATGCGTCGGCTCTTCCCGTCAGGTGGCAAAAGTATTAGAACTTCAGCATCAGTCTTTCCAATGAGTACTGGAACGAAATAGGATTGCCTGGTTCGATCTCCTTGTTATCCAGGGAACTCTCAAGAGTCTTCTCCAGCACCAAGTTTTTAGATACAGTTAATTTCTTCCATCATGTTGAAAACAGACAATATACGTATTCTACCATGGTATACTGTCAATGGACCTGAAGTACATTTTAGTTCATAAGAGGGTAGCCACAGTGAGTGGTTAAGTGCAGGGACTCGGGGGTGGGACTGTCTCGGTTTGAATCCTGGTCCCTCTCTCGTCTCTGTGCTGAGCCCGAGGGGCTGTTACGAGGATGGCGTGTGTAATGCATGCAGGATGGTGCCTTGCACAGGGTGAGGGCTCCAGGCATGTCAGCTCTCAGCCCCTTGTCATCTCTGCCCTGCCCCTTACATCCACATTCTCTTCCTTGCCTGCCAGAAACACAGGATCTCCTGTAGGGTCTTCGTAGACTTTCATCAAGATATTTCTTCTTCGAGAAAATCAAAGGGAGAGAGATTATCCCCCGAGAACTGTGTCCAGGTTTTCCCCAGGAGGCACTGCCATTGTCCCACGGCAGTGCTCAATGCTCGTGCACCAGCGGAGCCCAGCACTCTGCTGCAGGAAGTCTGGCTCCCGGGCTGTCTCCCAAGTACCGAAAACCTGTGTGCCACGTAAAATGTGAAGTCACGCGTCAGATGTGTCTGACGAGGAAAGGGTGAAACGAGACTTCAGTTAGTAGGCTCTGCTTTTCCCACCTCCTCCAGGCATAATCCTACCACTTTCCCCAGCGGGACATACCGAGGGCTCAAAAAAAGATTACGTTGCTGTTGTTTAGTCAATAAGTCGTGTCCGACTCTTTGTGACCCCATGGACGGCAGCACACTCCCCAGAAGATCATAACATCTTCAAAGTAACTCAGAGCATATGAACAGTACTGCTGGGATGGAATGTGTTTTATCACTGACTCATTCATCCCCGTTTTGCAGAAGAGACGGCCAGGCCTCAAGGTCACGTGGTTTGATTGAGCCAAGAATAGAATTCAGACCCCTCTTGTCGGTCTTGTCTATATAAAGTGATCTACTTGAACGCCTGAGATATTATCAAGAAGTTTTGATGCTTGGGGATACAGAGTGCTGCTTTAAACACACAGCCTGTCGTCTCACCTCCAGGTATCATGGGTTCAGATCACCTTCACCGGAAAACGTGTGAGGTGATCTGTGCTGGCGTTACCACACTGAAGTTGTATAATTAGCTTATGTTCCTGCCATCTTCTCTCAAGGGAGTTCCAGTTCTCCCACTGGTTCTAAGCCTTAAAGAAAATTAAAATTATGCTTCAGCAAAGAACACCCATAGCCTATTTTGGATTCCTTTTTTTTTTTTTTTTAATGTTTGTCTCTTTTCTCCTTCTCTCCCTTCCTTTTATCTTTTGGAAAAAAAAAGAAAAACAATCCTGACTGTACTTCATTGCTAAGAAGCTTAAACAGCCTGAAGAGAGTCTTCATTAATCCAGACCCCTCCGTCTTATCTCCACTCAGGTGTCGTTTGTTCCTTTGTGATTGTGTTAGCAATTAGGAGCACTGAAGAGGCCAGGGCCCTCCCATGATGGCAGCTTAGCGCTTGCGATGCAGTTGCTGGAAGCCGGGAGACAGCGTAGGCCCATCACCTCCAGCTTCTGGGCTGCACACTGACAGTGTCACAGGGAACAGCCTTTTGTGGTCCATCTTCCCATTTACCTGCCCTGTGTCAGCTTTAAGCCTTAGAGGAAACCAACAAAAGCTTCTTTTCTTTCTTTCTTTAGCATCATCATATATTCTCTGCCATGCGAGGCTGGAAGCAAAAGCATTAAAGTAAAATATATCTTAAATGCATTTCCTCTTAGAGCTTTTATTTTACTTCATAGTCCTATTTTTGGTTTCCTTTGATAATAAAAAAAAAAAAGCCCAATCATTTCATTCTTAGCCCTAGACAATACAGTTCGAGGTTATACATATTGCAGCCCTGGGGAGAGTTTCTGCTTGCAAGCTGGCCAGTTTGCAGTTGACAGATGTAACCTACTCCAGGGCAGAGAAAGTCTCAAGGGAGGTTTTAATTTCTTAATATTGAAATGAGCACAACTTTTATTGTCTTAATCAGTGAATAAAAAAACAATAAAATTGCTAAGTCTCATTTGTTTTTTAAACTCAATGTAAGAGGATTTTAAGAAATTGCAATTGCTTTTTAAGTTACTGTTGAAAAGTTCATTTTCTCTGTGTTTGAGAAGATTCTTCCAGCGGTTCTGCAGATAGTCGTACCACAGAGATATGAACCATTCTTCCGGGCTTTTGCATGGATGGCACTCCTCAGTGGGGAAAAGGTGTGTGCTAAGGTGTGCAGAGTGAGTGTGCTTGTCTTTGAAGAGAGCACGACTTGGCTTTCATCACATTTCATGAGCTGAGGATCCAGGAGTATCCATTTAAAGTTGCAGCAGAAATTTTTTAATGCGAACTGCATTCTTTCAGACTATAGGCTACTTTTGGCAAGGGGCTCCATAGAGGAGTATTTCTGACTATGAATAAAGAAAAGATTTTCTGCTGGTAATTAGTAGCTTTTATAAAGTCATAATGAACATGTTTCAACTGTTTGTCTGAACAAGTAATTTTATACAAACAAAGCTGATTTATTGCATGCAGTCATTTGTACGTATTTCTTAGTTTAATCCAACCTAAGACAAATTTCTTAAAAATGAAGGTTCACCAGTTTCTGGGACCATATGTGAGTCAGTTGTGGTTCCCTCATACCTTGTACAGTCCCTTCAGAAGGACAGAATAGATGTTTCCTGCACTAAATTGAAAAAGAGAATTGCTTAAGGAGCTGGGTGTGTATATGTGGATATATATTTATATAGAGAGATATAGATACCATATGCAAATAAAATATGAAACAGCACCTTACAGATAGAGAGCCAGGATGCTCAGTGGGAGCATGGCAGAGTTTCAGGGCAGAGGTTGTGCACTTGCCATCAAAACTTAACTTTGGAATATATAAAGAATCCTCAAAACTCAACAATAGGAACAAATAAATCAGTTTAAAAACTGGGTAAAAGATTGGAACAGACACTTCACCACAGAAGATATACAGAAGGCAGATAAGAACATTAAAATACGCTTAATGTTATTGGTCATTAGGGAAATGCCAATTACAACTGTACTGGAAGACTGCTGCCCACCAGTCAGGATGGCTAAATTAAAAAGTAATGGCAGTACCAGGTGCTGACAAGATGCAGAGCAGTAGGACCTCTCACACATTGCTGGCGGGAATGCAGAATGGTGCGGCCAGTCTGGAAAACCCTTTGGGACTTTCTCATCCAATTCACTGTACACTTGCCACGTGACCCAGCAGTCCCGCCCACTCATAGGTTTTTACAATACCTAAGGGAATGCAGACTTATGTTAATACAAAACCTATGCTCAAATGTTTGGAGCAGCATTATTTATGATAGCCCCGAACTGAAAATAACCCAGATGTCCTTCAGTTGTTGAATAGATGGCCAGATCGTGGTATGTATACATCCGAGAATGCCTTGCTCACTCGCCTCTGGCTGACCTCAAAGCCCTACAAGAAGAGAGAGAGAAAAAAGGCAGAACTTAAAACCGCTGTCACGTTGAAGCTGCGTTTGCTCCAGCACACACGCAGGGCCAAAGGGTAGACGTCTCGTCGCTTCCCAACATGTAAGGAATCATTAAGTCTAAGAAGTCAATGAACAGACGAACGGCAGCACCAGCAACAAGCCCAGAGCAAGGGCCGTCTGATTATGGCTAGTTTTCAGGAGAAAATTATGGGACAAAGAAACATGGAAGGAAGACTCACTAGACGAAGACTTTAAATTAGCTATTATAAATATGCTCAAAGGCCTAAGGAAGCCATGCGTAAAGAATGAAAGGATGACTTCCCTGCTGGCTCAGTGGTAAAGAATCCGCCGGCCAGTGCAGAAGATGTGGGTTCCGTTCCTGACCCAGGAAGATCCCACATACCTCGGAGCCCCTAAGCCTGGGAGCCACAGCTACTGAGCCTGCGCTCGGGAAACCACCGGGTGAGAAGCCTGCACATCACCACTGGAGAATAGCCCCCCTGCTCACTGCAACTAGAGAAAAGTCCACACGGCAATGAAGACCCAGCACAGCCACAGCCAAGTAAATACAATTTGGAAAAAAAAAAAAAAAAGATGAAAGGAAAATATAAGACCAGTGCTCACCAAATAAAGAATATTAACAAGGAGATAGAAATTATATTGAAAAGAGAACTAAATAGAAATTCGAAGATATGATAACTTAAGCAGAAGAAGAAATCACTAAAGGGGTTGAGTTGGCAGAAGAGAGAGTGAACAAATGAAGCTAAGTTGATTGGAAGTGTCCAGTCTGAAGAACAGAATTGGAAAATATTGGTCATGGCTGCACAGCTCTGAGACGATGCCAAAGACCACTGAGATGTCAACTTCAAAATGAACAAAAGGAAGCACAGCTTAGAAAAGGCTCAGGAACACACGATTCAAAGGCAGACTGGTGGTGACCAGAGGATCATCCCTTAGTTAAACCCTCTTGCTTTACAGCTGGGGAGACAGAGGCCCAGGTGAGTGAGGCACGCTGCCCGGTGCCTGCGGTGCAATCGACACAAACTTCTTTATACATTTCACAATTCTAGCGACCAGCCAGCCCAGCTGACCCTAGACTTTTCTAGTCTTAACACTGACAGCCCCACAGGCTGAGGAGCCTCTGGTTGGTTGGTTGGTTAGTTGCTAAGTCATATCTGACTCTTTGCAGCCCCATGGACTGTAGCCCACCAGGCTCCTCTGTCCATGGGATTCTCCAGACAAGAATACTGGAGTGGGTTGCCATTTCCTTCTCCTGGGGATCTTCCCGACCCAGGGATGGAACCCAGGTCTCCTACATTGACAGGTGGCTTCTTTACCACTGAGCCGTCCTGGAAGCCCAGAGACCCCTGGGCCTGGGCAAATCAGGGTGGTTGGCTGTACTGTCTGCAGTGCAAACTGGGATGAATACTCTTTCCTGTCACTCTGAATCCCTGAAACTCATGCCTAAACGAGAAATGGTGGTATGCAGAAAAGTCCCTCTGCTTTGCTGAACTCAGTGTTCTAAACTTAAGCAGCTGGCATTTTGCTTTAAGTTCTTTTCTATTCAACCTTTCAGAATGAAGGATCTTTCCTTTTAATGAAATTTGCATTTCACCCACAAGGTAAAAGCCGGTGTCCTTGACTTCCCTGGAAGGTGACAAGTGGATGCTTTTGTAAACCAAACACTAGGGATGTAACAAAAACAGAGGTTGCCGTTAATTGAGTTCAAATATGAAAAAGCAGATGATAACCCTTAGAGACATATTCGGGAGAGAGAGAGAGATTCAGAGGAGAGACAGAAAGGAGAGGGAGAGAGAGCCATTTCCTGTAAAATGAGAAGCCGCGAAAGGAAAACTCATATAGGAAAAGTCACTTGAATTCCTTTTTGAACCCAGCAGATTCAAAAGGAAAGAGAAACCAGCAGTCCTTGAATGTGTGATTGATGTCAGTGACCTCACAGGTGAAAGAGGAGAGTGAAAAAGCTGGCTTAAAACTCCGTATTCAAAAAACTAAGAACATGACATCTGGTCCCATCACTTCATGGCAAACGGGGGGAAACGATGGAAACGGTAACAGACTTTATTTTCTTGGGCTCCAAAATCACTGTAGACGGTGACTGCAGCCATGAAATTAAGGGACGCTTGCTGCTTGGAAGAAAAACTATGACAAACCTAGACAGCATATTAAAAAGCAGAGACATCACTTTGCTGACAAAGGTCTGTATAATCAAAGCTATGGCTTTTCCAGTAGTCATGTACTGATGTGAGAGTTGGCCCATAAAGAAGGCTGAGTGCCAAAGAATTGATGCTTTCGAGCTGTGGTGTTGGAGAAGACTCTTGACAGTCCCTTGGACTGCAAGGAGATCAAACCACTCAATCCTAAAGGAAATCAACCCTGAATATTCATTGAAAGGACTGATGTTGAAGCTGAAGCTCCGATCCTTTGGCCACCTCATGCGAAGAGCCTACTCATCAGAAAAGACCCTGATGCTGGGAAAGATTGAAGGCAAGAGAAGAGGATGAGAGAGTTGGATGGCATCACTGACTCAATGGACGTGAGTTTGAACAGACTGTAGGAGCTGGTGAAGGACAGGGAAGCCTGATGTGCTGCATTCCTTGGGGTTGCAAAGAGTCGGACACAACTGAGTGAGTGAACAGCAACCTCATGGGTGGAGGAGGCACTGCAGAAAGCAGAGCCAGTGGGCGGGGCCAGATTTCAGCTACACAGCTCTGGGCTCCTCCCTGGGGTTGCAGCCTGACTGCTCAACTCAGCCTTCCCTTCCCACGCCAGGGCCACACCCAGTCCAACCTGCTCTGTGGCTCCGCCTCTCAATGCACAAAGTAAAGAAGGAAGGAGCCAGGAAATGGTGCTTGGGATTTGTAAGGTGCAGGGACGGTGAGGATGAAATGGAGTTGTGGAAAAATGAATAGCCACTTCCCCACCTTGACTCCGTTTGCCCTGAAGCCACGGCTGCGGCCAGGCAGGTGAACCTGAGAGCATCTGGCAGCTTTGCCTGGGTTCAGGTGAGTGCCTTCCTCCTGCAGAGTGTCCCTGCATGTCTCTGTGATCACAGGGCAGTGGATGGACAGGGTATGTGGCTGAGTTACCTTAAACGGGAGCGGACGGAAAAAGGTAGACCATAAACTCGATGGCTCTGAAGGTCTCCTTCTCTGTCTGCTTTTTTAAAAGACAGTTTTAGAAAATATTTATTTGTTTAATTGAACTGGGTGGGGTCTTAGTTGCAGCATGTGGGATCTTTAATTGTAGCATACGAGATCCAGTTCCCTGACCAGAGATTGAACCTGGGCTCCTGCATTGGAAGAGCTGAGTCTTAGCCACTGGACCACCAGGGACATCCCTCCCTCCCCCCGACCCCCCAGCCTGCTTTTGTCTCTTCCTGCTGTTCGGCTGAGTCCCGTTCAGATTCCTCCCGCCCCAGCCAGGCCCTCCAGCACCCTTCACATAAGCTTCATGACCCCTCCCTGCATGCACTTGGAGCAGACCCATCACTGAGCTCTCAGCAGTGGTCATAAGATTCCCCCGTCAGCCTCCACTCCTTTAGGAGCCCTTTCTCAGTGGGTTGGTTTTGCCACAGTAGACTCTGCACCTCTAGTATTCTGGCAAGTTCTTCCTTCTGTCTTCACACGTGTGTATGACCCGTCCCCTCTAGCAGAACCCTGCCCTCTTGATGGTGGATGGTGGTCCTCCGCACTCCCAGCCTGTGGGTGGGGCTCCCACCTTGTCACCGTGAGGGGTGTTGACCACTGCTCCGCACTCCCAGGCCATCCCATCCTCGTCCCTGTCTAAACCATAAACTCCTTGAACTCGGGGAACTTTTCCTCCTCGGTCCTGCCTCGCCAACATCTACTACATACATAGAGGGCACTTAAGAGTGCAGTTGCTCAGGTGCTTGTCACGATTCCCGCTCTAGAGACTGTCTTGTTCACCTCTCTGTTCCCAGTGCCTAGCACAGTCCACCACACCATCTGCTTTTGTCTCTTCCTGCTGTTCGGCTGAGTCCCGTTCAGATTCCTCCCGCCCCAGCCAGGCCCTCCAGCACCCTTCACATAAGCTTCATGACCCCTCCCTGCATGCACTTGGAGCAGACCCATCACTGAGCTCTCAGCAGTGGTCATAAGATTCCCCCGTCAGCCTCCACTCCTTTAGGAGCCCTTTCTCAGTGGGTTGGTTTTGCCACAGTAGACTCTGCACCTCTAGTATTCTGGCAAGTTCTTCCTTCTGTCTTCACACGTGTGTATGACCCGTCCCCTCTAGCAGAACCCTGCCCTCTCGATGGTGGATGGTGGTCCTCCGCACTCCCAGCCTGTGGGTGGGGCTCCCACCTTGTCACCGTGAGGGGTGTTGACCACTGCTCCGCACTCCCAGGCCATCCCATCCTCGTCCCTGTCTAAACCATAAACTCCTTGAACTCAGGGAACTTTTCCTCCTCGGTCCTGCCTCGCCAACATCTACTACATACATAGAGGGCACTTAAGAGTGCAGTTGCTCAGGTGCTTGTCACGATTCCCGCTCTAGAGACTGTCTTGTTCACCTCTCTGTTCCCAGTGCCTAGCACAGTCCACCACACCAGGATCGCTGAAGTTAGTTTATTAAATGAAATTGGAGAGTTTCAAAAACTTTATTTGCAGGAAAGTCACACGATGGGCTTGCGTGTCTTTCTGGAGCTTTCAGCCTCACACCCCAAACCAGGGAAGAGCAGGGTCCCTGATAGAGGAAATGAAATATTCTGTGGGGACTCCACTCCAGGTGGTCACTGGCCTCACACCAGGGCCAGCTGCGGCAGTGCTGGCTCCTGTGGCAGAGTGAAAGTGAAACTGTCAGTCGCTCATTCGTGTCCGACTCTCTGGGACCACATGGACTGTAGCCCGCCAGGCTCCACCCTCCATGGGATTCTCCAGCCAAGAGTACTGGAGTGGGTTGCCATGCCCTCTAGCTCACGCCGGCGCTGGAGGGCTTGTGCCCACAAATGACAAGGGTCCCTTCCACTTGCACCCTAGTGATCAGAGCAAGTCCCACGGGCAACTTGACATCAGGAGTGACATCGGCGGCCATGAACACAGTCCGTCAAGCTTGTCCTCTAGAGCAGGCGTTTTCAAGTCTATGTACATGGATCATCTGGAGAGGATTTTTTAAGACACAGATCCTGATTCAGTAGGTCTGGGGAGGCGGCCGGATTTTGCACTTCTCACCCTTGTCAACACTCTGAGGGCCAAGGGGAAAGCTTTGAATCCTTCCTGGTGAAACTAACCTCCTTCCCGACAACCCACCTCTGCAGAGACCGAACTCAGCTCATAGCGCTCTCGGTTTGTGTCGCAAACCAAGAAAAACCTCCTTGCCAGTCAGAAGACACTCGTGGTTCACCTCAAGGGCGAGGCGGGCAGAGAGGACTAGATAACGGAACCACAAACAGTGCGACCCAACTGCAAAGTCTGGAGGAGAGAGCACAAGGATGGGGCAGCTGTTCTAAGAAGCCAGAATCCAGAGGCCATCATTTGCATAAGCAGGTTTGGCACGTGGGCCGAATTAGGTCTAATTGTGTCACCTCTTGGTCGCCTGTGACTCCCGTAGTTTCCAGGAGCCCAGAAGGATCAGGGCAGCTCTGACCGGGTCTCATGAAGGCTTCAGCCCCATGGGGCATCCTCCTTGTCCGTGGCGCGTCGTTGCTGTCCCAGGAACTTCCTCTTGCCCTTGCAAGAGCTGACGGTCACTGATGGATGGGGGTGTCCGCGGTTCCAGGACCTGGAGCCCCTGTCACTCCAGGGTTCTCTCTGATGTTGGGGGTGGTCAGCCTGTCCCCTCCTCCTTGTGGGTGAAGCTGAACCACTGTGGGCAAGAGCACACCTTCTCCCCACATGTACCTGCGCTTGTGCGGTGCTGAACCGCAAACACACGTGCCTCTGCTCAGCTCAGGAGAGACGGCGTTTTTCTTCATAGTTCAGTTACTGCAAAGTCTGGAGGAGAGAGCACAAGGATGGGGCAGCTGTTCTAAGAAGCCAGAATCCAGAGGCCACCATTTGCATAAGCAGGTTTGGCACATGGGCCGAATTAGGTCTAATTGTGTCACCTCTTGGTCGCCTGTGACTCCCGTAGTTTCCAGGAGCCCGGAAGGATCAGGGCAGCTCTGACCGGGTCTCATGAAGGCTTCAGCCCCGTGGGGCATCCTCCTTGTCCGTGGCGCGTCGTTGCTGTCCCAGGAACTTCCGCTTACCCTTGCAAGAGCTGACGGTCACTGATGGATGGGGGTGTCCGCGGTTCCAGGATCTGGAGCCCCTGTCACTCCAGGGTTCTCTCTGATGGTGGGGGCGGTCAGCCTGTCCCCTCCTCCTTGTGGGTGAAGCTGAACCACTGTGGGCAAGAGCATACCTTCTCCCCACATGTACCTGCGCTTGTGCAGTGCTGAACCGCAAACACACGTGCCTCTGCTCAGCTCAGGAGAGACGGCGTTTTTCTTCATAGTTCAGTTCAGTTCAGTCGCTCAGTCGTGTCCGACTCTCTGTGACCCCATGAATCGCAGCACGCCAGGCCTTCCTGTCCATCACCAACTCCGAGAGTTCACTCAGACTCACATCCATCGAGTCAGTGATGCCATCCAGCCATCTCATCCTCTGTCGTCCCCTTCTCCTCCTGCCCCCAATCCCTCCCAGCATCAGTCTTTTCCAGTGAGCCAACTCTTCGCATGAGGTGGCCAAAGTACTGGAGTTTCAGCTTCAGCATCATTCCCTCCAAAGAATCCCAGGGCCGATCTTCAGAATGGACTGGCTGGATCTCCTTGCAGTCCAAGGGACTCTCAAGAGTAGTTTTATTTAAAAGCTGTGCCAGTCACTTTACATCCTTTCACCCAAAGTTTTGATTGATGGCAATCTGGCCAGCCCAAAGCTGCCGGTGGAATAAAACTGCTGACTTGGGCATTGGCTTTGACTGAGCTTATTAAACGTGCATGGTGTTTGTGCGGGCACGTGTGTGCAGGATGAAAACAGCACAGGATTCGATGGAATGAGATCTGGAAGAAACTGAAGGGCTCTCCGTTCAGAAAAGGAAAGTAGGAACTAGGAGGGGCTGTGCCTGTACATGCGCCCTGCCGCCACTAGAGGGCGGAGTTCAGGCCGGCCTCTGCGTCTCTTGGGTCCCGCCCAGAGCCTTTTTCTCTATCTAAGGCAGAGCTGACTGGCCTTAGGCAGCAGTCTCTGGTTGATTTGTTAAAAGTCCGCTCCTAATTTCCTGTGAGCTCAGTATCAAAAACTGGATTTCACTTCTAGGACGCTAATTTCTTCCCATGAAAATATCTTTTGAAAGTGATCATAACATGAAACACACTTACATGTTCCAAATAATTGCATCGAAACCAAACACATGGCTGAATTCCTTTGGTGGGTGGAGGAGATGGGGTTTGTTGGATCAGGCTTCACGAGGCTTTAAAACATATGCATCTGATGAGGTTTGAACTGCAGGTTCCTTCTTCCCTTTGTGGTGGCTTTCTCACTGGCAACAGAGCCATTTCTCACTGGGTCTTTAAACTGTGATTGAAATTAAGATACACCTAAAAATGGTTAAGATGGAGAACTTGAAGTTATGTGGATTTTACCACAATTTAAAAAAAAAAATAAGTGAGATGACCAAGAAATATGTTGCATGTTTTTGAGTCACAGGGATGTGAGCAGGGTTGGGGGGGTGGGGTGGGTTGTGATCCAAGTTTGGGCACCTAGGTCTCTTTTGGAGATTTTAAAATAACTCCTAAGGGGTTGGGGGTAGCACCTTCATCTGGGCTGAGGTGTTCTTGCAGCAGTGCTGGAACTAGTCAGGGGACAGGTTCTCATCTGAATCAACCCTGAATACTCTTTGGAAGGAGTATTCCAAAATACTGAAGCTGAAGCTGCAATACTTGGGCTGAAGCTGAAGCTACAATACTGTGGCCACCTGATTCAAACAGCTGGCTCGCTGGAAAATACCCTGATGGTGGGAAAGGTTGAGAGGAGGAGGAGAAGGGGGAGACAGAAAATGAGATGGCATCGCTGATTCAATGGCTGTGAACTTGGGCAAACTCCGAGAGCTGGCGAGGGACAGGGAAGCCTGGTGCGCTGCAGTCCATGGAATCGAAGAGAGTCAGGCACAACTTCCCGACTGAACAAGGACAGGCTCTCATCAGAGCTCAGCTGTGAGTGGCTGTGGACAAGCCTCCTCTCTCCCTGGGCTTTGCTGTCCTCCACTGAGAAATAACAGAAATAATTGTTTCCTCTTCGTGGGCTGGAGTGTGTGGAGAAGCGCTTTGGAGACAGTACAGGGGCCTGGGACTGAGGCGGCTGCTTTGCCTCGGTATCTGCCCTCGTCAGGCCCCCCTGTGGACCCTCCAGGCAGGCACTCAGGGTGGCGTCCGCCTGTCTTCACCGCACAGTAGGCCGGGCAGCCCCAGACACTGGGAGACTCAAAGCGGACAGCGAGCTCGTTAGCAGGTTGCAGAAGCAGAGTGGCCTTGTACTCACTCATTTTGTTGAAAGAAAGGCTTCCTGCCCGCAGCCCTGGAAAGATGGCCCAGGACACTCCCACAGGCAGAACATCTGCAAGGGAATGCCCCGCCACCTCTGCAGGCTGGGGCGGGAGCCGCGCTGGGCCCTGGGGGCAGGGAGCTCTGCCCAGCTCTGTGCGCACCCCACCCCCGCAACCTCTTTTTCCTGCCCCCCAGAGACGGGCAGTGCAGCCATAGAAGTAGGGCGTGCGTGGGAGGGAGTGGAGGTGGAGGCCTGCCTACCGAGGGCAGGTAGTGGGCTCCTTTCCCCCCGGCTGGGCGTTGATGGGAAAGTGGGCCAGGCCTGCCGCAAAGTCAGCACGTGCCAGGGTGCCAGGTGCCACCTCTGCCTGACCTTGGATGCTCCTCAGAGCACACTTACTATGCTCTAGGGTGCGTGTGTGTGTCTGTGTGTGTCCGTGTGTTGGTGTGTGTCTCTGTGCGTTTGTGTCTGTGTATGCGTCTCTCTATGTGTGTGTGTCTGTGTGTGCATGCCTCTCTAGTGTGTGTCTGTGTGTGTGCACATTGTGTGTGTGTGTCCGTGTGTGCGTACGTGTGTGTGTGTACCCCTTGGAGGAGGGTAGGCCCTGGGAGGGCCAGGGGGCAGTGACGTGTGTGTGCCCGTGTCTCTGTGTGTGTGTGTGTGTGTGTGTGTGTACCCCTCAGAGGAGGCAGGCCCTGGGAGGGGCTGGGGGCAGTGATTTGCTCTTGTTAAGGGTGCAACTGAGGAAGCAGAGGGCCAGGGCTCTGGGAAGGAGGGAAACCAGGACGAGGCAGGGTTTCTCGTTTTCCTACTTCCTCTGTCTTTTCATCCAGTACCTTTTGTGCAATTTTGTCCTCACTCCCCAGTTTCAGGTGGAGGTTGAAGATAGCCCTGAGCTAAGTAAGGCTTCAGCGCAGAGGCCGCTGGCCCAGTGCACGGGGCTGACCTGCACCGCAGAGCAGACGTGGCCAGGATGTCCTGGTCTAACGGGAAGTGCAGGAGGGCAGCGTGCGGTTCTGTCTCCGGTGGGCTTTCAACGCCGTTTATTCTCAGGCCCTCCTCTCAAATGAGAGTGTGGTGTCTGCCATCTTGTGGCGGAGCTTGGTACTGCCGGCCCCCGCC
Organism: Oreotragus oreotragus; assembly: GCA_006410675.1. Taxonomy (NCBI): domain Eukaryota; kingdom Metazoa; phylum Chordata; class Mammalia; order Artiodactyla; family Bovidae; genus Oreotragus; species Oreotragus oreotragus. The sequence goes on along the minus strand of SJYX01015779.1, from coordinate 180,946 downwards.
CCACACCTCCTCCCTGCGGCTCCAGAAGGCCTCTGCTCTCCGGGTGGTGGTGGGTAAGGGGCGCTCAGAGCCTGGCCAATACGCGCTCATTGCCGCCGGCTCCCTGCCTCTGGGAAAAGAAGCTTCTGGAGAAGGCGGCTGTGAGCTCCAGGGCCTTATGAAGGTTGACGTTGTTTGTACCAGGAGGGTGGCCGTTTGGGAGGGAGAGGGGTCCATGCTGAGCGGGTGGTGAGTGAGGAGGTGACCCACAGAGAGAATGAGCCAGGGTGGGGAGTGAGCGGGTTCTGAGATTCTCAGAGCAAGCCGACTCTCATCCAGAGCGGTCCATCGTGGCCTCGGCAGGGAAAGTGTCAGGTCAGAATTTAAGGCCACCTTGGCACATGGGGACTCGTGTCGGAGCTTAGGATCTCCTGAGTGGGGACCAGGGTCCCTGCATTGTGGCTGAGCTTCAGCCTGGCGAGGGTGTGACCTCTGCTGCTAAGTCTGGGACCCTCAGAGTCCAACCTTCGATTTGGCACTTGGCTCTGGCTACAAGAGACAGGACATTAGTATCAATATCTGAGGTCAGTCTGAGAAGCTCTCTGGTTCTCTGAACTTGGGCCAGGCTTGTCAGGTCCCAGCCCCACATCTTTCTCTTTCACAAGCTCTTAAGTGGCTCCCGGAGCACAGCATGCACGTGAGTGCCGGGATGCAGCACTGCCCACACCCAGGCCACAGCCACCTCACGTGGCAAAGCCAGCCGCCCACCAGTGGGCCTTCTTCACAGGCAAACCTTAGTGACCGTGGAAGTAAATGCCTGGTACCACACACGGGGGGGTGGATGGGGGGGCACCACTGTGCTTGCACTCACAGTGAGGCCACTCTTGACTCGAAGACTGAGCAGGATGGTTAACCTGGTCTTGATGCGCAGGGAGGTTTTGGTTCCTGCAAACAGTTCTGGCACCAAAGGCCAAGTTCACTGGCTGGGGTTCAACACAGAAACAGAACATGTTTGAGATCTCTTAAGGGGGGTAGTTTTACAAAGAGAATTTGGTGCCTCCAGAATAATCTGAAAGGCTGTTGGAGTGAAGGTCAGGGAACAGCACCTCTGGAACTAGGGAGGCCAAAAAGTGACAGAAACTGCTAGAATCACTGTGATGACTGTAATTGTCCTCAGCACAAGAGCCCATGGTTCTCAGGAGGAGCTGACGGAGCCCCAGGTCTGCTTTGTGCCCACTCCTTGTGCCCCTCCTCACAGCTATACCTGGCGGGTGGCGGCTTCTCCTTGGATTTACCTGCCAGGGGCCACATGCACATCTTCCACTGGTGGGATCTAGACTGGGGCCGCTGGCGGTAGGATCTGGGAAATGGAGTTCCCCTACTTGCAGCCAGGCTTCCCTGGTGGCTCAGGTGGTAAAGAATCTGTATGCCAATACAGGATGCCTGAGTTCACTTCCTGGGTTGGGAAGATCCCTGGAGAAGGGAATGGCAACCCACTCTGGTATTCTTGCCTGGAGGATCCCGTGGACAGAGGAGCCTGGCGGGGTACAGTCCATGGGGCCACAGAGAGTCGGACACGACTGAGCGACTAACACTTTCATTTTCACTTTCAACTTGCAGCCTCTGCAATAGCAGGGCAAGCTGAGGGCATCAGGGGCCAAAGCGCAGTGCTGGACACACACTTAAATACCAACAATAGTGATAGTTATTTCCTTCAGATGGCTGTTGTGAAGCTGAGATTAACACAGATTGTGGCACATGGTAAACCCTCGATAACTGCTCGTTGACAAAAGATTGTCCCAAAGTCAGAATGGCTCCCCATTTTCCTTTCTAAACCTTATAAGGAAACTGCCTGCATCTGAGCTGTGGGGTCCAAACCTCAAGCCTTGGTGAGGCCCCTTCCATTAATCCTGCACCTGCCCTGCATCTGATCCTCTGTTGGCCTCATTCTGGCTCGGAGGACTGGCAGGAGATCCAGCAGAAAGGTGAAGGCTCTCAGGGAAGAATGGATCAGTGACTCCTGCATGCTTGCTAAGTCGCTTCAGTTCAGTTCAGTTGCTCAGTTGTGTCCGACTCTTTGCGACCCCATGAATCACAGCACGCCAGGCCTCCCTGTCCATCACCAACTCCCCCAAACTCGTGCATCAAGTAGGTGATGCCATCCAGCCATCTCATCCTCTGTTGTCCCTTTCTCCTCCTGCCTCTAATCCCTCCCATCATCAGGGTCTTTTCCAATGAGTCAACAATTCGCATGAGGTGGCCAAAGTCTTGGAGTTTCAGCCTCAGCATCAGTCTTTCCAGTGAACACCCAAGACTGGTCTCCTGTAGGATGGACTGGTTGGATCTCTTTGCAGTCCAAGGGACTCTCAAGAGTCTTCTCCAACACCACAGTTCAAAAGCATCAATTCTTTGGTGCCCAGCTTTCTTCACAGTCCAACTCTCACATCCATATATGACCACTGGAAAAACCATAGCCTTGACTAGATGGACCTTTGTTGGCGAAGTAATGTCTCTGCTTTTCAATATGCTATCTAGGTTGGTCATAACTTTCCTCCCAAGGAGGAAGCGTCTTTTAATTTCATGGCTGTAATCAACATCTGCAGTGATTCTGGAGCCCCCAGAAATAAAGTCTGACACTGTTTCCACTGTTTCCCCATCTATTTCCCATGAAGTGATGGGACCAGATGCCATGATCTTCGTTTTCTGAATGTTGAGCTTTAAGCCAACTTTTTCACTCTCCTCTTTCACTTTCATCAAGAGGCTTTTTAGTTCCTCCTCACTTTCTGCCATAAGGGTGGTGTCATCTGCATATCTGAGGTTATTGATATTTCTCCCGGCAATCTTGATTCCAGCTTGTGTTTCTTCCAGTCCAGCGTTTCTCATGATGTACTCTGCATATAAGTTAAATAAGCAGGGTGACAATATACAGCCTTGACGTACTCCTTTTCCTATTTGGAACCAGTCTGTTGTTCCATGTCCAGTTCTAACTGTTGCTTCCTGACCTGCATATAGGTTTCTCAAGAGGCAGGTCAGGTGGTCTGGTATTCCCATCTCTTTCAGAATTTTCCACAGTTTATTGTGATCCACACAGTCAAAGGCTTTGGCATAGTCAATAAAGCAGAAATAGATGTTTTTCTGGAACTCTCTTGCTTTTTCGATGATCCAGCAGATGTTGGCAATCTGATCTCTGGTTCCTGTGCCTTTTCTAATACCAGCTTGAACATCTGGAAGTTCACCATTCATGTACTGTTGAAGCCTGGCTTGGAGAATTTTGAGCATTACTTTACTAGCGTGTGAGCTGAGTGCAACCGTGTGGTAGTTTGAGCATTTTTTGGCATTAATGTCAGAATGACATTAGCTCGTTAGAAACTCGAGTACAGCACGCACACGGGACAGAAAGCCCCCCTAGAAGTGTCCCCTCCCAGTGGAAACAGTGACTTCTACTTCCTGGTTGTCCTGTTTCCAGGCGCAGCCCACACGTACTCTGTATTCCTGGACACCGCCCCATCAACCACTGCCTCCTTGCCTCAGCAGAAGGCAGACAACAACAAAGCCTCCACACTAATCAGCCATCCTCCACACCTTCACCCTCGGGTCAGCACATCTGTGCACGCTTGACTGTTCAAAGATTCTTTGAAAAATCCAGCACCTGTGACACTCACAACTCCATTTTAACAGCTTAGAACTGAACGCCCAACAAAAAGCCAAAAGGTGTCAGCTACCAGGAGGCTTCTGCTCCTTCACAACCTGCGCTGCCTGTCTGAACAGCCGCCCCGCGCTCGCCACTCACTCACGTGGACGCGGGATGACGAACGCTCTGCCGAAGTGCAAACCTGCACTTTCTCCGACGGCTCACACACCCCCGGATATTAAATGCCAAGCCAGAGAAGCCCTTTCTGCACAACTCTGTGCAAAGAAGGGGGCACAGGCGGTGCCCGGCACCATGTGCGCCTCGACACGGTGGCAGTGGGAAAGTCTGCCTGCCAGCTCACCCACGTGGAAGGAAGCAGGAGAGCTCGCAGCTGTGCACCAGGCAGATCAGAACCGAGCGAGGTGAAGCGCTTCTAAACTGGCCGTGGCTTCACGGCAAGAATCACTGGAAGGGTGGGAGGTGGGAGGGGGGTTCATGTTTGGGAGTTTGTGTACACCCGTGGCAGATTCATGTCAATGTATGCCAAAACCAATAAAGTGCTGTAAATTAAAAAAAATTAAAAAATAAATATCGAAAAAAAAAAAAAAAGAATCACTGGACGCAAACAATCCCACCAGGCGGACAGAGAAGCTCAGGGCAACAAGGAAACAAAACCACCTGGTGGTACTCAGGGTCCGGGCCCAGCAAAGGCGGCTAGAATACAGGAAGGGGTGCTCGTGATGCCGCGCGTGAGCGCGAAAGGACGCCGCCACGCTGCCGAGGCCCGTCGCGCACAGCGCTCACCCAGCCACGTACTGCGCAGGGGTGGCTGTTTCGCTGGGGAAGATGTGGCGCTAAAGGTAAGAAGCTTAGCGACAGAACGGCAATCGGGGGGCAGCTGAGGAACCAGGGGGCAAAGACCGTGTCGTTTTACCAGAACCAAACCTGTTGCGTTTAGATGCTGTTCTTCTGTTTGGCAAAGGTGGAGTATAGCAGTTTTAGTAAAATATAAAGATGGCCATAAAAACCCATCACCTTCTCTGCAAGGGAGGCACCCACATGTGCAGCCCAAAAGGACACGAAAGCAGACGGAACACGCTCCAACGTGGGGGCCAGGGACAGAGTGCCAGGCCCAGCCGTGGGTGCAGCCACTGACACCAGAGGCCACCCGCCAGCAGAGGCCACCCCGCCAGCAGAGGCCACCCCGCCAGCAGAGGCCACCCCAACAACCGTGCCGGCGCCCCAGGGACTCTGCGTGATCAGAGGCGCTACTAATGCCTACGTTACCAGGTGTTCCGGGGCGCTCACAGTGAGTTCAGGGCGCTTTTCTACGTGCCCTATCTACCTAACCACTGCCCGTGGCAAGCGTGGTTGAGCTAAAACTGCCATACCAAGGCTTCAAGGAAACCAGCAGGCCTGAAGCCATCTACTCACAGATTCAGTCTCGCTGACCAGAAACTGGTGAAACTTTTCCAGCTGTGGAGACTTTCTCAAGATTTTTCGACTTAGATTTGTGTGCCAGGCAAGTTCTTCAGGATACCTGACCGAAAGGAAAGTAAAACACGTAAGGGTTACACACTGAAGCGGCTCTGCAGCGCCTTCATCCCACGGCTCAGGGGCCGAGCGGACGCCCGCCGCGTGCTGGCTGCTCACGCCCCGGCCCCGGCCCCCGAGGACGCGCGGCAGACACGGCTCAGGGGCCGCGGCTCACACAGATCTGAAACAACGCTGCGGGGCAGCTATCAGAACGTCCGGCACTTGATTACAGCATTTGCTTAGTTTTTCACTATTTCTCAAACCAAGCAGTCCAGTAATATCGTGAAATGTTCTATATACCCCCAAACCTTGGAAATAAAAAACGCCTTAATCTGATGTTTATGCAGACCAAAGAACAAAGCCTCTCCTGCCGTCTATGTAAACATGCTTGAACGGTGTGTAAACGATGCCACCACAGATGAGGAAGTCTGTGGTTTCACCGTCCGGTGCACCTGTCCACCCACTGCAGTCCAGCAGCACGGTCAGTACACGGACAGGACACGTGGGGCCACACTCAGCGGCACGCGGCACTCAGTGGCAAACCTTACCGCACTGAGCATTAACTCTGAGCTGTAACGCTGAGCTCAATTTAACGCGGGGGTCACAATGTTGCCCTGGGTCAAACCGCAGCTAAGGTGACAGCTGTGAAAATGGAACGGAATGTTTGAAAAACAACACGTTTGCTTTGAGAATCCGAGTGACTATCTGACAGAGACAAACTGAGGCGTAAGATCTGAAGAAACTGCTCAACTGTAATTTTATCATTAGCTTTATCTGATCAGTGCTTCCCACCAAATTATGACGATTAAACTGGCTGAACCTGTTCATGGCCACCCTCAAAATATCCCGGAACTTTTGTTTCTATTTCTTATGCTTGCTTCCCTCTTCAATATTTAACCTGTTTCAAAAATACAAAACCAAAATGCAATCATACTTATTCGGCAATTTTAAAAAGTGTTTAGCTGTAAATACTCCCTGTGGCCTCAATAGAGGTGAGCGGCAGGGATTCCTGTGGGTTGGCTCCAGCTGTGTAGCTGAACAGAACCTGCCGCCCCTCTGCAACCTTTGTGTGTATTTATGTGCTTGCGCTCAACCTTGTCCAGCTCTTTGCAGCCTCATGGACTGCAGCCTGCCAGGCTCCTCTGTCCACGGGATTTCCCAGGCAAGACTACGGGCCTTTGGTGATAGCCAAACATCTGCTTTCTTAAGATTCCTGGCAAACGGAACTGGCTGTGATCAACGACAGCACACGTGGCGGTAACTACCTTATCAAACCACCGAGCGTCACTAATTTGAATGATGCCTCCCGTTACTTATTGTACGAAGCTGAACTTTCATTTTCTAATAGAGAGCAGACTCTAGGTATAACTTGAGGCAATATTTCTTTATGTGCTTTATTAGTTAAGTTTCTAGTACTTAAAAATGTAAATTTATTATTACAAGAATAAAATCTGACTGTCAGTTATAATTACAAAAGCTTTTCATCTTATGAGAAAATTACTTAACTTTCAAACAGTTAACTACAGACAGACTGAGTTAAAAAGAAGTCTCTCTCTATATATATAACATCTAGGATAACTCATCATCAACTCAACTAAAAAGAACATAAACAGAATGACAATAAGGTGCATTTGCAACAACTCATTGTCAAAACAAGGCCTTCTAAAAAATGCTTTAATCGCTCACAGTTCCCAGTCTATGAAAGGGAAGAAAAAAAAAATGAAACCTGCCCACGCTCTAAGTCCTATACATAACATTCCTTCTAGAAAACCTGGTCCCCCAAAATACTTCTCCTACATTACATCCCACTATGTCTCAAAAGGTTAAAAGACTATTAAGATCTCTTTCTGCAATTTCCACAATATAAGAACCACCAGGAAGTATTTTGTTTCTGCTTTATTTACTGATTTATGGGTATCCCACACCTGACCAGTGAATTTGATTTAATGTTTATAGAATAAAACTGTCTCACACTTCTCACTGATAATGAAAACGGTGAGTATTAGGAACTCGTATCTTACAACATGTTGCTCAGACCCGTCAGCTGTGAAGAGAAGGCCCCCCGGCTGTTACTGGGGTGACTCCTTGCATTCTTCACCGACAGAATATCTGCAGGGCGTTCCGAGAGGTCTGGAATTGACTGGTCCTGCCCCGAGATCCGAAGTTCAACAATCAAGAGTGAAAAAAAGCCATTAACCATTCAATGGGCCGATTAAACCAAAGTCCGACTGCAGTCTGCAGACAATAATAAAAATAGCGAGGAGACTAATTCCACGCAGGCTGGGGCTGTGGAAGAAAACTGCACCAGGACAGACAAGAAAGACGCCCTCTCCAGGGCCGGCTCTCCGACCCCACTTTCGGCCCAGGGGCAGAGCGGGCAGAGGCGGCTGCATCTGAATGCTGCGCTTCTGGACGCAGGGTGGAAGGAATGCATGTTTCCGGGTACTGTGTGAGGCAGCAAAAGCAGGAAAGATTATTATGCATAGAAATGTGCAAAGACAATCCTAAACCTGCTTTTGAAAACGTCAGACACCCCAACTTCGAGCACCAGGGCCATCAAATCTCCAAACCAGGGCACAGTCCAAGAGCTCAGTGCACAGCCCAGTGACCGAGAGGGGGGCCTGCTCGCCATGTGACGGCCACCACACTCGCTGATGCTGCAGACACAGCAGGGGGGACACCTTCCTTATCTGCTGGCCTCAGCACCTGGCATCGGAGTCCTTTTCCTGTTCTCTTAACAGTCAAGCTTCTAAACTCTGATTAAAACTGTTTAACAAAAAAGCCATCATGAAAGTTTTTGGTGTAATACTGCAGGCTTATTCCTGTATCCCAGAAATGCGCTCTGTAATGGTGACATTTGGTTTTGATCTGATTTAAGCATCTGGCCATTCAGTACTCATTCCACTGTGGATGCCGTGCACATCTGTGATACGGACACTAAACATCCAAACGGCCAACAAAAGAATGAAAAGCAAGCAAACGCACAGACCAGGAACAATGAAACCTCATTTGGCTTGTGATGAACAAAGGTCAGCCAAAGAGAAAAGATACATCAAACGCTTGAACAGTCAAAACTTCAAAAGCTGTCAGGAAACGCTGGTTAAGTTCATCTTCTCCAGCAGAAAGTGAAGAGGAACTAGAGTGCCTTGATGAGGGTGAAAGGAGAGTGAAAAAGCTGGCTTAAAACTCAACATTCAGATCATGACATCCAGTCCCATCACTCCGTGGCAAACAGAAGGGGAAAATATGAAAACAGTGACATTTTATTTTCCTGGGCTCCAAAATCACTGCAGACAGTGACTGCAGCCATGAAATTCAAAGACACTTGCTCCTTGGAAGAAAAACTATGACCAACCTGGACAGTGTATTAAAAAGCAGACATCACTTTGCCAACAAAGGTCCACCTAGTCAAAGCTATGGTTTTTCCAGTAGCCAGTATGGCTCTGAGAGTTCGACCATAAAGGCGGCTGGGGTCCAAAGAACCAGTGCTTTCAAACAGTATCACTAACT
>SJYX01015779.1:159245-171266 GCA_006410675.1 Oreotragus oreotragus | reverse complement strand
AAAAAAAAAGAATCACTGGACGCAAACAATCCCACCAGGCGGACAGAGAAGCTCAGGGCAACAAGGAAACAAAACCACCTGGTGGTACTCAGGGTCCGGGCCCAGCAAAGGCGGCTAGAATACAGGAAGGGGTGCTCGTGATGCCGCGCGTGAGCGCGAAAGGACGCCGCCACGCTGCCGAGGCCCGTCGCGCACAGCGCTCACCCAGCCACGTACTGCGCAGGGGTGGCTGTTTCGCTGGGGAAGATGTGGCGCTAAAGGTAAGAAGCTTAGCGACGGAACGGCAATCGGGGGGCAGCTGAGGAACCAGGGGGCAAAGACCGTGTCGTTTTACCAGAACCAAACCTGTTGCGTTTAGATGCTGTTCTTCTGTTTGGCAAAGGTGGAGTATAGCAGTTTTAGTAAAATATAAAGATGGCCATAAAAACCCATCACCTTCTCTGCAAGGGAGGCACCCACATGTGCAGCCCAAAAGGACACGAAAGCAGACGGAACACGCTCCAACGTGGGGGCCAGGGACAGAGTGCCAGGCCCAGCCGTGGGTGCAGCCACTGACACCAGAGGCCACCCGCCAGCAGAGGCCACCCCGCCAGCAGAGGCCACCCCGCCAGCAGAGGCCACCCCAACAACCGTGCCGGCGCCCCAGGGACTCTGCGTGATCAGAGGCGCTACTAATGCCTACGTTACCAGGTGTTCCGGGGCGCTCACAGTGAGTTCAGGGCGCTTTTCTACGTGCCCTATCTACCTAACCACTGCCCGTGGCAAGCGTGGTTGAGCTAAAACTGCCATACCAAGGCTTCAAGGAAACCAGCAGGCCTGAAGCCATCTACTCACAGATTCAGTCTCGCTGACCAGAAACTGGTGAAACTTTTCCAGCTGTGGAGACTTTCTCAAGATTTTTCGACTTAGATTTGTGTGCCAGGCAAGTTCTTCAGGATACCTGACCGAAAGGAAAGTAAAACACGTAAGGGTTACACACTGAAGCGGCTCTGCAGCGCCTTCATCCCACGGCTCACGGGCCGAGCGGACGCCCGCCGCGTGCTGGCTGCTCACGCCCCGGCCCCGGCCCCCGAGGACGCGCGGCAGACACGGCTCAGGGGCCGCGGCTCACACAGATCTGAAACAACGCTGCGGGGCAGCTATCAGAACGTCCGGCACTTGATTACAGCATTTGCTTAGTTTTTCACTATTTCTCAAACCAAGCAGTCCAGTAATATCGTGAAATGTTCTATATACCCCCAAACCTTGGAAATAAAAAACGCCTTAATCTGATGTTTATGCAGACCAAAGAACAAAGCCTCTCCTGCCATCTATGTAAACATGCTTGAACGGTGTGTAAACGATGCCACCACAGATGAGGAACTCTGTGGTTTCACCGTCCGGTGCACCTGTCCACCCACTGCAGTCCAGCAGCACGGTCAGTACACGGACAGGACACGTGGGGCCACGCTCAGCGGCACGCGGCACTCAGTGGCAAACCTTACCGCACTGAGCATTAACTCTGAGCTGTAACGCTGAGCTCAATTTAACGCGGGGGTCACAATGTTGCCCTGGGTCAAACCGCAGCTAAGGTGACAGCTGTGAAAATGGAACGGAATGTTTGAAAAACAACACGTTTGCTTTGAGAATCCGAGTGACTATCTGACAGAGACAAACTGAGGCGTAAGATCTGAAGAAACTGCTCAACTGTAATTTTATCATTAGCTTTATCTGATCAGTGCTTCCCACCAAATTATGACGATTAAACTGGCTGAACCTGTTCATGGCCACCCTCAAAATATCCCGGAACTTTTGTTTCTATTTCTTATGCTTGCTTCCCTCTTCAATATTTAACCTGTTTCAAAAATACAAAACCAAAATGCAATCATACTTATTCGGCAATTTTAAAAAGTGTTTAGCTGTAAATACTCCCTGTGGCCTCAATAGAGGTGAGCGGCAGGGATTCCTGTGGGTTGGCTCCAGCTGTGTAGCTGAACAGAACCTGCCGCCCCTCTGCAACCTTTGTGTGTATTTATGTGCTTGCGCTCAACCTTGTCCAGCTCTTTGCAGCCTCATGGACTGCAGCCTGCCAGGCTCCTCTGTCCACGGGATTTCCCAGGCAAGACTACGGGCTTTTGGTGATAGCCAAACATCTGCTTTCTTAAGATTCCTGGCAAACGGAACTGGCTGTGATCAACGACAGCACACGTGGCGGTAACTACCTTATCAAACCACCGAGCGTCACTAATTTGAATGATGCCTCCCGTTACTTATTGTACGAAGCTGAACTTTCATTTTCTAATAGAGAGCAGACTCTAGGTATAACTTGAGGCAATATTTCTTTATGTGCTTTATTAGTTAAGTTTCTAGTACTTAAAAATGTAAATTTATTATTACAAGAATAAAATCTGACTGTCAGTTATAATTACAAAAGCTTTTCATCTTATGAGAAAATTACTTAACTTTCAAACAGTTAACTACAGACAGACTGAGTTAAAAAGAAGTCTCTCTCTATATATATAACATCTAGGATAACTCATCATCAACTCAACTAAAAAGAACATAAACAGAATGACAATAAGGTGCATTTGCAACAACTCATTGTCAAAACAAGGCCTTCTAAAAAATGCTTTAATCGCTCACAGTTCCCAGTCTATGAAAGGGAAGAAAAAAAAAATGAAACCTGCCCACGCTCTAAGTCCTATACATAACATTCCTTCTAGAAAACCTGGTCCCCCAAAATACTTCTCCTACATTACATCCCACTATGTCTCAAAAGGTTAAAAGACTATTAAGATCTCTTTCTGCAATTTCCACAATATAAGAACCACCAGGAAGTATTTTGTTTCTGCTTTATTTACTGATTTATGGGTATCCCACACCTGACCAGTGAATTTGATTTAATGTTTATAGAATAAAACTGTCTCACACTTCTCACTGATAATGAAAACGGTGAGTATTAGGAACTCGTATCTTACAACATGTTGCTCAGACCCGTCAGCTGTGAAGAGAAGGCCCCCCGGCTGTTACTGGGGTGACTCCTTGCATTCTTCACCGACAGAATATCTGCAGGGCGTTCCGAGAGGTCTGGAATTGACTGGTCCTGCCCCGAGATCCGAAGTTCAACAATCAAGAGTGAAAAAAAGCCATTAACCATTCAATGGGCCGATTAAACCAAAGTCCGACTGCAGTCTGCAGACAATAATAAAAATAGCGAGGAGACTAATTCCACGCAGGCTGGGGCTGTGGAAGAAAACTGCACCAGGACAGACAAGAAAGACGCCCTCTCCAGGGCCGGCTCTCCGACCCCACTTTCGGCCCAGGGGCAGAGCGGGCAGAGGCGGCTGCATCTGAATGCTGCGCTTCTGGACGCAGGGTGGAAGGAATGCATGTTTCCGGGTACTGTGTGAGGCAGCAAAAGCAGGAAAGATTATTATGCATAGAAATGTGCAAAGACAATCCTAAACCTGCTTTTGAAAACGTCAGACACCCCAACTTCGAGCACCAGGGCCATCAAATCTCCAAACCAGGGCACAGTCCAAGAGCTCAGTGCACAGCCCAGTGACCGAGAGGGGGGCCTGCTCGCCATGTGACGGCCACCACACTCGCTGATGCTGCAGACACAGCAGGGGGGACACCTTCCTTATCTGCTGGCCTCAGCACCTGGCATCGGAGTCCTTTTCCTGTTCTCTTAACAGTCAAGCTTCTAAACTCTGATTAAAACTGTTTAACAAAAAAGCCATCATGAAAGTTTTTGGTGTAATACTGCAGGCTTATTCCTGTATCCCAGAAATGCGCTCTGTAATGGTGACATTTGGTTTTGATCTGATTTAAGCATCTGGCCATTCAGTACTCATTCCACTGTGGATGCCGTGCACATCTGTGATACGGACACTAAACATCCAAACGGCCAACAAAAGAATGAAAAGCAAGCAAACGCACAGACCAGGAACAATGAAACCTCATTTGGCTTGTGATGAACAAAGGTCAGCCAAAGAGAAAAGATACATCAAACGCTTGAACAGTCAAAACTTCAAAAGCTGTCAGGAAACGCTGGTTAAGTTCATCTTCTCCAGCAGAAAGTGAAGAGGAACTAGAGTGCCTTGATGAGGGTGAAAGGAGAGTGAAAAAGCTGGCTTAAAACTCAACATTCAGATCATGACATCCAGTCCCATCACTCCGTGGCAAACAGAAGGGGAAAATATGAAAACAGTGACATTTTATTTTCCTGGGCTCCAAAATCACTGCAGACAGTGACTGCAGCCATGAAATTCAAAGACACTTGCTCCTTGGAAGAAAAACTATGACCAACCTGGACAGTGTATTAAAAAGCAGACATCACTTTGCCAACAAAGGTCCACCTAGTCAAAGCTATGGTTTTTCCAGTAGCCAGTATGGCTCTGAGAGTTCGACCATAAAGGCGGCTGGGGTCCAAAGAACCAGTGCTTTCAAACAGTATCACTAACTCACTGGACAAGAATCTGAGCAAACTCCAGGAGATGGTGAAGAACAGGGAAGCCTGGTGTGATGTAGTTCATGGGGTCACAGAGTCAGATGCAACTGAACAACAAACTGCCAGGCAATGATGGTTAAATTCACCTTTTTATAGTAACCATTTAAAATGTATTGTTGTCCTTTTGTGAGAATTCTCAGTACCTGAAAGTTGCTAATCTGCAATGTGTAACTGTTAACAACTTTGTGACTTCCATAGCCCAGGCTGTGAGACTATTCAGAGTTCCTTGGACTGCAAGCAGATCCAACCAGTCCATCCTAAAAGAAATCAGTCCTGAATGTTCACTGGAAGGACTGATGTTGAAGCTGAAACTCCAATCCTTTGGCCACCTGATGCAAAGAACGGACTCACTGGAAAAGACCCTGATGCTGGGAAAGACTGAAGGTGGGAGAAGGGGACGACAGAGGATGAGATGGTTGGATGTCATCTCCGACTTGATGAGCATGAGTTTGAGGAAGCTCCGAGAGTGGGTGATGGACAGGGAAGCCTGGCGTGCCGCAGTCCATGGGGCTGCAGAGTCAGACACGACTGAGCGGCTGAGCTGAGCTGGGCAGAGCTGATGGCCCTGGCCTTGGCACCACCGCGGTTTGTGCCTGACTCTCTGGGCCGTTCCCAAGACAGATGGGCCCGCTTTCAAACGCCTGAGCTGGATCAAGACACACAAATGAGCCAGGAGACCCCGACCGGACAGCGAGGATAAAAGGGGGGTGAGCATGGGCCCTGGAGACAGAGACAGACAGGACAGCTAACGCAGTCCCACTGAGCCTTTGCCGGGCGAGGAGCTATGATGTGATTTATAGTCACGGGAATCCCACTCATCTCGTGTGACTTTGGGTGATGTCAAGGAGTTCGAAATGGAGGCACAGTGCCCAATGTGAACCTCCATGAGGACTATTCGGAAACATCCGCTGTTTAGTAACGTCTTAGAAAGACACCGTGGGAACAGAAGGGGCAACTGATAAAGAGGAGGTCTCAAATTATCACTGTTAAGACATCCACTGACGGACGCTTTAAAACACTGAGATGGGGGCTTGAAGGTTCGTTGTCAAAGGACCTGATGCTGCAAGATGAAGGAACTGTTTCAGACAGACAGATGCCACTGGAGGCACTGGCAGACAGATGGGGACTTCCAGCTCACACCTGTCCCAAGGCCCAGCTGCAGGCAGGGGGCCGACACTCATGCCGAGACGCCTCCTCCATCAGCCCCTTTCCTTTCCTTCTCTGCGTGACTAACTTCTGTTGTCTAGTATGTTCGTATGCAATAAACCAAGCCATTAGCAAAATGAAATGTTGGCTGCACTCCATATGTCTCCCAGCCTCTGACTCTTACCTGGTCTTACGCTGGGCCCTGCAAAAAAAAAAACATTAAATCTGCAACAGTTCTGACATGAAGACAAGGGGTTTAAGTAGAAATGGTGGAAATGGTAACATCGAGGAAGAAAAGAAGCTGGACTGACTTGGAAAAATTGACGGAAATCAAGACTTCAATACACAGCGCTGCAAGTCACAAAGGAAAACTTGCACACGAGTGTGTAGTAACAGCAAAAAAAAAAGCATTGGGAATAAGAATAGGAAGATGTCTCCAAAGTATATATAGGTTCTTTCATGCCAAAGTCAAATGGGTTACCAAGAATTAAATTCAAGCAACAAAGATTAAAATCGCAGAGAAATAGCCAACAGAATGAAGCTGTGTTACACCTACCAACTCAAGGGCTGTGGAACTTCAACTTTCTGCCCATCCACCTCCAGGTCCTCCAGTTCCTTGAAATACTTGTTCTTTAAGCAGTGGAGAATCTCTTTTGCATGGCTAGCAAAAAAAATTTTTTTAAGTTTCAAATCAATCTGGAAAGCTAATTCAATACATCTTCTCTCTTTATAAACCCAAGATTGTGTTTTGTAACAAAAGCCATCCTTGTGTGCCAAGTGAAGACATTCTTTAATTACTACCATTTTACTGTATTTTTTTCAAAGCTTAAACAATCCTTGTCCTTTAATCTCTAAAAGGTGAAAAACTACATACAATACTATTCTACTCTCCTGAACATTCCTTGAGTTCCATTTTCACTTTCAGGTCATCTTCAAAAGATACAACTGCAACCATATCCTTAAACTTACACACTAAAGGTTCATAAGGAAGAAACAACTTGATTAAATGACATCTCTAAGTTTATTTCGAAGAAGACCACCAAAACAGGATATGGCCACAACAGTCCTAAAAGCCATTTTGCCCACCAGAGGCACATCAAAGGACTAATACAGCCCACAGCAGGGATGGTCCCTGGCGGTCCAGTGGTTAAGACTCTATTTTTTTTCTTTTTTTTCCAATGCAGGGAGTGCAGGTTTGATCCCTGGTCTGGGAACTAAAATCCCACATGCCATGGGCTGAGGCCAAAATATTCGTCATAAACATTTTTAATAAGTTAATAACCCACAGTAAACTTTAGACATCACAAAGTGAAAATCCACAACATGTAACAGACACCCCACCCCAAAGTTGCACATAAAAAGGGATGAAGCACAGCTGCACCTGCAGGGGACGCTTGAAACTTACCTTTAATTTCCACCCATCATTCCAGTGCCCCCTCCTCCACTTACTCCCTCCTTCCAAGGATAAACACCCTGCTCAACAGAGGACGGGAAAGAGCTGATCACTGCCTCCTGTCTCCTTGCTTGACTATCCTGCAGTAAACCCTTTTCGCTTTCTCCAAGACTGTTGCCTCCGTATTTCGTCTTTTCACTGTGCAGCTAGCAATAAGCCCACGTGCTCGGTTACACGACTCAAAAAAATAATTGAGAGAACACCATAAGCTTCACTTAACACTCACTAATGTCACAGGTTCTCATGTGTTCCAAAGGGTGGGACACCGTCAACGGGCCCCCAAGAGTCAAGTGCTTCTCATCCTGCACACTCGTTTCTGATTCTAACCTCCCAACTTGCCAGGTCCTCCTCCCCGTACTCCGTTGGGACACCCGTGCTCCTTCCTCTTAAGGCCTCCAAGCTCTAGCATCCACAACCCTGATGTGTGCTTCTTGGGAGAAATATATTTCCGTTTTAAACCCGGGACATTCTAAACCCCAACTCTCCGAGAAACCTAAAAGGCGCGACCCCCTTACCTCTTGTAACCGGTAATTCTTAAAGTGGCCGGGAGAGGCTCCCTGAGCGCTCCCATGAACTGGTCCCACTCGCCCTCGGGCACGATCTTGAGCTCCTGGTAGTAGTGCTCGAACAGCTTGTTCTCCTTGACGATCTCGGGGTAGCCGCCTTCCCAGCCCTGAGGAGTGAGAAACTTGGCACCCGGGGCCGCGAAGCCGTCCCTCGCCGCCCCGCAGGCCTCGGGGCCCCGGCCCGCCCTCCCCCGGGTCCTACCGCCCCATTGCGCTTTCCGCCGTCCTCCGCGCTCTCGGGACGCTGCTGCTGCTGCTGGAGCCGCCGGCCCCGCGACCGCCGCCCCATGGCCCACGCGGCCGCGCACGCCGCCCGCACAGCGCGACCCGCCACCGTCGGGCGCTAGCACTTCCGGGCTGCAGCTCGAGGACCCCGCGGGTCCGCACATGCGCCTCCCCGGGACCTGCAGGGAGGCAGGGACCTGCAGGAGCGCAAGGATTTCCCCGCCGGCTCAGGCACCGATGCGGGCAGCCCGAGGTCGCGCGTGCGCACCGCGGCGACGACGCTCGGTCGGGGAGGGTCAGGAGTGGGCGGGGACCTAGTAGGCGGGGCTCTAGCTGCGTGGGAGGGGCGGGCGGGCGTCCCGCCCCGTCCCCGGCGCGCACCCACGACTAGGTAGATGGTCCGGGAGTGCCCGGAGTGGGCGGGGCTCTAGAGGGCGGGGCCTGGTGGGCGGGGCTCTAGGCGCGTGGGCGGGGCGTCTCCGGCGCGCACCCAGGATTGGTGAGACGGTCGGGAAGGGCCTGGAATGGGCGGGGTTCTGGCCGTGTGGGTGTGGCGAGCGGGCGCCCCGGGCGTCCCACCCCGTTCCCGGCGCGCACCCAGGAATAGGTAGACGGGTGGCGCGTGGTTCCGGGGCCGCCCGCATGGGGCGGATCCGGGCCCAGGGCTTTGATCGCGGGCGCCGGCCTCAGGTAACCGCGCCTCCCCCCGACACCCCACCCCGCCCGCCGCCGCCGCCGCCGCCCTATATGTGGCCCGACGCAGCCGCCGGGCCATGGAGCACGCCTGCCGTCACCCACTATGGAGCTGGCCGAGCGGTTCCTGCTGGACGCGCTCGCCTACCTGGAATGCGCCCTGGGCGTCGTGTGCTACGTGCTGCTGAAGCTGGTGGGCTCGCCCTACGGGCGCTACGCGTCGTCCGGCTCTGCCTTCGGGCTGCCGGCGCGGGCCGCCTGGGCCGTGCAGGAGCTGCCCTCGCTGGCCCTGCCGCTCCTCGCGTGCGCGGGCGCGCCGGCCGAGCGCCTCAACCGCTGGCCCAACTGCATCCTCCTGGCCATGTTCCTCGTCCACTATGCTCAGCGGTAAGAGCGGGCGGCCCCGCGCTTCCCCAAGCCGTCCCTGTTGCGCCCCCTTCTCCCCGCCGCCCCTGGTTGGTGCGCCCCCTTCTCCCCGCCGCCCCTGGTGCCCACCCTCGTGCCACCCTGGGCCGGCTCCCTGCACCTGTGCACCAGGTCCTGGAGCCCTCTCCTTGCGCCCCTGCTCTCTCTTCCTACTTTTCTAGTTTCATCGTGGACTCTTTGTTGAGGGGAGGATTGTTTCCCCCAATCAGATGATCACTTGCACCTTGAGGGTCTGGTTTCCAATTACTGAATGGGTCACGTTCAGGGACTTCCTCTACAATATAGACAGGTGCCTCCAGCACTGTGGAAGTAGCCTTCCAAGAAATAAGCGGTAAACACACCTGAGGTCTTTAAGCTAGCTTACAGATATTTGGTTTTTGTGAAGAAGGCTCACTGGCTGTGTCTGCACCCTTCAGGTCTGTAACAAGTTGGGACTCTCTCCAGAGGTCTCAGGCTTTGGCTTTTGCACAGCTTAAGGGCTTCCCTCGTCTGGTAAAGAATCTGCCTGCGTTGCAGGACACCTGGGTGGGATTCTTGGATGGAGAAGACCCGCCTGGAGAAGGGAATGGCAACCCACTCCAGTATTCTTGCCTGGAGAGTCCATGCGGACAGAGGAGCCTGGAGGGCTGCAGTCCATAGGGTCGCGAAGGGTCGGACACCACTGAGCGACTAACATTTTCACACTTTTGCATAGCTAAGTCAAATGACTGCTCGAAAGCTTAGTGAAAGTGAAAGTGAAGCTCAGTCATGTCCGACTCTTTGTGACCCCATGGACTGTAGCCTACCAGGCTCTTCTGTCCGTGGAATTTTCCAGGCAATAGTACTGGAGTGGATTGCCATTTCCTTCTCCAGGGGATCTTCCCGACCCAGGGATCGAACCCAGGTCTCCCGCATTAGAGGGAGATGCTTTAACCTCTGAGCTACCAGGAAAGCTTAAAATCAAAATTTGAAAATTTGTATTCAGACTTCGAAAGCCTGCCCAGCTAAAAGGGGTGTTCTCTGCACGTCACGGATCTGAGCTCAACTGCTTTGGGAACGGGCAGGTTAGCAGACCTCTCTGGTTGTGGGTCCCACCTTAAGACACCCACTTCACAGAGCAGTAGAAGTCAGTGTGGGCGTCTCTGAGCCTCTCTTGAACCCCTGGGCAGCTGCATCCCAGTCTGCTTTAAGTTTTAAGCAGACACTGGAAATAGGCAGTCGGTGTTCCATGAAGTCTTTCTGAGTGCTCTGTACCTGACAGTCCTAGAGAATTCCCATAAGCAGACTCAGTAACAGACTCAACAGTGCATTTACGAGTAACATCCGACTCCTTGTGACCCCATGGACTGTAGCCTGCAAGGCTCCTCTGTCCTTGAAACTCTCCAGGCAAGAATACTGGAGTGGGTAGCTATTCCTGTCTCCAGGGGATCTTCCAGACCCAGGGGCTGAACCCAGGTCTCCTGCACTGCGGGCAGATTCTTTACCGTCTGACCCACCAGGGAAGCCCAAGTTTGCGATAAATTCATGCCAAAGCAGGAGCCGATCGATGACTTGCAGCACCTAAACCTGGCCAGGAGTTTCATTCATGAAGAGAGGAAACCTCTACAGCAAGGCTGCCACCCACAGTTGTTCATATTACTGTACACATACCCCGTGTGGTTTGGCGACATTTAAGTTTTCCAAACTTTCCAACTTGAGCAGACTCCAGGAGATGGTGAACGACAGGGATGCCTGGTGTTCGGCAGTCCATTGGTTGCAAAGAGTTAGACTTGAATGAGCAACTAAACAAAGACAAGTTTTCCAAATAGAAGAGATAAACATCTTCCATTCTACCCAAGCAGCTAATTTATTCAGGGGTTATTTGACCTAAGTCAGCGAGCACTGTCGACTAAAAAAAGATGTACAACTTGAGAGTTGCGAGTTAAGTTTTATTGGGGGCAGAATGAAGACTGTAGGCCAGGAGGCAGCATCTCTGATAGCTCTGAGAGACTGCTCCAGCACAGCAGTGGGGGAAACGTCAATATATAAGGGGAAGTTCAGCGCCATGAAGCACTCATTTTACAAAAGGTTTCTGTTAGTCTTGAGGATCTGATGTCACCATGAAGGGATTTAGTGCTTTCTCTAAGTATGAGAAGATGCAAAGATTGAGATCATAAAATCTGTTCCTAAAAACATCGAACTCTCTAATGACCTGTCCCTCTAGATTCTCTGGAGCACAGAGTGCCTCACTCCACCCCGCACTCCCTCCGGGGTTGTTGAAGGTCAACACCTATAGCAGCCTGGGGTTCAGTTTCCCTGCAGGCAGACGGCAATGATCTTGTGTTATGTGTTACTCGCTCAGTCGTGCGACCTCATGGACTGCAATCCACCAGGTTCCTCTGTCCATGAGATTTTCCAAGCAAGCCTATTGGAGTGGGTTGCCATCTTGCTAAGTGCCAGTTTGTAGTTGACACAGCCCCCTTGTGGCCATAAATCCAGCCATACATGGAGGGGCCTTTCATAACCATTTTGTCCCGCCTTGCTGGGAAGGCTCGTTCCCAGTTCTGAAGAAGGTTTTTGCTGATAAGTCACCCAGTGTGCTGTTACTGGACTACATCTTAACAGTCAGTGATGTCGGGACACCTGTCTTCTAGTTATGGTCCAGGAAAGTATTCCCTCTTGTTGCATGAAAATGCCTAGAGTTACACTATTACAATCATTGATCATATATCGAGCTATACATTTGATCAGCTACTTCAAGTCTAATCATCATTTTCATTGGAGGCTCCGTCATACACCTGGTAATACAAGAAGTAATAATCTTGTGAAACAAGCAAAATGCAAATGATATAGTTAATAACATTCAGTTCAGTTCAGTTCAGTCGCTCAGTCGTGTCCGACTCTTTGCGACCCCATGAATCGCAGCACGCCAGGCCTCCCTGTCCATCACCAACCCCCGGAGTTCACGCAGGCTCACATCCATCGAGTCCGTGATGCCATCCAGCCATCTCATCCTCGGTCGTCCCCTTCTCCTCCTGCCCCCAATCCCTCCCAGCATCAGA
>SJYX01015779.1:118102-152644 GCA_006410675.1 Oreotragus oreotragus | reverse complement strand
CACAGCTATTTGTAAGGCCTCTCCAGACAGCCATTTTGCTTTTTTGCATTTCTTTTCCATGGGGATGGTCTTGATCCCTTTCTCCTGTACAATGTCACGAAGCTCAAGGCTGTATATTGTCACCCTGCTTGTTTAACTTATATGCAGAGTACATCATGAGAAATGCTGGACTGGAAGAAACACAAGCTGGAATCAAGATTGCCAGGAGAAATGTCAATAACTTCAGATACGCAGACGATACCACCCTTATGGCAGAAAGTGAAGAGGAGCTAAAAAGCCTCTTGATGAAAGTCAAAGGGGAGAGCGAAAAAGTTGGCTTAAAGCTCAACATTCAGAAATCGAAGATCATGGCATCCGGTCCCATCACTTCATGGGAAATAGATGGGGAAACAGTGGAAACAGTGTCAGACTTCATTCTTTGGGCTCCAAAATGACTGCAGATGGTGACTGCAGCCATGAAATTAAAAGACACTTACTCCTTGGAAGAAAAGTTATGACCAACATAGACAGCATATTCAAAAGCAGAGACATTACTTTGCCGACTAAAGTCCATCTAGTCAAGGCTATGGTTTTTCCTGTGGTCATGTATGGATGTAAGAGTTGGACTGTGAAGAAGGCTGAGTGCCAAAGAATTGATGCTTTTGAACTGTGGTGTGGGAGAAGACTCTTGAGAGTCCCTTGGACTGCAAGGAGATCCAACCAGGCCATTCTGAAGGAGATCAGCCCTGGGATTTCTTTGGAAGGAATGATGCTAAAGCTGAAACTCCAGTACTTTGGCCACCTGATGCGAAGAGTTGACTCATTGGTAAAGACCCTGATGCTGGGAGGGATTGGGGGCAGGAAGAGAAGGAGGCTACAGAGGATGAGATGGCTGGATGGCATCGCTGACCCGATGGACGTGAGTCTGAGTGAACTCCGGGAGTTGGTGATGGACCGGGAGGCCTGGCATGCTGCGATTCATGGGGTCGCAAAGAGTCAGACACGACTGAGTGACTGAACTTTCCTAGACCATGTATTCTCAGCTTGGCCCTGATAACAAGGGCCAATTGGTCCCAGCAGGGATTGTGCCTCTGGGGAAGTGGGGGCCTCCGTTTGATCAGCCCCAGGCTGCTAATTACGGAAGGAAGTGGATGAGAACAGGAGGGCACAATGGACTGAGAGCTTGTCCCAAAGCCTCCCGCCAGTCGGGAGACGTCTGTCGCCCTGCTCTGTTGGGGCTCTGCTGGCCAGCCCAGACTGAGGAAGAAGGGCTGTGTGAATCCCAACCTGGTCAGACTGGTGGCGGGAGAGACACCAGCCATGGGACTTGGGACACGAGCTTGGGAGATGCGAGCCCCAGTGGGCAGCAACTTCCAGAACTTGGTGGCCGTCTGCCGAGGCCCCGGGCTGTGTTGTGGGATGACCCTGGTGGGGGTCAGGGTCCTGCCCTAGGGGAGCATTAGCATCGTGAAGAACCAGAGCCAGGTGCAGGGGCTTCCCGAGGTCTGTGGAAGGGGTGTCTGCCTGCATGTTTGATAATCTTCCTTTAGCACGCCTTGTCTGAGGATCCACTGACACCCTGCTCATTGGTCGGCTTGCAGATGGAGGCAAGACGTTCTCTGAAGACATCGGTGAGGATGAGAGAAACGCTTGTCCTTTTGCTAAGTACAAGGGTAGAATCAACAGGACCTCTGGAGGAGAGCCGGGGACGGCGGGGCAGGCCTGCCTAGGAAGGGGGCAGGGACAGCTGCCAGACAGAGGCCCTGACCCCTGGGGATGGACAAGGATGTTTGTAGGCATTTTTTTTTTTAATCCATGGCAAACCATGTCATTGTGCCAGTGGCCCTTGCATGGGGTCAGCGTGGAGGTCAGCTGTTGATCTCAGGCCTCTGAGTCCAGAGGGCACTGTCCACAGCAACCTGGGTTTTGTTTGTGTGCAGAGTGCGACCTTTCACCTGCTCACCCCGGGCTCGTTTGTGCTGGAAATGAGCAACTTTCAGTTATCAGGTCTGCTCAGAGCCTCTCCACGCCGGGGTCCTGGGGTGGCGCCCTCAACCCTGTCTCAGCTCACGTTCTGCTTTCTGTCAAACCAAGCAGGGACTCAGTGTGAGCCGAACCCAGGTCGCCTGTGTCACTGATTCCCACTGGGCAGTCAGTGAGCGACTCACTGCATCATTTCTTCATCAGCCCCTCCGTGTAATAGTAACCACAAACCCAGGTCCCACTGGAGCACAAAGCTGTTTATTTGCCACTGGGGCCCCCAGTTACCACCTTTGCCCTAAGGCCACAGAGGAAGGGGGCCAAATGCCCCGCCCCGCCCCCAAGTCCCAGAGTGCAGACTCTGAAATGCCCACCGCAAGGCCTGTGCTCAGCCAGGCCTCTGACCCTGTGGGATCCTGGTTCTGTTGTCATCCCTCACAGTAGCACCTCAAAGCATGTCACCGGCTTGAGGTTCAGCTTCCCTCCTGCTGGAATCCATCAATGACCTGGGGAGAGCCTCGGTCAGCTGCTCTTTAAAATGTGTCATAAGAGACTTCCAGGGATTCCCTGGTGGCTCAGACGGTTAAGAATCCACTTGAAACGCAGAAGACCTGGGCTCGCTCCCTGGGTCTGGAAGATCCGCTGGAGAAGGAAATGGCAACCCACTCCAGTATCCTGGCCTTGGAAATCCCATGGACAGAGGAGCCCGGTGAGCTACAGTCCACAGGGTCGCAAAGAGTCGGATACTGAGCAACTAACAGTCAACACATAAGGGGCTTCCCAGATGGCACTAGTGGTAAACAACTCGCCTGCCAGCGTAGGAGACGAGGGCTTGATCCCTGCTTCCGGAAGGGCCCTTGGAGAGGAAATGCAGCCAGTTTCTAGGATTCTCACCTGGATAATCCCATGGACTTCTCTGATAGCTCAGTAGGTAAAGAATCTGCCTGCAACCCAGGATACCTGGGTTTGATTCCCGGCTTGGGAAGAACTCCTGGAGAAGGGATAGGCTACCCCCTCCAGTATTCTTGGGCTTCCCTTGTGGTCAGCTTCCACTGTACAATCATAAGGGATTTGAATTAGGCCATACCTGAATGGTCTAGTGGTTTTCCCTACTTTCTTCAATTTAAGTCTGAATTTGGCAATAAGGAATTCATGATCTGAGCTCCAGTCAGCTCCCGGTCTTGTTTTTGCTGACTGTATAGAGCTTTTCCATCTTTGGCTGCAAAGAATATAGTCAGTCTGATTTCAGTATTGGCCAGCTGGTGATGTCCGTGTGTAGAGTCTTCTCTTGTGTTGTTGGAAGAGGGTGTTTGCTATGATCCGTGTGTTCTCTTGGCAAAACTCTATTAGCCTTAGCCGTGCTTCCTTCTGTACTCCAAGGCCAAATTTGCCTGTTATTCCAGGTGTTTCTTGACTTCCTACTTTTGCATTCCAGTCCCCTATAANCCCCAAGCCGCCCTCCTCCAAGCCTCCGCCCCCTCCGCCCGCCCGGAAAAGGCAAATTTGACATTTTTAAATCCCGAGCCTTGGAGTGATCGATGCGGCCCAGGGGCCCCGCCCGGGGTCGATATTCCTGATTGGGAAGCGGCCGCTGAGCGGAGCGCGTGTAAATCACCAGAACGGGGGGAGGGGGCGCGGGAGCTGACCGCTTCCCAGACGCTGGGAGCCACGCGAGGTCCCGGCCCGTCCCCACCCCAGGGCAATGGAATGAGGAGACAGTTAGGCCTCAGACCAGGAGACAATCCCGCCCTTGGACTCCCGCCTCCCCCGCCCATCTCTAACTCTGTGGGCCGGCTCCGGTCTCGCTTCAGCGGCCGCCACCCTCCGTTGCCCCTGGAGCCGCCGGGGAGGCCGCTGTCGGAGCCAGCCAAGCGGCGGCTTCTCTCCGGCCGCTCCCGCGGGGCCTGGGCTTCGGCGGCGGCTGTCACGAAGCCGACAGGCCGGGCCGGCCGGGAAGGGGAGGGTGGCGCGGGAGAGGTGGGGGGACGGCTGGCGCGGATATGGCTCACAGTGGGCGCGCAACAGATGTTTGGGGGATTGAGGGACAGCAAGGCGGCGTGGGCACCGCGAGGCGCTGAGCCGGGGCTGAAGGCGCAGGTGGGAGGCGGGGGCAGCCCAGACCTGTCGAGGGTGAGAATCTGGCCTTCTAGCGGGGGTGAGCAGGCACCCCTGGCGCTCAGGGGAGGCTGAGTTGGACAGACCACCCCCCACCCCGCCCTCGGTCCGTGGACCAGGGTAGCAGAGAACAAAAGAGAATGGGGGGTGAGAAGGCAAGTTCGGACCCCACCTATAGCAGCCTCCGCCGGTCCTGCCCTCCAAGCCTCTCGTCTCGCGGTTGGAGAAACCGAGGCAGCGGAGGCTGAGAAGGGTCAGGATGGTTAAAAGCGATGTCAGCCACGAGGCTGGGGGTAGCAACCAGAATTCCCGCGTGCGTCTCTGGATTCACCTACCCGCCCCGGGTCCTCTTGCGGCTAAATACACCGCCACGTTCCCCGTGCCCCCGCCCCCCGCCACCGCAGCTCAGACCCTTCCCTCTTGCTTCAGCTTGTCAGATCACCACCCACCCCGNTGGGGAGACAGAATACGCCAGAAAAACCTAAAATGAAGTTTACGGGAGAGGGCAGGCGAGTGAAGCCCCAGCCTGAAAGGTGATCCCTAAGAGGCGAGGGAGGGCTTTGGGGAGGAGGGGCCTGGCCAGAACGGCCCAACTTCCGTGACACGGCAAACGCTGAAAGACAAAGTCCACTTGGATGAATGAGAGGGGCCATTTTGACTGTGGTCAAAGGAAATGTCTGATCTGGGAGCCGAGGTATCCAGGTACAGCTGCTCACCCTGGGACTAGCGGGTACTGGCTGGTGGGCCTGAGCCCCACAATATGGAGGGATTTTACAAGTTTTTCCTGGAAGGCGGTGGTTGAAATGTGAGGTGCCTGGGTCCAGGTCAAAATGTAGCTTTCTAAAGCTGGAGGGAACTCAGGACCTCTTTCAAGTTTGTCTTTTGTCAAGATTTCTTGGTCTGGAGAGGTGGGATGATGGAGAAGGGCTAAAATCTCTGCCAGGGGTCTGTACAGTCCGAGTTGAGGTGGGGAGGGGTTGTATGGTAGGGGACTTTTAAAAGTCAGGGATAGTGTATTCATGTTTATTCACTCACCCCCACCCGCAAACCATGAGTCCTTCCAGGCGATAGATGGCCTGAGGGGAGATCTGCAATTTAAGCTTACCCTTTTTTGTCCCTGTGCTGAGTTCTCATTTACTCAACCGAAAGCACTTATAACTTTCTTCTCCTCTAAATTTGGAGTCACTGAACAGAGATGAGATTCTAGACCTAAGGATATGGGAGAGCTATGATTTCAGGGACACTCAGGAAGAGCTGGACTTGACTAATATTGGAAGGAGAAGTGTTACTGTGTTGGGGCCTGGACATAATCTTATGACTGCTTTTTCCCATGTCTTAGGGTCCAAGGATAACTCTGGGGCCAAGACTGCCATGATTCTCACAAATGACTCCAGATTTCTGCATTCTAGGCAACAGCAGGTGTCACTGGACTTACTGTGAGACCCTTTTCCTAGAGGATGGCCAAGGGCCTCCTGATGACTTACGCCCTCTGGGCTGTAGGGGGCCCTGCTGGTCTCCACCACCTATACCTGGGACGGGACAGCCATGCACTGCTCTGGATGCTTACCCTGGGGGGTGGTGGTCTAGGCTGGCTCTGGGAATTCTGGATGCTCCCAAGGCTGTCTCTTATACACATCTGCCCCGCCGCAGCCCCTCCCCCGGTGCGCTTTCCCCCCCAGCTCTCGCTTCTCTCTCTCTCCTCCGCCCTCCACTTTTTTCTCCATCTTTTCCTCGTGCCAGTCGCCCTTGGGACCCTAGCCCCAGCTTACAAATCCGCTTCTCTCCCTCCCCAGTCCCGGGTTCCTGAGGTCAAGCCCTAAGCTTCCTCCCGGGTCCCCACCTTCTGGGAGGCCTGCGCAACCCGGCACACAGGGGGTTCCCCCCGTCCCACAGCGACGGCCCCCAGGCCCAGGCGGCCTGCCTCTCCCCTTCCGCTTCCGTCGCTGCCTCTCCCACCCCTCTCTCTGCGCCCGGAGCCAGTTTGTTTGTCCAGCGGCGGCCTCCGCCGCTCGAGCTGTTTGCGGAGCTTAGCGCGCCGCCGCGCAGTGCCGGCCCAATTAAGTCTCATTCATTATTCAGCACCCCGGTGCTCCCGCGCCCAGCAGCTGGCGGCTCCAGAGTCACTTTGATGCCCCTCCCAGCCCTGGCCCCGCTGTGAATCCTAGGGAGCAGACATGGGGAGCTATTTTCCCTCCCCGGACCGGGAAGAGGACTGAAGGGGCTGGGAATGTAGGAGGGAACAGAATCTGTCGACTGCGGGGAGGCGGCAGGGACAAGCCCTCCAGGCCCACTCCACCTCTAAGTCAAAGATGGGGAAACTTGATGATCCACGCTTTTTCTTTACAGAGGAGGAAACAGCACCACCACCCCCCACAAGCCAAGGTCACGTAGCAGGGTTGGAGCCCACGACATGGAAATGAGGGGATCTTGCATCCCACTTCCATCCCAGCATCGAGGTGGGAGGACATCGCAGACTATTCTCCTGGTGGGGAGGTCCTCACTCCCATCCTTTTTTGCTCCTGGTTCTCTCTCGTGCCAAAGTCAGCGAGATACAGCTGACTTGGGGTTCCTGAGGGATTCTCAGGTCTCCGGCTTGGATCTAGATGTATTGCCCCTGACTGGCTGGCCTGGAGGTGGGGCAGTGAGGCAAACTTGAGGGGAGAGCCTCTCTCTGCAGCCTGTACCCTGGTGTCTCTGCCTTAGGCAAATTGGAAATGAAGCCACCCAAGGCAGTCTTGAATGGCAATGGAGTAGGGAGACAGGACTGCAGCCTGAGGTAAGGGAGGAGTCACCCTCCCATTTGTGGGGGTGCAAAGCGGTGATCGAGGGCTTCTTTTCGCTTTTATAGGCCCCTCAGCCCGCCCCGCCTCGCCCTGGGCTGCTTTGACCCACCATCTAGACAAGGTGAATCTGGGGCCCCGCCCGACACCTCCCGCCCGCAAGCGGCAGCGCCACCTGGTGGTCGTCATGTAGTAATGTAGGCGCTCTTGGAGTGGGCGCTGCGCCAGCCGGGTTGAGCTTGGGGAGACAGAATACGCCAGAAAAACCTAAAATGAAGTTTACGGGAGAGGGCAGGCGAGTGAAGCCCCAGCCTGAAAGGTGATCCCCTAAGAGGCGAGGGAGGGCTTTGGGGAGGAGGGGCCTGGCCAGAACGGCCCAACTTCCGTGACACGGCAAACGCTGAAAGACAAAGTCCACTTGGATGAATGAGAGGGGCCATTTTGACTGTGGTCAAAGGAAATGTCTGATCTGGGAGCCGAGGTATCCAGGTACAGCTGCTCACCCTGGGACTAGCGGGTACTGGCTGGTGGGCCTGAGCCCCACAATATGGAGGGATTTTACAAGTTTTTCCTGGAAGGCGGTGGTTGAAATGTGAGGTGCCTGGGTCCAGGTCAAAATGTAGCTTTCTAAAGCTGGAGGGAACTCAGGACCTCTTTCAAGTTTGTCTTTTGTCAAGATTTCTTGGTCTGGAGAGGTGGGATGATGGAGAAGGGCTAAAATCTCTGCCAGGGGTCTGTACAGTCCGAGTTGAGGTGGGGAGGGGTTGTATGGTAGGGGACTTTTAAAAGTCAGGGATAGTGTATTCATGTTTATTCACTCACCCCCACCCGCAAACCATGAGTCCTTCCAGGCGATAGATGGCCTGAGGGGAGATCTGCAATTTAAGCTTACCCTTTTTTGTCCCTGTGCTGAGTTCTCATTTACTCAACCGAAAGCACTTATAACTTTCTTCTCCTCTAAATTTGGAGTCACTGAACAGAGATGAGATTCTAGACCTAAGGATATGGGAGAGCTATGATTTCAGGGACACTCAGGAAGAGCTGGACTTGACTAATATTGGAAGGAGAAGTGTTACTGTGTTGGGGCCTGGACATAATCTTATGACTGCTTTTTCCCATGTCTTAGGGTCCAAGGATAACTCTGGGGCCAAGACTGCCATGATTCTCACAGATGACTCCAGATTTCTGCATTCTAGGCAACAGCAGGTGTCACTGGACTTACTGTGAGACCCTTTTCCTAGAGGATGGCCAAGGGCCTCCTGATGACTTACGCCCTCTGGGCTGTAGGGGGCCCTGCTGGTCTCCACCACCTATACCTGGGACGGGACAGCCATGCACTGCTCTGGATGCTTACCCTGGGGGGTGGTGGTCTAGGCTGGCTCTGGGAATTCTGGATGCTCCCAAGGTTTGTTGCTCAGGCCAACAGAGCCCAGGAGCAGAGGCAGGGCTCAGGAAGGGGAACACCCCCTCCAAGTCTCATTCGCTTTGTTGCCCAGATGATAGTGGGCATGTGTTTTGGCCTTGTGGCTCTCATTAGCCTTTCCTTCATGGCCAGCTTCTATATTGTGGGCCTGCCACTGGCAGTTGGCTTAGGGGTCTTGCTGGTGGCTGCCATTGGCAACCAAACATCAGACCTAAAGAACACTCTAGGGGCAGCATTTCTTACTTCACCTATCTTCTATGGCCGCCCCATAGCCATCCTGCCGATCAGCTTGGCTGCCAGCATTGCAGCCCAGAAGCATCGCCGCTACAAACCTTCAGTTGGGTCAGAGACGCTCAGCATGCGGCTCTACCGCCTGGGCTTGGCTTACCTTGCTTTCACAGGCCCATTAGTGTACAGTGCCCTGTGCAACACAGCTGTCACCCTCAGCTATGTGGCAGATACTCTTGGCTCCTTCCTGAGTTGGTTCAGCCTCTTTGCTCTCCTTGGACACCTTTTGGAGTCTGTTCTCCTCCTGCCTTTCCGAGCCTGGAAGCTGCTGGTTGGAGATCATGGCATCAGCAGCAGCTACTTCCAAGAGTGGGAAAAGCTCTATGAATTTGTTCACAGTTTTCAGGATGAGAAGCGTCAGCTAGCTCTCCAGGTAAGGTTTCTCCCCTCTTGTTGCTGTCTGAGATGGCTACAGGAGTTAGGCTCAGTCTCACTGGAGCTGGTGTGGAGGTACTGTTTTCATGTCTGCTGGGTCAGACCCCAGAAGGGTATCCTGGCTTCTTTGGGCTTCTGTGTGCAATGGATGAAGGTTCAGAGACTCTAATAAGGAGTGGGAAAAGATATATGTATATTATTTTCTTTTTGCTGAGGTATAATATGTATATAAAGTACGCTAATTTTATGTAGATACCTATGTAACCACCATTCAGATGAAGGTATGGAATATCTCCACAATTAAGAAGGTTCCTTTGGGACTTCCCTGCCAGTGCAGTCAATAAAACTCTGACCTCCCATTGCGGGGGTCTTGGGTTCGATCCCTGGTCAGGGAACTAAGATCCTGTATGCTGCACAGTGCAGCCAAAAAATAAAACAAGAAGATTCCCTCACGCCCTTTACCAATCTATACTCCTTTCCTGGGAAAGAATCTGTATTCAGACCATAGATTACCGTAGATTAATTGTGCCCATTCTTGGGCTTCGTATAAATGGGATCATCCAGTGTGTATACTCCTTTGTGTCTGAGTTCTTTCATTCAACATTATGTTTGTGAAATTTACTCATACACGGGATTATAAATTGTCTTCACAGTTGTTTGATGTCCCATTGTGGGCATATACCACAATTTATCTATCCATTCTATTGTCAGTAAACATCTGGATTGTTTTCAGTTTGGGGCTGTTCTGAATAAAGCTGCTGCAAACACTCTTGTACATGTCTTTGATAGACATATATGCTTATTTCGCATATATGTAAGGAGGAGACCTTGTCAAGGATGCCAAGTTCCAGGTTGGAAAATGGTCATCTGTGATTAAAAACAAATCCTGGTTTTTGCCATGAGATCTAGAACTTGTCCATGTTTCAGAAGGTTGGAATTCTAATCTGAGGCTCTCTGCCTTTCCTGCAAGCAGTGGAAGCCAATTCCAGCCTGCTTTAGGAAGGTAGCAAGGAGAGGGCCAGGAGCCCAGACAACTTATGAGGTTCTAATTTGTTAGCTTCTGTTTCCCTAAGGTTTTTGGTCTCTCAGAGGGGGCAACAAATGAAGAAATACA
The DNA here is from genome assembly GCA_006410675.1 of Oreotragus oreotragus. Taxonomy (NCBI): domain Eukaryota; kingdom Metazoa; phylum Chordata; class Mammalia; order Artiodactyla; family Bovidae; genus Oreotragus; species Oreotragus oreotragus. The sequence goes on along the minus strand of SJYX01015779.1, from coordinate 142,590 downwards.
TGGCAGATTCCAGGAGCTAGTGAAGACCTGGCACCCTGACCACAATCGGCACCAGGTGGAGAAAGCTCAGAGGCACTTCCTGGAGATCCAGGCTGCATATGAAGTCCTGAGGCAGCCCAGGGAGCCCAGGGGATCCTGGAGGTGAGAAGAAACTTCCCTTTGAGATTGGACTGGCAGAGCTGGATCGCTTGTCCCAGCACACCTTTGCCCAGTGAGGCATCCCATCAGTGTAAAAGAAACTGTCATTTGCAGTGTGTGCTCATTTGCTCGGTCATGTCTGATGCTTTGTGACCCTATGGACTGTAGCCCTCCAGGCTTCTCCGTCCATGGGATTTCCCAGGCAAGATTATTGGAGTGGGTTGCCATTTCCTTCTCCAGTCACTTGCAGTAGAGATAAGAAAACCTTAAAGAGGTGAGAAAACTATTGTGATTTTGAATTTCTGAATTATTGGCTATTGTAGTCCTGACTTTTTTCTTAATCCACATAGTGAAATGAAAGACATATAAAACCAATAAAATATCTTTTAGAGACTAGACTACCTGATTTTACCTCTGGTATATTGATAGATTGTGGAGGAGGTTTACTTAACTTTCTTTTTTTAATGTGCAAACCACCAAGTGAGGTGATTGAAGGAAGATATAAGGGTTCTAATATTTCACAAGATGTCCTGTGGCAAAAGGGATTTGATCTATTCTGTGGACTACCAAGGTGTAAGACTGGGGTTAAGTTTGAAAAGGCTGGAATTCTAGTCTTTTCAGGAAAATATTTTAATTCTGCTTATATGAGAACTTTTTAGAAGCTGCACTTTTCCAAAGAAGGAACAAGCTGCTGTGAGGTAGGGGATAATCCCCCCATCACAGACCCTTCTACTTGGAATATTGTGGTGAACCTTCAGACTTTACACAAGTGGTTGGACTGGCTGAATTGTCAGGTCTTCTTGAAACTTGGGATTTGATTCTGAGCTATACACCCTGCTCCCTAGTCCTTTACAGTCTGGTGGGGATGATAACACAGGTACACATATCAAAGTCCTCCTTGTTCTGTGTTTTGAACTGTGTCCTGAGAGGTGTAAATAGAGTGTGTTAGAAAATTACAGAAGGGATAGATGATACTGTTTCATGGGGACTCATGGGAAATTTCATGACTTTGTATTTCATATGGAAATGGCAACCCACTGCAGTACTCTTGCCTGGAAAATTCCATGGACTGAGGAGCCTGGTAGGCTACAGTCCATGGGGTCACAAAGAGTTGGACATGACTGAGCGACTTCACTTTCACTTTCATGCCTTTGTGGGGACTTTGGGGAAACCCTAGGGAACCAACAGCTTGAACATCTCAAGGGGGCCTTGTCTCATTCCCAGTTGTAGAAGGAATAGCCCAGGATGCCTGTTTGAAGAGGAAGACTGGAGATAAGGAACATGATAGTAAAATTATGTACCTTTTCTCCAGCTTGCTTTATTTGTGTGTACCACACTCACACTTTGCTTTATCTGAAAATTAACTCTGAGTAGTGTATGTGTTTTTAAAAAGCAGAATTACTTTGGCTTGTATTCCCTACTGATTAAAAAAATGGCCCAATCAATTGAGAGGAATGAAATTTTTAGATATTTTTTCTTTGCATCCATATATATATAAAATACTAGCCAGTGAATTTATGTACAATTTTAAGACCAAATTTAACTTTCACACCTTTTTCTTTTGTTTTTTTGTTTGTTTTTCGAGGTCGGAATTGCTTTTTTTGGGGGTAAGCTCGGCAGGCCCGCTGTGGTCAGGTTAGTGTTCTTCCCTCAGAGGCAGCCAAAGCCTGCTGCCTCCTCCTGCCACCTACCTGAGTTAGTGGAACATGGAAAGCTCAGAGAAGGCGCCAGGGCCTGGGGGCGATGGAACAGGAGCGGGTGGCACCAGCTGGGCTGCCTCAGTCAGCACGGACCACCCAGGCGGCATCCTGAGCCCACATGGGGGCTGAGGCTCCCTGGGAGAGGCAGGCAGGCAGGTGGCACCCCAGAGTCAGGGGCCCACAGGCCTCGGGGGGCACCAGGCTCACAGAAAGCAGAGGTCTGCAGGATCCCAGCCATACCTGGCCAGCACGCCAGAGAGCTGGGCAGTGACGAGCCTTTCACTAGAAAGGTCTGTCTCCTACCCTAGGTCTGGGTCCTTGGGGCCTGGGGGACACAGAAGGCACTTACTAGGGAGCTGAGGCTGGAAGGCTGAAGCCAGAGGCCTGGGGTCTTGGGGGCCTGGCTGGGTCTGCTAGGGGACCTCATCTTCCCTGAGGAAGGGGCTTCCTGAGCAGCCTAGGAGAGGCAGCATGGCCTGCAAATCAGCGGGTTGGTCCTGGAGACCTGAGAGTAGCTAGTCCAGAAGGGCAGGGCGGGGCGGGGAGAACCTTTCCCAGACTGATCCTTGGGGAGATGGGAGGGCTAAACTGTTTAATTTACTCAAATGTTTCATCATATCAAGTTATTCTTCTGTTTTTGTGAGTATTTTTTATTGAAGTGTAGTTAATTTACGATGTCACTCTTTTTAAGATTATCTCTTTTTGGCTACGCTGTGTCTTCATTGCCGTGAGAGGGCTTTGTCTAGTTGCGGTGCCTGGGCTTCTCATTGCCGTGGCTCCTCTTGTCGCAGGGTACTGGCTGTAGGCATGTGGGCTCTAGAATTCGGGCTCAGCAGCTGTGACTCACAGGGCTAAGTTGCCCTGAGGCATGTGGAACCTTCACAGACCAGGTATTGAACCCGTGTCCTTAACCACTGGACCCCCCTGGGAAGTCCTGTCACACCTTTTTAAAGTGGCCCCAAAATTAATGTATGTATTTTCTTTGAAAAACGCAATTTTTCAAATTATCACATGGAATTTTAATAAGCCATTTTCATAAGCTATGAGTAATTTATTAACATGATATGTAGTACTGTATCTGTAAAGTGTAAATATATTAAAAATAAGTCTCTAAGGAAAAAGAGACACAAGAGTGATTGGGGCTTTACTTGATTTGGAAAATTATTTTACCATTCTCAAATTTTCTTATGAGTTTTTGTTACAAAAATATATTTCAGTTTATTTAAATGAGAGCTATTTATGAGCAGTTTCTATTTTTCCCACAGGAGCAATGCTATAATAAATATCTTTAAACGTGTACTGGGACTTCCCTGCTGGTCCAGTGGTTGAGAATCTGCCTGCCAGTGCAGGGCACATGGATTTGACCTTTGGTCCAGGAAGATCCCACATACCTCAGGGCACCTAAGCCTGTTTGCCACGACTGCTGAGCCCATACTCCCTATAGAAGAGAAGCCTGTGGACCACAGCTAGAGAACAGTGGCCACAACTAGAGAAAGCCCAAGCACAGCAAGGAAGACCCAGCTCAGCCAAAATAAATGAATAAACATGTGTGCTGGTGCTTTTTGTTTTTCTGAGGCTAGATTCTGAGAAGTGATAAAGTAGGATCAAGCAGAATATATGTTTGAATACCTTGATTGCTATTATATCAGGTTACTTTTGGAAAAGACTAACAATCTACACTTTTACCAGCAATACAAGTAGTCCTTTCTTTGTTACTGGTATGTACTGTTCAGTTCAGTTCAGTTCAGTCGCTGAGTCGTGTCCGACTCCTTGCGACCCCATGAATCGCAGCACGCCAGGCCTCCCCATCCATCACCAACTCCTGGAGTTCACTCAGACTCGCGTCCATCAAGTCAGTGATGCCATCCAGCCATCTCATCCTCAGTTGTCCCCTCTTCCTCCTGCCCCCAATCCCTCCCAGCATCAGAGTCTTCTCCAATGAGTCAACTCTTCGCATGAGGTGGCCAAAGTACTGGAGTTTCAGCTTTAGCATCATTCCTTCCAAAGAAATCCCAGGGTTGATCTCCTTCAGAATGGACTGGTTGGATCTCCTTACAGTCCAAGGGACTCTCAAGAGTCTTCTCCAACACCACAGTTCAAAAGCATCGATTCTTCGGCGCTCTGCCTTCTTCACGGTCCAACTCTCACATCCATACATGACCACAGGAAAAACCATAGCCTTGACTAGACGGACCTTAGTCGGCAAAGTAATGTCTCTGCTTTTGAATATGCTATCTAGGTTGGTCATAACTTTNAGAAATCCCAGGGTTGATCTCCTTCAGAATGGACTGGTTGGATCTCCTTGCAGTCCAAGGGACTCTCAAGAGTCTTCTCCAACACCACAGTTCAAAAGCATCGATTCTTCGGCGCTCTGCCTTCTTCACAGTCCAACTCTCACATCCATACATGACCACAGGAAAAACCATACCCTTGACTAGGCAAACCTTAGTCGGCAATGTAATGTCTCTGCTTTTGAATATACTATCTAGGTTGGTCATAACTTTTCGTCCAAGGAGTAAGCATCTTTTAATTTCATGGCTGCAATCACCATCTGCAGTGATTTTGGAGCCCCCAAAAATAAAGTCTGACACTGTTTCCACTGTTTCCCCTCTATTTCCCATGAAGTGATGGGACCGGATGCCATGATCTTCGTTTTCTGAATGTTGAGCTTTAAGCCAGCTTTTTCGCCCCCCTCTTTCACTTTCATCAAGAGGCTTTTTGGTTCCTTTTCACTTTCTGCCATAAGGGTGGTGTCATCTGCATATCTGTTACTTCATGGCAAATAGATGGGGAAACACTGAGAGACTTTATTTTTCTGGGCTCCAAAATCACTGCAAATGGTGACTGCAGCCATGAAATTAAAAGATGCTTGTTCCGTGAAAGAAAAGTTACGATCAACCTAGACAGCATGTTAAAAAGCAGAGATTTTACTTTGTCAACAAAGGTCCATCTAGTCAAAACTATGGTTTTTCCGGTAGTCATGTATGTATGTGAGAGTTGGACTGTAAAGGAAGCTGAGCCCCGAAGAATTGATGCTTTTGAACTGTGGTGTTGGAGAAGAGTCTTGTTTAGTTTTCTTGCTATAAGAAATAATGCAATCATTGAGCAAATGATTTGACCCTCGAAATAGAAGCGATTGGACATCATCTCCCAGGGCAGCGTATAAGGTCACCAACACAAGTTTGGGAACACTTAAGTAGCCAACTTGGGTGATCTGGCAGTAACTTAGGTAATGGTGGGCTTCCTCGGTGGCTCAGTGGTGGGAAATCCACCTGTAATACTGGAGACGCAGGTTCAATTCCTGGGTCAGGAAGATACCCTGGAGGAGTAGATGGCAACCCACTCCAGTATTCTTGCCTGGAGGATCCCACGAACAGAGGAGCCTGCTGGGCTACAGTCCATGGTGCCATGAAGTCAGACATGACTGAGCATGCGTCTACTTATCCACTTACTAGGAAATGGTAGATCTAACCATTTTCAAATGTTTAAATGAGAATTGTTGTTAATTTTAATAATTAATTGTTTCACTTCTTTCTCAACAATTTGACGTCACTATAATCTACAGCCCTTCTAGATTTGGATCAGTTCCTTTTGCTTATCCTTCCTTCTGTAATAAGAAAGGAATTTAGCGATTATAGTGGTTAAACTGCGATAAAACTATGTACTTAAACAAGGATTTTGCCCTTTCAAGGTGAGGCTGCAAACACAAAGAATACTTTACTGTCAGTCACTCTAATCTTTGGCATAAAAGTTTTCCACAAGGCAAAGGCGAGGATCTGGTGTGCCCTTCTCATTCTCCAGTTTTCTGGTGTGATTCCACGTTATGCATGCCTTGTGCTTGCATGCATGCTTAGTCACTCAGTCGTGTCTGAGTCTTTGTGACCCTATGGACTGTAGCCCACAGGCTCCTCTGTCCATGGGATCCTTTGTTAATTTAAGTCACTCAGTCCTATCCAGCTCTTTGCAACACCATGGACTCTCCAGGCCAGCATACTGGAGCCTTTCCCTTCTCCAAAGGATCTTCCCAACCCAGAGATTGAACCCAGATCTCCTGCGTTGCAAGTGGACTCTTAACCAGCTGAGCCACAGTTCAGTTCAGTTCAGTCACTCAGTCATGTCCAACTCCTTGTGACCCCATGGACTGCAGCATGCCACACTTCCCTGTCCATCACCACCTCCCGGAATTTACCCAAACTCAGGTCCGTTGAGTTGGTGATGGCATCCAACCATCTCATCCTCTGTCGTCCCCTTCTCCTCCTGCCTTCAATCTTTCCCAGCATCAGGGTCTTTTCCAATGAGTCATTTCTTCCGCATCAGGTGGCGAAAGTATTGGAGTTTCAGCTTCAGCATCAGTCCTTCCAATGAATACTCAGGACTGACTTCCTTTAGGATGGACTGGTTGGATCTCCTTGCAGTTCAAGGGGCTCTCAAGCGTCTTCTCCAACACCACAGTTCAAAAGCGTCAGGTCTTCAGCGCTCAGCCTTCGTTATAGTGAGCTGTTGATTTCAACAATATTGTGTTGGTTTCTACCAAACATCAACATGAATCAGCCATGGGTAGCATAAGTCCCCTCCTCCTTGACCCTCCCTCCCACCTCTCTCCCCATCCCACCCCTCTTGGTTGTCACAGAGCCCCCGTTTGAGTTCCCTGAGTCACACAGCAGGTTCCCACGGGCTGTGTATTTGACACATGGCCGTGTACTTGTATCCACGTTACTCTCTCCAAGCACCCCGCCCTCTCCTGGCCCCACCCCCGTCCTGTCCGTAATTCTGTTCTCTGTATCTGTGTCTCCACTGCTGCCTTTGATTTTGCCTGAGTCTTTCGGGTGCCAAGAAATCAGATTTCTCCTTGTCACTCATCAGGTTTCTTCTGAATGTATTAGGGATCAGGGCTTAGAATACACATCTACGTATTGTGTGCAAAAGAACCTACAATTGAGACACATGCTCCTTGTAGAAAACTTATATAAAGTGTGGAAGAATTCAAGGAAACAAAAATAAATCCACCTAGAATTCCACCCCTCAGATAACATTGATAGTATTTTGAAATATCTCTTTCCCGTCCCTGTTGTTTTTTTTTTTTTTTTTTTTAATATGGACCATTTTAAGTCTTTATTGAGTTTGCTACACTATTACTTCTGTTTTATGTTTTGGTTTTTTTGATCCCAAGGCATGTGGGATCATAGTTCCCCGACCAGGGATCGAACCTGCACCCTTTGCATTAGAAAGTGAAGTCTTAATCACTGGGTCACCAGGGCAGTCCCTCCTTCATTGTTTTTTTATAAGTTTTGGATCATTTTTTCTCAAGTAGTCAAGATAACAACACGGATATATAAGCACACAAAATCTTACATCCCACCTGTCAGTTAATGTAAGTACTGGACTAGCTTAGAAATATAAAGAAATAAAGATGACTTCTAAAGCCTAATGTGCTGCGGCATAAGTAGACAGAGACAGCCCTGCCTGGTCCTGCTTCTGGCTGACCCCTCGGGATGCAGTGGCTGACACACCGGAGATGTTGCCATGGAGGCGGCCACCTCCTGCTGTGTCCCTCCACCATCACCCAGGAGAGAGAGCCGCCATGTTCCCCTGAGCCTCTGGTCCTCTCTTTTCATTAGGTTAAGAGGAATCATTCTGACATGTTAAAAAAGGCATGTGTAGGATTAGGGATTATTGAGACCATTCTGTCAGAAACTATGAGAAATCCTCTTCTGCTGCCTAAGTGTGTAAACTCACCCCTACAATGAGGTGGACCACAAACTGCCCCGAGCCATCAAAGCACCGCAGAGATTCCAGCATCTCAGAGATTCAGGTTTACCTGGTCATCAAGCAGGCCCGTGTTCCTGATTGCCTTACAAACACCGACTTTATGGAAAGGCCATATTGTTTCTTGACAAGGAACAGAAAGAAAATGAGCAATGAGGAGCGAAAGTGTCAGGTTTAATCCCACACCCCTCCTGACGATGCAGGAGACAGGATTTCTTCCCAGCTCCTCGGGACCTCGTGGTCATGTATGCAGAAGAGGAAATGGCTTTTTATCCTGGTTTCTCCAGAGATGCGCTTCATGGTTTCTCAAGAGATGGTTTCTGTGCTAAGGAATTTTCAGTCTCTGACTTACTGCCTGTTTTCCAGGAGGGGTACTGTTCGTGTCTCAAAGGCAATGGTGAGGGCGAGGCGGTGTGTGAGATTGTTTGAAACACAAACACGCTCCATAACGAGGGGACCTGGGTCCCAGACCTGGCTCCTGGCAGGCGCTGTGTCTGCCCAGAAGAGGCGCCCGCCTATCCTCCTGTCTAAGCCTGGACCTTCCCCCGGATAAACAGCTGGGGTCACCGCCAACTTTGAGCTGCTCTTGTCCCTCCAAAGTCTGGAGGAAGGTTCAAGAAAAGCCGTGTCCAGAGGCTGCCGCTCCCCACATGTTCTGGTTCCTCCTGGCCCAATGTAAAGGGAAACGCTGCTGACAGCAGCTGCATGGCTTTCCAAGGAAAAGGAGACAACCCAGAAGGGTGAAGACCACCCAGAAGATGCCAGGAGGGGGCACGGCGCTCCCCTTTGGAAGGCGTGTTGCATCTGAGTGGCTGCTGAAGACCTGGCCTGTGAGCCAGGGCGGCCGGTCCCCGGGGACGTGCTCAGCCTCTGGGGAAGGAGAGGGTGGGGAGGACGATCTCAGCTCCCTGCTGGAGGTCTGTGGGCCTGGGTGGCATTGCTCAGGAGAGTGTATTCCAGCCTCCTGGTTTCGTGGACATCAGGGCCCCTGCTGAGCCCTCCAAGGACAGAGAGCAACAGGAGAGACCTGTGTCAGCCTACGGCCCTGTCTCCAGTCCTGGCCCCTTTCCTGACATCTCACGTGCAACCAGAGAGAGAAATCCTCTCCCCAGGTTGTTTGTGACCGGCTCCCACAGGCACAGAGGTCAGGGCACCCTTCCTGCTCATCCTGGGACCAGGACAGGTGTGTGCAGTCCCCACCGGCCACTGGCCAGCTCCAGACCACAGTGGCTGTCCGAAACCCAAGTGCTGGGGCCACAGGCCAGAGTGCTTTCTAAGAAAACCCAGGTGACATGTCCAGATTAGATCTGCTGTTGTGATCTGGACTAAGGACTGTGAACTTTTCCTGGAAAGGGCCAGGTGGGTCTGCCCAGCTTTCTGGCCCAAAGGGCAAAGGAAGATCCTTGGTGTTGGAATTGATAACTGAAGAGGAAGCATGTTCACAGATATTGTGTCGAGAGAATTCAAAATATAATAACACCTCAATGCAGTTTTGGTAATAGAGGTATAATGAGAAGAAAGGGATTCTTTTTTGTTGTTGCTGGGGAATAAAATTTAACTTGAGGCTTCCCTGGAGGCTCAGTGGTAAAGAATCCACCGGCAATGCAGGTGAGGGATCGATCCCTGGGTGGGGAAGGTCCCCCGGAGAAGGAAATGGCCACCCACTCCAGTATTCTTGCCTGGGAAGTCCTATGGACAGAGGAGCCTGGTGGGCTGCAGTCCATGGGATCACGAAGAGTTGGACATGACTTTACTTTCACTTTTCACTTTCATGTATTGGAGAAGGAAATGGCAGCCCATTCCAGTGTTCTTGCCTGGAGAATCCCAGGGACAGTGGAGCCTGGTGGGCTGCCGTCTATGGGGTCGCACAGAGTCAGACATGACTGAAGCGACTTAGCAGCAGCAGCAGCAGCAGCAGCAATGGCACCACTGATCTAACAGGAGGTAGAGCTCAGGCTGTAAAGTGAGTTAATGGGGGAGCAGCTGTAAATACAGATGAAGTGTCACTCGTTCACCTCCTGCTCTGCAGGCCTGTTCCTAACAGGCCGTGAACCAGCACTGGTCCATTCCCTGGGGGTTGAGGGCCCCAGGTTTGGAGACCCTGAGCCCTCGGCCCCTCCAGCCTCGGCACCAACCCCTGGAGTAAACAGCTGGGCCATCACAGTGACGCGTGGACTTACAGGCACCAGGGGTGCCTGCCTGCGCCGGCCTTCTGCCTCCATTTTTAACGTGTCAAGTGTCACTCCTGGTGTCCTCACTCCCCAAGCCACTCTTCTTCCCAAAAGCGAATAATCATGTTACACAAGATTATATTCCGTGGATGTGTTTCTCTGGCCCCTACAATGAATTGAGTCACCATCCGTCTACATGGTTTTCCTTGCTGGGCTAGCAAAATGAACTGCTTGGTAGCTTCCCGAGGCTGTAGCCTCATTTTGATCCATTTTTTAAAAGAAGTTCTGTGTTGGGGTGCTGGTTTAAACCGATTTTTCTGACCACTGCTTTCCCATGAGTTGGGGATACTGCGATGGCCGCCGAGCCTGGCAGTAGCGGCCTCTGTTAGTCTGCCAGAGCTCCGCTGGCAGTGAGCCCCAGGGATGCTTTGCCAGCTGGTGGAGTTCTCAGAGGGGCTTCCCAGGTGGCTCAGTGGTAAAGAATCCACCTTCCAACGCAGAAGATGCAGGAGTCAGGACTCAATCCCCGGGTCAGGAAGGCCCCTGGAGGAGGTTGTGGCAACCCACTACAGTGTTCTCGCCTGGAGAATCCCACCGCCAGAGGAGAGTGGCAGGGCTACACAGTCTGTGGCATCGCACAGAGACGGACACAGCTGAGCACGCACGAGCACGCAGTAACAAAATAGCCCAGGCTCCACTTACCGTCAAAGCACGAAGGGTCCAGCAGCTTTCGTCGTTCTGACGCGGTGGGCGGGCACGCAGATCCCTGCGCCACGCGACAGAACAGCAAGCGCAGCGAGACCCCTGCAAAGAGACCAGCGCGCCCCACGCAGGGCCTGCCTCGCCCACGGAGCTCCCTCCAGCCGAGGCGCTAACAGAGGCCCGTGGCCGCGCTCCAGCACAGCTTTATTTACGGACACTGAAATCTGACTTTTGCACAGTTTTCACGTGTCATGGAATAGTCTTTTGATTCCCCACACCCTACCCCGCCCGCCCAACACACACTTATTTAAAAATGTAAAAAGCGTTCTCAGCTCCCAGGCTGTAGAAAGCAGGTGGTGGACTGGACTTGGCCCGGCAGCTGTTTGCTGACACCTGATCCACACTCACATTGGTGTCAGAGGACGTTAGTGACCCAGGAGGCACAGTCAGGAAGGCAAAACACGAGGCAGCTTTGGGTTCCACCCTTATGGGGTGCCAGCCAGGTAAAGCATCCGCCTGCAATGCCGGAGACCAGGGTTCGATCCCTGGGTCGGGGATATCCCCTGAAGAAGGAAATAGCCACCTACTCTAGTATTCTTGCCTGGAGAATCCCATGGACAGAGGAGCCTGGTGGGCTATTGTCCGTGGGATCAGAAAGAGTCAGACACTACTGAGCAGCTGACACACACCCAGCCAGCGTTTGCCCGTGCAGAAGTGGAAACCAGAGGGGGGAGATCTGTCAGAAGTTACAGAAAGTTACAGAGACCTTCCACCTCCGCAGCGTTTCCTCACACTTGCCCCTTCAGCACTGCATGCATCTATAATCTAGAGGTGTGTGACGTCTAGCCTCGAAATTTGCCTTCAACCGTAGTGTTGTGGGTTTTTTTGGCCTGACCTCGCCGCATGCGAGATTTCAGTCCCCCACCTGGGATCGAACCCGTGCCCCCTGCAGTGAAAGGTGAAGTCTTAACCATTGGACCGCCAGGGAAGGCCCCTTCAACCACTTTTTGCTGCTGCTGCTAAGTTGCTTCAGTCGTGTCTGACTCTGTGCGACCCCAGAGATGACAGCCCAGCAGGCTCCGCCATCCCTGGGATTCTCCAGGCAAGAACACGGGAGAGGGTTGCCATTTCCTTCTCAACCACTTTTTAGGACCTGGTTTTTCTACTCTGAGCTCCCTGGGGGTTTTTTCCTCCGCTTTCGGATCGTGCATCCCTGTGTTGAACTCGTGAACGAGTGTTGAACTCGTCGTGGATTCTACTCAGTTAAGCCATCCCAGACTCTCAGGACCTGCTGCTGCTGCTAAGTCGCTTCAGCCGTATCCGACTCCATGCGACCCCATAGACAGCAGCCCACCAGGCTCGCTCATCCCTGGGACTCTCCAGGCAAGAACACTGGAGTGGGTTGCCATTTCCTTCTCCAATGCATAAAAGTGAAAGTGAAGTCGCTCAGTCATGTCTGACTCTTAGCAACCCCATGGACTGCGGCCCACCAGGCTCCTCCGTCCGTGGGATTTTCCAGGCAAGAGAACTGGAGTGGGTTGCCATTGCCTTCTCCCCTCAGAACCTGAGAGCTCTGCATTTCCTCAGGCATGTTTCTAAACCAAGCCCACACCCTCTGCGTCCCCCACCAGTCTTATTTCCTGCTCACTTTTCTTCCCTCCATGTTTCCCCAAACTTGGAATTCTAACACTTTCTCAGTTGGTCCTGCAGTTTCCCTCCTGGAAAATTCCTTGAGACCGTAGCTTCCTGAGAAGTTCTTTTTTTTTTTCTCTCCCAACTTTCTCACCATACTGTCCCCTTCCTGCTTTCGCAAGGCTCAGAAATCCCCTGAACTGACTTGGGAAATGAGCTCGCTTATTCCCTGTGCTTCTCAAGTCTGGGCACTCGGGGACAGGCTGAGAACCTCTCTGTCTTCTGTCATCAGCAGCTTCCTCTGGCTCTAACACGGGGCCCTCTGCCCTGGCTGAGAATCTGGGAGCAGCAGAGAGGCGCCGTGGCAACAGTGCCCGATCGCGACACCTCAGAACCCCTGCCTCTTTAAGGGAGCCTGTGCCGGTACCCCCAGTCAGGACCGAGCCCTGGTCTTGCAGTGTCAGTGTCTGCAGTTAGCCTCCGTCCCAGTGCCAGTGAACTTGTACCAACTGTCTGCCCAGGTAGGAGCCGTGGTTCCCCGATGCAGAGAGAAATGGCTGTTCTTTCTGTGTACCACACAGCACATGTGCCTCCCCCGTGGCTCAGCAGTAAAGAATCGGCCTGCAAATGCAGGAGATGTGGGTTTGAGCACTGGGATGGGAAGATTCCCTGAGGAGGAAATGGCAGCCCGCTCCAGCGTTCTTCCCTGCAGAATTGCATGGACAAGGGAGCCTGCAGAGAGCGTCAAAAAGAGTTGGACACAGTTGAGCACACCTGTGCCTTGAGACCCAGCGTGTGTATTCTTAACTCCCTACCCGGGGAGCGAGCCTGCACCTCCCTGCGTTGGAAACGTGCAGTCATTACCACTGGGCCACCAGGAAAGTCCCTCCCTGCTCTTTTGGAGGGGCTTGTGCAGGGGGCGACAGAGGCTGGATGGCGTCACTGACTCGGGGGACATGAGTCTGAATAGACTCTGGGAGTTGGTGATGGACAGGGAGGCCTGGCGTGCTGCAGTCCGTGGGGTCACAAAGGGTCCGGCTGAGCTGAACGGAGCTGTCAGCACTGTAGTTTCCAGGCAAATCGCTGCCCCACCAGTGGCGTCAGCGCCTGATGGATGCTTCCCGTCCAGCTCATGCTTTGCCCTGAACTTACACAAAGTCTCGGGGGAAGTGGCTGAACAAGATGAGACCTGCTTGTGATTCCTGGGGAAGTCCTCCCAAGATGCTGAGTGAAACTGTTGGGGAGAGAATGCCTTGAGGATGTGACATCGCAGTACTGTTATTGTGCTGTTACTGTTAACAGTCGTTTATGTCCTGGAGCGGATGGCCAAAATGGAAACTATAAGTGTGCACATTTTCCCGTTTTCAGCTATCACTTACATAAATAAATTTCACTTGATCAGTTTTGGTGATTGGATACGGCTGTGTGGTCATCACCACAGTCCAGAGATATAGGGCGTTGTGCCCTCATATATGCCCGTTATGCTTCTTTGCTGCTGATCCCTTCCCCTGACTCTAGTTTTGGCCTTTCTAGAATTCCTTGCATCTGAATTCTTTTTCCTTGATAGAGGGATTAAAGTTGTCACTTTCTTCTTTGGTCAGTTTTGGTCACTTTTGTCTTTTAAGAATTTTGTCTGCTTCATCCGTGTTGTCAAATTTGTTGGCATAAAGCTGTTGAAATCGTTTATTATTATCCTCTTAAGGGCTATGTGAGGGTATGTAGTGATGACCCCCTTTTAAATATATGATGTATTGATTTTAAGTAGAAAGTCAAGAAACACCTGGAGTAACAGGCAAATTGGGCCTTGGAATGCGGAATGAAGCAGGGCAAAGACTAATAGAGTTTTGCCAAGAAAATGCACTGGTCATAGCAAACACCCTCTTCCCAGCAACACAAGAGAAGACTCTACACATGGACATCACCAGATGGTCAACACCAAAATCAGATTGATTATATTCTCTGCAGCCAAAGATGGAGAAGCTCTATACAATCAATAAAAACAAGACCATGAGCTGACTGTGGCTCAGATCATGAACTCCTTATTACCAAATTCAGACTTAAATTGAAGAAAGTAGGGAAAACCGCTAGACCATTCAGGTATGACCTAAATCAAATCCCTTATGATTATACAGTGGAAGTGAGAAATAGATTTAAGGGCCTAGATCTGATAGATAGAGTGCCTGATGAACTATGGAATGAGGTTCGTGACATTGTACAGGAGACAGGGATCAAGACCATCCCCATGGAAAAGAAATGCAAAAAAGCAAAATGGCTGTCTGGGGAGGCCTTACAAATAGCTGTGAAAAGAAGAGANGTTTGTTTGTTTGAATTCTGGCTCTGCTGCCACTGCAATGAGAAGCCCTTGTACTGCAACAGAGTAGCCCCTGCTGGCTGCAACTATTAATAGTAGAAACCCACCTGCAGCCAAAAATAAATAAAAAGAATCTTTCCCTCTTAGTGGGAAATACTGTTTGGTTAAACCATCTTCAGATTTCATCTTTGCTCTTGTCCTAGCCTGTGAGCAGATACTGAAATTGAGTGCTTACCAGAATCAGGTTACCTACCTACCCCCAGTGGACATTTAGATATTCATGTATCTAATGGTGTAGCCAGCCATTTTTTGAAAATAAAGAAATGGCACAAGTCACATGAATTTGGAACCTCTGGAAGAAAATTCTGCTTTGCCACCAACCTGGAATATTATAATCACTAAGACTTTTTTGAGAATGTACTTCCTAAAGACCCTGACATAGTAAAAATCAGCTGAAAATAGAAATTGACTATGAAATAATTATTTTAAGAAAAACCAACTAAGATATTAGCAGGTGAGAGATCTTTTTCTCTACCTGAGCTGATGTAAATGAAATCCAATGATGTTGTATTCCCCCACTCCTACAAATAAAAGTGTACAGAACCTTTAAAAAATTGGAAGCAAACTGAGAAAGCCTCTCCCCCAAGTACTTATCTGGTACAGTGCAGGGTCTAGAGATGACCCAGAGATGACCATCTTCCTAGAGATGACCATTCTGGCTTCTGAATTAATTGGAAATCCCATATGTCCAACCTGGAATATTATAATCACTAAGACTTTTTTGAGAATGTACTTCCTAAAGACCCTGACATAGTAAAAATCAGCTGAAAATAGAAATTGACTATGAAATAATTATTTTAAGAAAAACCAACTAAGATATTAGCAGGTGAGAGATCTTTTTCTCTACCTGAGCTGATGTAAATGAAATCCAATGATGTTGTATTCCCCCACTCCTACAAATAAAAGTGTACAGAACCTTTAAAAAATTGGAAGCAAACTGAGAAAGCCTCTCCCCCAAGAACTTATCTGGTACAGTGCAGGGTCTAGAGATGACCCAGAGATGACCATCTTCCTAGAGATGACCATTCTGGCTTCTGAATTAATTGGAAATCCCATATGTGTCCCACCTTTTTGGGCATCCTTAATTGCTGTTCTTTTTTTAAATTTTTATTTTTTAATTGAAGGATACTTTACAGAATTGTGTTGTTTTCTGCCAAACATCAACATGAATCAACCATAGGTATTTTGTTGTTCTTTTATTGCACTGAAATTTGCTTCCCTGAAATTTCTTTCTAGATTTCCCATTTCCTGTTACAAAGAACAAAAGCCCTTAAGAAACCTTTAAAAATATATACCTATATATATTTTTATTTATTCACTTATTTGGCTGTACCAGGTCTTAGTTGCAGCATGCAAACTCTTAGTGGCAGCATGTGGGATCTAGTTCCCCAATCAGGGATCAAACCTGGGGCCCCCTGCGTTGGGAGTGAAGAGTCTTAACCACTAGACCACCAGCTAAGTCCCATAAACTCTTTCTTGATAAGAACTTGACCTTCCCTTCATGTCCCTCTAAATTTTCCCTTTTCTAGATTAAACATTGTCATGTTTAAGGATGTGCTGTAGTTTGATAGAAAGAGGATGGATGGAGAAATGAGAAGATGGGGTTTTCTTTCTGCCTCTTATATGACCAGCCTGCTGACTTAGAATGAGCCACTTTACCATTCTGGGCCTCAGTTTTTTTTCTTTGTTAGGTGAGGAAATTGAATTTAGATAACCTTTAAGATTGCTTTCCACACTGGATTCTGGGTTTCTAACTGTTTGGATGAACCTTGTGTTAAATAGTTTGGTTTGACATCTCGCTGCCCTCTTGTGGACACTGTCTTGGGAAAAAAATAAAATATTTACTTGCTCAAAGAACAATATCCTGGCCACCCCCCAATCAAAAATTCACGTGTATCAAACTGTTTTCATTTATTCATGCTCTCTTTTAGTCCTCATCCATAAATGTACATATCATATCAGGGATATAATCTTATAGTCTTTCCCTTCCCTAAATCATAGGCATTGATGTATATTACTAGGAAGATGTTATATGTATATATATATTTTTTTACTGAGCTATAATTCACATACCATAAAATTTACCCTTTTAAAGTATATAATTTAGTGATTTTTAGTATATTTATAAGGTTGTAAAGTCATCAACACTGACTCCAGACCATTTTAAACCACCCTAAAACGAAATCCCTTACCTATTACAATTCTCTCCTCTCACCAGACCCTGGCAACTACTAATCTACTTTCTGTCTCTATAGGTTTGCCTATTCTGGACCTTTTAAGTAAATAGAATCATACAATGTTTCCTTTTGTGTCTGGCTTATTTCACTTAGTATAATATTTTCAGAATTCATCCATGTTGCAGCATGCATTCTTCTTCTATATTTTTAATTTTTTTCAAATAGCATAATTATACTTTAATGCTATGTAATATTCCCTTCTTGGGAGACATTTAAGATATATATATATATATATATATTTCCTGACACATAATTGTTGTTATAAAGAATGCTGCATCAATATTTTCATGTTTCTAATTCATCTAGTCTCTTGAATTATTTCAGAATAAATTCCCATGGGTGGGATTACTGGGTCAAAGGGTATGAACATTTTTATGACTGTTGTCAATATTGCTCTTAAATTGTGGTGCCCAGAACTAAATGCAATTCTCAGATGTGTTCAGACAGAACAAGGTACTGTGGAGCTATTAAGTTCTCAAGGTCTGGACAATATATCATCCTTTATATCAAGCAGTCTAAGAATTTATTAGCTTTTTTGGAGGGGGGTGGTTTCTCATGGAGCTTATAGCCAACTAAGGCCCTTAGGTCTTTTCCTAGGCACTGTGTTTTCAGGCTGAGTTTTCATCTACTCTGGGACTTAGGAGGCTTTTGAGGACTCCTTGGCTGGAATTTAGTATTTCTTTGTTTTCTTTTTTTCTCTGACAGTGAGTGTGTGGCCCTAACAAGCCAGCAGGTCTGGGTTTATTGCAGTGTTCGATGAGAACTGCAGATGGCGCCTTAAGGCTGTCACAGGGTAAATTATGTCCCTTTACTTTTTTTTTTTTTTTCAGGATCTAGTGGTGGTACCTCCTTCAGTTCAGTTCAGTTCAGTTGCTCAGTTTTGTCCAACTCTTTGCTACCTCATGGGCTGCAGCACGCCAGGCCTCCCTGTCCATCACCAACTCCCGGAGCTTACTCAAACTCACGTCCATCAAGTTGCCATCCAACCATCTCATCTGTCGTCCCCTTCTCCTCCTGCCTTCAGTCTTTCCCAGCATCAGGGTCTTTTCCAGTGAGTCAGTTCTTTGCATCAGGTGGCCAAAGTATTGGAGTTTCAGCTTCAGCATCAGTCCTTCCAATGAATATTCAGGACTGATTTCCTTTAGGATGGACTGGTTGAATCTCCTTGCAGTCCAAGGGACTCTCAAGAGTCTTCTCCAACACCACAGTTTAAAAGCAGCAATTCTTTGGCCCTCAGCCTTCTTTATAGTCCAACTCACATCCATACATGACCACTGGAAAAACCATGGCTTTGACTAGATGGACCTTTGTTGGCAAAGTAATTGTCTCTACTTTTTAATATGTTGTCTAGGTTGATTATAGCTTTTCTTCCAAGGAGCAAGCATCTTTTAATTTCATGGCTGCAGTCACCATCTGCAACTAAGTACCTCCTTAGTCGGTTCATTACCAGAATTCAGTCCCCTCCCTTTGTTGGAAGTAAGTATGTTTTGTAGATGTCGTTTGATCTTTTGAGAAACTCTGGGGGTAATCTCAGAGCTTTGCCTGAACACAAATTTCATGCCCCTGCTTTGGTTTTTGAAGTTCATACCCCAAGAAGCTGATATTTTGGCTTCTCTTCATATTCCTTGCCATCTCTTCCTCTTTGTGGCAAGGGATTGAAACATGTTCAGTTAACCGGTTTTGTTTGTTTAGCTCAGGTGGGTTCTAACAACAAATGCAGAAAATTTACATAGGGTTCCAGCTAAATGAGGTTATATTTCAATAATTTATTGCTGTCTTCATTTTCCTTTTCTTTCCAATTCTCTTTTCCCCTACCTTTTTCCATCTGCTACTTGCAAACTATTATATTCATAATTTTCAGCAAGACCTTGGATTTTCTGGATTTAAACTTCACTGATAAGTTTCAACAGAATACAGCAGTGCCCTTTGTGGGAAAGTTGGAAAGGAATGATTTTAAAACCCATTCTGTGCCAGACCTTAATTCCATTTTGGGGTAAGAAGGGTTGCCGGGAACATCCTCTGCTGGGCAATGACTAACTTAGCAAGAGAGCCTGGCTTTGCAAGCCTCACTTAAAGGGACATTTTTCCGACCATCAGTGGGTCAGGCACCTTTCAAATGAATTACTGTCAGGAAAGGAATGGGAAGCATATAGAGGAAATCTAGGTGTCATCTATTCATGTACTTCCCAGTCACAGATCTGAGGGCCACTGAGGCTCATGTTACTCCCCCGCTTCTCCTTCCTACCTATAATCACCAGTTTGAACTTGGCTTCTCTTAAAAAAAAAAATTAAAATTTGTTTATTTTCGGCCTTGCTTGGTCTTTGTTGCTACACATAGGCTTTCTTAAGTTGCAGGCGGTGGGAGTAGGGCTACTTTCTAGTTGGGGTGTGAGGGCTTCTCGCTGCAGCTGCTTCTCTCGTTGTGGAGCACAGGCTTGAGAGTGCAGGCTCAGTAGTTGTGGTGCGCGGGCTTAGTTGCCTTGCAGCATGTGAAATCTTCCCGGACCAGGGACAAGCCTGTGTCCCCTGCATTGCCAGGTGGGTTCTTAACCAGTGGATTACCAGAGAAGTCCACTGGCTTCTCTTGGTACCTTCCCTTTCATTCCTGGGGTCCACAGTAAAGAGTGTAAGTTTACTGCTTTTCTATGTAATCTGAGTTGAAAGCACTTGCTCATTTTATATTGTGTGACTGGGAACTCTGCCTCTTAGCAGTCGACTTTTTTTTGTACAGCCAAGAGACTGATCACTTCAGACCCATCTCCCCTCAAACTCTAACTCTTTGCCATCAGTGTGTTTCTTGTTCTCACGTTCACATCTTTGCTGATGCCAGTCTTCTGTAATTCTTTTTCTCCTCTGCTAATCCAAATCTTTATACTTCTTTTATGATCCAGTTTCAGGTTTATCTCTAAATGATGCCTTCACTGATTAGGTCCATCTCCAGTAATCTTTCCTCTTTGAATTCATTCTGCATTCTTGTCCACTTTGTACTGTTCTGTCAAGCATTTTCTTACATGTTGCCATATAATCATTCTGTATCTCATGTTTCTGAGTCTTGTCTCTTTGACTGTACTGAAGGACTGTTATTCAGTCGCTAAGTCATGCCCAACTCTTTGTGACCCCATGGACTGCAGCATGCCAGACTCCCCTGTCCTTTACTGTCTCCTGAAGTTTGCTCAGATGTATGTCCATTGAGTTGCTGATGCTATCTAACCATCTCATCCTTTGCCAACCCCTTCTCCTTTTACCTTCCATCTTTCCTAGCATCAGGGTCTTTTCCAATGAATCAAGTGTTCGCATTGGGTGGCCAAAATATTGGAGCATTAGCTTTAGCATCAGTCCTTCCAATGAATATTCAGGGTTGATTTCCTTTAGGATTGACTGGTTTGATCTCCTTGCAGTCCAGGGGACTCTCAAGCGTCTTCTCCAGCACTACAATTTGAAAGCATCAATTCTTTGGCACTCCTTCTTTATAGTCCAGCTCTCACATCGTACATGACAACTCGAAAAATCATAGCTTTGATTATATGGGACTTTGTTGGCAAAGTGATGTCTCTGCTTTTTAATACACTGTCTAGGTTTGTCATAGCATTCCTTCCAAGGAGCAAGCATCTTGTAATTTCATGGCTGTGGTCACCATCTGCAGTCACTATCTGCAGTGATTTTGGAACCCAAGAAATTAAAATCAGTCACTGCTTTCACTTTTGGCCCATCTATTTGCCATGAAGCGATGGGACTGGATGCCATGATCTTAGTTTTTTGAATGTTGAGTTTTAAGCCAGCTTAAAACTGGCTTCACTCTCCTCATTCACACCCATCAAAAGGCTCTTTAGTTTCTCTTCATTTTCACCCATTAGAGTGGTATCATATGCATATCTGAGGCTGTTGATATTTCTCCTGGAAATCTTGATTCCAGCTTGTGATTTATCCAGCCTAGCATTTTGCATGATGTACTCTGTATATAAGTTAAATAAGCAGGGTGACAATATACAGCCTTGTTGTATTCCTTTCCCCCAAATTTTCAACCAGTCCATTGTTCCATGTCCAGTTCTGTTGCTTCTTGATCCTCATACAGGTTTCTCAGGAGACAGTTAACGTGGTCTGGTATTCTTATCTCTTTAAGAATTTTCCACAGTTGGTTGTGATTCACATAGTCAAAGGCTTTAGTGTAATCAGTGTAGATGTAGATGTTTTTCTGGAATTCCTTTGTGTTCTCTCTGATCCAACAAATGTTGGTAATTTGATCTCTGATTCCTCTGCCTCTTCTAAATACAGCCTGTACATCTGGAAGTCCTTGGTTCACGCACTGCAGAAGCCTAGCTCGAAGGACAGAAGGACTATCTTCTCTCAGTGCAAGTAACAGGACATTTACAGCTGCTGCCGCTAAGTCGCTTCAGTCGTGTCCAACTCTGTGCGAATCCACAGATGGCAGCCCATTGGGCTCCGCCATCCCTGGGATTCTCCAGGCAAGAACACTGGAGTGGGTTGCCATTTCCTTCTCCAAATGCATGAAAGTGAAAAGTGAAAGTGAAGTTGCTCAGTCGTGTCTGACTCAGCGACCCCATGGACTGCAGCCTACCAGGCTCCTCCATCCATGGGAGTTTCCAGGCAAGAGTACTGGAGTGGGATGCCATTGCCTTCTCTGAGGACATTTACTAAATACACTAAATTTCTGTTTAAGGAAGTTTGGGTTTTTTTGAGCATGAGCCACCCATTCTTTTTGCATGGCGCTGCAGTAGACCTTCTTCTCCTATAAACATACCCCTGCTATTTAACAACTGAGGCTTGATGTTCTTGTTTGTTAAATGAGGACAGTGATGCTTGCCTCACAGGGATGTTGAGACATTCAAATGGGATGTGTTGAGGGCACTTTATAAACCCTAAAACATTTTACAGAGGGTGGCATTATGACTTTTTAAAAAATGGTGATAGACTATATAGATGAAAGAACATGCTAAAATTCCATGAATGAACTTACATAAAGCAGTATTAGTTATATTTTTCACACACAGAAACAAATTCACTAGAGATCAATTTCAAGTTTTTAATGAACCTGCAACTGAGTGTTTCAAATATGAGTTTTGGTTCTGACATTGTCACTAATTTTGTGATATAAGGATTCAACCTTTGATAATTTAAGGCTCTAAACATCTGATACACAATTGAATTTGAGTATGTTACCCACGTCTTTGAACCTCAGTTTTGTTATCTATAAAACAGGAAATTCCAACCTAATCAAATCCTTCTAGTAGAATCTTATAGAGTGGATGTTCAAAGAAACATTAATCCTACACAGAAGTCTCCTGGGTAAAAAAAGTTTCCTTTGGGGAAAGCTGCATACTATATACTGCATTCCCTTCACTATTAAAAAAACACATTACCATATTAAATGCTCCTGGAAGGAAACCAATTTATTTTGAATTTTTCAAAATTAATTTTTATTGGAGTATAGTTGCTTTACAATAAACCAATTTATTTTGATTTTACCAAGCCTTTCCCAAATTCATTTGGACCTGGAATAGTTTTTTTTAGATAACATCTATTCAGCATGCACAATACTATGTTTCTAAGACACACAGTGTGGACTACCAACATGAATATTCTTAGGTATCAGAGGTAGTCCAAGCAAAGGGAAAAGTACACCCTGATGAGATATTCTCTGCTGGTCGTCATGCTTGTTGTAGTTTGTGGCATCAGCTTTAGTCATCAGAAACTTTAACCTCTTTTTTTTCCCCCTAATAAAAACATGGAATCTGACAATCAGTCACTTCGGATATAGAATATTGACTCAAAGAAAAACATGCTAAAATTTCTGATCGTAAGGGTCTATTGGAAAATATATTAAATTAGGTCATGTTAATTTTTGCAGCATATATCTGCCAAGGTGACGATTGCATCATAGTTTATCTTTAGTTCTAATTTGCCTCAGTCATTAGGTAACCTGGGATAAATCATTTCCCTTAAGGCTGAACTAAGATATATGGATGTTTTTTCTAAATAGTCTTCTGTTGTAATCCTTAGCAGATATTCTAATCATTTCAAAAATTTGGTTATTTTTGTGGTTTCTTCAGAGTAGGTCACAGTATTTTATATATTGAATTTATTACACCATTTCCTTTCTTCCAATATTTCCTTTCTTCCAATATAATTAGTAGATTTTAAACAATTTGCCACTGTTTTAAAGCAAGCAATGATCACTTAATTGTGTACCATATAAAGTGAAAACTGTATATGTAATTTAAAGAACAATGATAAAATTAAATCTTTATAGCCCAGGTAAAAGGTATTTTTGAAGCATTTGTTCAATATCCTTTTAGAGAGGTTGAGTGCTGCATGGAAAAAGATGGGCCATGAGTTGCAGTACCCTTCTTGCAAATTCCACTCAGTAAAACAATGCTCTTTGTGACCCACCCGTCTGGGAGAGCCGTTAGTTTTAAGAGCCGTTAGTTTTTGAGTTAAATCCTTGTGAAGAGCCTACACCTCCTGTCAACCCAGGGACTTGGCAAACTATTCCTTTCAACCACACTCGGCACTCTCACTTAGAGGAGATATGATTCCATCTCATTCAGTTTCCAGTGATGTTTGACAGCTTTCATAGATCTAACCTAGGCATGCTCCTCTATCCACCTCCCTTCTAAGTGGGATATCCACATATAAAAACTCTCTCCCATTAGACCACAGGCTCTTTTAGGAGAGGCATCATGTCTCTCCTAACAGACTAAGGTTTCCAAGAGTGAGGATTTAATTTTTCTCCCAAGGAAGAAATTATATTTTGCAGCAGCATCAGGCCCTGCAACAAAGGTGTTACCCAAATGACTTTTGGTTGCTGAAATCAGTCATAGAATAAGATCTTGGATCCTATTGGTTTAGGTCTCATTCTTTAGTATGAAGTTTCTTATTAACCAGGGTTGTTATCCCATTCCTACACTGTATGGGAAGGCAGAATTGTGGAAGAATTACTCACACATTCCTCTTTGTTCCTGCTTTGCACTTTTCTGTTTTAGCACTTACCATCAGGTTATAGTTATTCAATAGCTTTCATCCTTCATTGCAACTGGATACTCTACTTGAGAATAGTGATCTGGTTTTATTCTGTGTAAGTGGCCCACCCCTAGAACAATGTCTCCTACTCATTGGGTGGTCAGTGAAAAGAGAGCAGGTATTTGGATGGTCTGCTTCTATTTGAATCTTTGAAAGAAGAGTCAGTGGTAAGCAACAGATTGTGTAGTGCCCTAACTAGTTGGATGACCTAATCTTATGTTTCTTTAGATCTGTAAATGATGTGGTTGGATTAGCTTAGACACTGTTAATCAAGGGTCAGTGGGCTCTAGAGGATTTTTGGCCCTTCCACTCCATACAAAGTTAAAAAGGAAAGGACCAGATAGATGACTTTGTAGAGATCTACCTGTACTGCCACTTCAACAACAAACCTGTGGGGACCAAAATTACATTATGCCTATGGTGTCTATACACTCCCATATACACTCTCTGGCTTGTGGTTGGTGCCTGCCTAGAGCCCCTTATACTTTGCCCTCAAAAGAGAGCGTGGGGACAGACTCTGATTAACCTTTTCAATGCTGATTCAGTGCCCACCCTCTAGCCACTCCTGACTGGCAGTGGGGTGAGTGCTTCATACACGGAGGAAACTGGCTAGAAAGGTGCACAAATATTAAGGGATGGTTCTGGAGAAGGCAACGGTACCCCCCTCCAGTACTCTTGCCTGGAAAGTGGCATGGACGGAGGAGCCTGGTAGGCTGCAGTCCATGGGGTCGCG
>SJYX01015779.1:93207-113187 GCA_006410675.1 Oreotragus oreotragus | reverse complement strand
GAGGAGCTCCTTTCCTCTCCTCAGACCCCAGAGCGTCCGGGACGCAGAGCCGGAACTGGGGAACGCGGCGACTGCGGGGGTCCGGGATAGGTGAGGCTCAGGGTGCTGGTGGAGGGGTGGAGGAGGGATGAAGCGGGGCGCTGAGGCGCAGAGAGCGGGCTTGAGGGAAGGCACACGGGGAGGGAGCAGTTGTTGGGGGTTGGGGTACTGAGAATAGGGGACGTGAACCCTTTGAGACTTAGTCCCTAGATGGTGAAAGGTTTCTGGGGTCAGTGGGGCGGGCCGAAGCACACGGTTCCGAGTTGAGGGGTTTCCGGAGGCATAGGCCGGGGAAACAATGGAGTGAGGGGGGACTCTGATGTGAGCGTGTGGTGGGTACTGGGTTTTAAGAAACAACGAGAGGTCGAAAGGAATGAAAGAATTGATCATTTGGTATGAGAAGTACGATGAACTGGAAGTTCATCGCAAATGCGTAAGGTCATCTACGTGGGTGTCCGAGGTCCTTAGGATTTGGGGGGCAAAGTGGGATTTGAAAATAAGAGAGAGGAGGGCATTCTTGGAATTGGGGGTGATGGGGAGCGGGAAACGGGACGGAAAATATAGCCAAGAGGGGCAGACACATAAAATAGATGTGGTTTGGGTTTGAATTAAAGCAGAAGAGTAAGTCCAGTTAGAGAGTATAGGTTAGGTGGACTGGAGTGGCATTTTTCTCCTAATTCATCCAGGATGACTGGGTTCTTTTAGAAGGTGGATTTTTCTCTGGCATGTCCCTCTGCTAAGGAGTACAGGCTGCTCTTAAAATTTGGTTATCATTTCATTGATAAAGCATGCCTGTAACAGGAATGTAATTTACCTGCGGTTAAAGCAGGAGAGGACAGGTCGCTAGAAACAGGCATCTTGCTTTGAGTTTGGTTGTTGATAATGCAGAGTTTACGGTGTTTGGAGGAGAACCAAGAGTTTGTTCATCAAAAGGTGATAAAATCTGAGTTATCTGTACTTTGTTAGAATTACAGTTTCTCACTGAGAAATGATCATGTACCATCTGCTACTGGTTTTATAATTATGGGAGAGAGTTTGGTTTTGTCACCAGAAATTCCTGATGCTGATTTCAAATTATCAGGCTATTTTGTACATTCCAGTTTGAATTCAGGTGATTTGAAAATATGGGGAAGTATTTCGGCGGTTATGTATGATCTTTGCATTTCCTTGATACTTGGATTTCCAGACCAAATTTTGGATGATACTAGATACAAGATTGCTGGTTTTGAAATTGTAATTACCATTATGTGTTCATAAATAGTCCATATTAAGCCTTTTATTTTGAGGCATTAAGTTTTGCTGACTCATCTAAGATTTCTGGGAATTTTTCCGTTTATATTTCTCAGCTTGGCCTCAGATAGTAGCATTAGGCTATTTTATAAAGGTCCAAAAAGAATGATCTAAATTGTCACTTTTCTTCTGTTATAAAAACTGAACAAAGTAAGAAGTGAGTGCAGTTTCCTTATTAGTGATAATGAAGTGCTAAGATTGCTTTCCACATATCATCTCATTTAATTTAATCCTCATAATCATTTCCTGTTTTATAAATTCAGAGATTAAATTACTTAATAAGGTCACAAAACTAGTAGTGAATAAAACTGAATTCATACCTATTCTGTTCGGACACTCCTTTAAGTGTTCCATGTTCTACCTGCTTTTTCCTCCTGATCTTGGTTGTAGTATGAACAGCATGAACTGGTTGAAACCTGGGTCTGATACAGTGATCTAGACAAAAATTGGGATGATGGGCTACATCTGCAGAGTTTATTGAAAGTTTATTGCCCCTGTGATTTAACAGACCTTCTGGGGTCCACATAATAGGCAAAAACGTCCTCTTGCTAAGGATTTGTCCTGTGAGCACACTTAATTTTCTGTTTAGTCTACTGTACTGCTGAAGTACTGTGCATACGTGGCACTCTTCCTTGTGGAAGTCAAGACAGCCAGTTGTGGAGCCAAAACCAATTAACTCTGGAAAACAAGTGAAAACTGCTGAATGCTCAAGTGCCCTCCAAGCACCTGTTGAGTCCACAGTTGCTACTGGCATTATCTCTAAAAATAGACAGGATCCTCTTAGAAACCAGGAGTAAAACTACTAGAACCGAGAGACACAGCTGGGGCCTGAGGGAGGAGCCAGAGGTTAATGGCCGAAACATCAGCATAGCCTGTGGAGGGTGATCCAGGAGCAGGAAAGGCTACAGATACTAGTGAATTGCAGGAGGTGAGGGAATTTTTATTTGTTGAGCAGTTAGGTATTCTAGGGACTGACTGAACTCAGTGTGTTTTATATATGTTACTTTATTAGGTCTTCAAATAATCCTATAAGGTAAACATTATCCTCATCTTTCAGATGAGGCTTGGAAAACTTTGTAATGTAACTTTGTAATGATGGTGAAAGAAGTTTATATTTTTATTATTATATTGCTGCTCGCAGTTTCCATTGTAGAGACACCATATTAAGGTTGGAAAATTAAAGACACTCTTTAGGATCCACTATGCTGCTTTGTTAGAAGTAAAACTGATTGTCTTGCTGCTTACATTGGAGACTGGAAGGTAAAGCTTATATTTTTCTGATTTGAATATTGGAAAGGGGAGCCCATTCATTATTTAGCAAATGTCCTCTTATAGAATATAGTTCACCTTCTAATATATCTTCCTATCATATGCCAGTGATATGATACTGATATATAAATCTGTAGTGTATGAAAATGCCATGTCCATCCCTCCTGTTCTGAGGTCTTGACTTTCAGGCAGGTCATCTAGGCTCGGAGGATGACAGTGAAGCATACCTGTTGCAGACTCTTAGCACTTTTCTTGATGTTTTTGCCTCAGAGATTTAATCATCATTCTTGCTTGGTTACTTTTAAAAAATTGTGGTAAGATATACATAACATCATTTAAACCACTTTTTCAAGTGTACAGTTCAGTGGCATTAAATCCACTCATACTCCTGTGAAACCATCACCACCATTCAACTCCAGAACATTCTTATTGAACCAAACCAAAATTCCTGTTAAAGAATGACTCCTCATTCTTCTTTTTCCCCAGCTCCTGGCAATCACTATTGCGCTTTTCTGTCTCTAGGAATATGATTATTCTAGGCACCTCACATAAGTGGAATTACATAGTACTTGTCCATTTGTGTCTGGCTTATTTCACTTAGCACATTGTCTTCAAGGTTCATCAGTGTTTTAACCTTGTCAGAAATTCATTCCTCTTTAGAGCTGAGTAATATTCTATGGTATGCATATACCACATTCCCTTTATCCATTCGTCTATAAATGGACACAGGTTGTTTCCACCTTTTGGCCATTGTGAGTAACGCTGCTGTGAACATTAGTGTACAAATACTTGTTCCATATCTGTTCATATGATAATCCTCTGTTTAAGTTTTTGTGGCAGTTTGGTTACTTTTTTATATACAATTTTACTTATTTATTTTTTGGTGGTGCAGGGTCTTCGTTGCTGGATGGGCTTTTCTCTAGTTGCAAGGATCAGGGCTACTCTCTAGCTGCAGTGCTCGGGCTTCTCATTGCAGTGGCTTTTGTTGCGGAACACGGGCTCTAGGCATGTGAACTTCAGTAGATGTAGCACCTGGGCTCAGTAGTTGTGGCTGCTGAGCTCAAGATCACAGGCTCAGTAGTTGTGGCCGATGGGCTTCGTTGCTCCGAGGCATGTGGGATCGTCCCTGACTAGGGATAGAGCCGTACTTCCTGCATTGGCAGGTGGATTTTTTACCTTCCCTGAGCAACCAGGGAAGCCCAAGTTTGGTTACTTCTAAATGATGATTTTATTGTGTGTTCACCTGAAGGTAGTACTTGACCTTATGTTTGAGGGTGCTGTTTCCTCTACTGACTTTTTCTGCCCAGTTTGCTGGACACTTGCATGGGAAATGATTTGTCTAGTTTTTATGGCTCTCTCTTAGCTTCTGTCTAATTATATTTATGTATCAAGACATCTAGCAAGCACCTTAAAATAGAGTTCAAGTTAGCAATAAAAGTACTTTTGAAAATCTTGTAGGAGCTTTAGTTGATGAAGAAAATAGGAGTTTCTGTTTCAAAGTATGAAATGTGTCCAGTATGGAAGGGACCATTTGTTATACACAAGGTTTTTTCAGTCATACCTATAACTGTGGATCGTCATCTTAAGAATGTTACTTGTATATATATTTGAAAAATCTCGTACTTCCCTGATGGTCCAGTGGCTAAGACTCCACACTCCCAATGCTGGGGACCCAGGTTCAACCCCTGGTCAGGGAACTAGATCCTACATGCTGCAGCTAAGAGCTCACATGCCATAACTAAAGATCCCCTGTGCTGCAACTAAGACTTGGTGCAGCCAAAATATAAATAAATATTAAAAAAGAAGAATGTGTCAGTAGCGTAGATCATCTTCAGTTCATTTTGGTGCCTTTGGTTGAAAAAATTTAGGGTACTTTTTTCATTTCAGAATATTTTATACATATGTTGTTTTGTTCAGTCACTCCATCGTGTCCAACTCTTTGTGACCCCATGGACTGCAGCACGCTAGGTTTCCCTGTCCTTCACCATCTTCTGGAGTTTGCTCAAACTCGTGTCCATTGAGTCAGTGATGCCATCTCATCCTCTGTCACCCGCTTCTCCTGCCCTCAGTCTTTCCCAGCATCAGAATCTTTTCCAATAAGTTGGCTCTTCGCATCAGGTGGCCATAGTATTGGAGCTTCAGCATCAGTCCTTTCAATGAACATTCAGAATTGATTTCCTTTAGAATTGACTAGTTTGATCTTGCTGTCCAAGGGACATGTATGAGCTGCTAGTTATTGCTTACCTTCTATATCCTTTATTAATTGAAAAGAGTTTGAGTGCCTACTATATGCTTTAAATATTTCAGGAAGGTAACTGTAATACAGGAAGTACTGTTTGAGTCGATTTTTTTTCTCCCTCGCTTTATATATTTGAGAGAGACAGAGTTGTCATATAGTACCAAATATAGTAGATTGAAATAGCTGCAGGCTGACAGTGAACTGTCTCTTAGGATGGGTCTAACCTCCAATTTCATTTTTTCTAATTGTCACAAGGAGGTTAATTATGCCTGCATCTTGCTTCTTGAAATTATTGGGTTACAAAGGGACTTCAGGCTCACATACCATTTTCTGGGAGCCTCTTTTGGAATCTTAGTGAGTTTATACTCACTTTGGATGTGGTGTGTTGGTTCTGAAATATCTCCAAAAGATTTAAAGTTTTGGATATTAACTTTAAATATCCAAACACTTTAGGTTGCTGGATATAAGGATTGGCCGGAGGCCAGCATTTACTCTTCATGTTCAGATTTACCATGGTGGCCAATGGTGTTGGGTTCTTGAAATATACATGCATCTTCTGCACTGACTCTGCAGCAGCCCCAGGCCTTAAAATATTCTGTAGGATCTGAGAACATAGCCACCAGCTTACGGCCTCTGCAGTCAGTGTCCTATGACTAATTTGTGGTTAGGATTTACACAGTGATTCTTACTAGTGCAAACCCTAAATGACAACCTTAGATTGTTGGTTAGGATTTTTTTATATTACTTAATTAGCAAAATGACATGATTACTGGTTGTGGAGTATGTGTTTGTGTCTGTGTGTTCTTTAGAGTTGGTTAAAGGGTGTTGGGATTGAGGAGAAGGAGGTTTGTGATGAAGCGATTATATGATTATAGGTGGTCTCATTAGATAAGTGAAGATATCTTTTGTACTTGAAGATGCTGCCAATGATGTTACTTCTTATTGACCTGTATAGAACTGGAAAGGCCTGTTTGTAAAACCAACAGTCTTTGCTCTCTTGAGTACATGTGATCTGTCCAGTAGCGAATGATTTGCTTTTGTTTTAAGCTTACCATCAGTAGTAGAGCAATGCATGTGTGCCTAGTCACTAGGTTGTGTCCACCTGTTTGCAACTCCATGTACTGCAGCCCACCAGCCCTCTTTCCATGGGATTTTCCAGGCAGGAATACTGGAGTGGGTTGCCATTTCCTCCTCCAGGGGATCTTCCTGACCCAGGGATCAAACCCTCGTCTCCTGCATCGGCAGGTGAATTCTTTACCACTGAACCACCTGGAAAGCCCAGTAGGGCAGTACTTTAAATTATCTACTTAGTCTCTGATTACAACATGCAGTGTGATCAGCCCACTGCTGCCTCTTCTTGGTATTTTCTACTGTTTACATTGATTAAAAATGTGCACTAGTGTTTGGTGGAAGTGACTCTCAGCTGACTTTGGTTAATAACCTCATATCTTTATATAAGGTAAATTGCCGTCATAGCCTACCTGCATGTCCTGCATAAGCCTTCAGGATAAGGATCTCATCCTCAGAGGCTCCCTCACATTTGATGGGAACAGTGAAGCTTATTTATAACTATGATGGGATGACAGGAAATTAAGGTGTTATAGTACCTGAATGATCCTATAACGTGGTATGGTACTATGGTACAGAACCACCAAGGCTGAGTCAGCCGTTTAACTCAGATGCACGCTTGATATTTTGTTACGTCTTACCAGTCAGTACACACTCAGTTTCTTGAGAAGACTAATGCTTTGTTAAGTTGACGGTACTTTAAACAAAGCTTTGTTGGGTAATCATTTTCACCTCTTTCTGTGTTCAAAGCTTATATTTTGTAGAGGTCTTTTTTTGTTTTTAATTTTTTGGCCATGCCACATGGCTTTCAGGATCATAGTTCCCTGACCAGGGCTCGAACTCCAGCCCCAGCAGTGAAAGCGCTGAGTGCTGTCTACTGAACTGCCAAGGAGTTCCTTGAAGATCTTTTAAAAGTTGTTTGACATTTGTCATTTGTCTGCCAGCCCATAATGTTATGATGATGCGGTAAGTTACACCACACAGTATTGTTACGTGATGCTATTCTCCAGTTGCGAGGAGTGGAGCTTACTCCCTCGTTGTGATGCATGTGCTTCTCGTTGCAGTGGCTTCTCTCGTTGTGGAGCACAGGCTCTAAGGCACATGAACATCAGTGGTTGTGGTGCACGGGCTTAGTTGCCCCGTGGTGTGTGGAAGCTTCCCAGATCAGAGATCCAACCCATGTCCCTTGCATTGGCAGGCAGATTCTTAACCACTGGACCCCCAGGAAAGTCCCTGGCATAAAATTTTAATTGTTGGGGAGAAGGGCTATGAAGGTCCTGCTGCTGCTGCTGTGTCGCTTCAGTCGTGTCCAACTCTGTGAGACCCCATAGATGGCAGCCCACTAGGCTCCTCCGTCCCTGGGATTCTCCAGGCAAGAACACTGGAGTGGGTTGCCATTTCCTTCTCCAATGCATGAAAGTGAAAAGTGAAAATGAAGTCGCTCAAGTCGTGCCTGACTCTTAGCGACCTCATGGACTGCAGCCTACCAGGCTCCTCCATCCATGGGGTTTTCCAAGCAAGAGTACTGAAGTGGGGTGCCATTGCCTTCTCCAATGAAGGTCCTACTTTTTATCAACATTAAGAAAAAAGAGCAAAAATCTGGTTCTGAATCTCTGCTGTTCTGTCTAGTACTCCCTCTGTGGATTTGGTCAAGTAATTTCTCTGAGCCTGTCTGTGTTTCTGAATCTGCACAGGATTATCAGGACTATTGGATTTTTTTTTTTCCCTTGAAACAAAGTCCACAATGCATAAAATTAACTCTTTTAAAGTATACAGTTCAGTGGTATTTAATAAATTCACTGTGTTGTACAATCATTACTCTATATAGTTCCAGAACTGTTAAATCAACCCCAGAGGAGGCCGTATACCCATTATGCAGTCTCTCCTCACTCTTCCCTCCAACCCCCCGCCCCATCTCTGTTAACCACTAATCTCTGCTAATTTACTTGTTCTGGATATTTCAAGTAAAAGGAGTCATGTAATGTGTGATTTTTTGTGTCTGGCTTGTTTGATGTAACATAGTGTTTTCGAGGTTCATCCATGTTGTACCATGTGTCAGTACTTCATTCATTTTTGTAGCTGAATACTATCCCACTATATGGGTATATCATATTTTGTTTATCCATTTTTTCTATTGATGGGCAGTTGTTTCATTTCTGCCTTTTGGCTGTTATGAGTAATGCTGCTTTGAATATTCATGTGCCATTTTTTGTTTGAATACCTGTTTTCAATTCTTTTGGGTTTATTCCTGAAGTGGGAATTGCTGAATCATGTAGATTTCTTTTTGGGGAACTGCCATACTGTTTTCCACAGTGCCTATACTATTTTACATTCTCACCAATAGTGCACGAGGGTTACATTTTCTCCACATCTTTGCTGATACTTGTAATTTTCCTTTTTTCTTTTATTATAGCCATCTTTGTAGGTATGAAATGGTATTGTGAATTTTATTTGCATTTCCTTACTAATGACTGATGATGTTTAATATCTTTTCATGCGCTTTTTGGTCTTTTGTGTATCTTCTTTGGAGAAATGTCTATTTAAGTCCTTTGCCTGGTTTTAAATTCGATTGTCTTTTTGTTGAGTTATGACTGTTGATTTTTAATAGTTATGTAACAGTTAGATCAGTGAGTGCACATAGTAGGCACTTAATAGTATAATTATTTTTGGTACATGTGACCTGAGTTGGAAGGAAATGTTGCATAGCTTTTCCAAATAGGAGTGGGCAAGCAGAAAAAACTATCATTTGTTGTCAATAAAAGTTAGACTGTGGTACTGTTGATAATTTACTTTGGATTGATGCTCCCAAATCAAGAAGTTAGGAAGACATATGCATAAATTCAGTTTATCTTTGGCAGAAATCAGTGTTTCTTTAATGTTTAGTTTATTCGTAAGAACTTCATAGATAACAAAAGAGTCCTAAAAGCAGTACTCGGGTGCAATCTTAGAAATGACAAAATGATCTTGGTTCATTTCCAAGGCAAACCATTCAGCATCACAGTAATCCAAATCTGTGCCCCAACCACTGATGCTGAAGAAGCTGAAGTTAAATGGTTCTTTGATGACCTACAAGACCTTCTGGAACTAACACCAAAGAAATATGTTGTTTTCATCATTAGGGATTGGAATCCAAAAGTAGGAAGTCAGGAGATACTTGGAGTAACAGGCAAGTTTGGTCTTGGAATACAAAATAAAGCAGGGCAAAGGCTTACAGTTTTGTCAAGAGAATACATTGGTCATAGCAAACACACTCTTCCAACACTAGAGACGACTCTATGCATGGACATCACCAGATGGTCAATACTGAAATCAGATTGATATATTCTTTGCAGCCAAAGATGGAGAAGCTCTATGTAGTCAGCAAAAACAAGACCTGAAGCTGATTGTGGCTCAGCTTTGCAAAATCCAGGCTTAAATTGAAGGAAGCAGAGAAAACCACTAGACCATTCAGGTATTGTTGTTCAGTTGCTCAGTTGTGTCCAACTCTGCTACTTCTGGACTGCAGACCATTCAGGTATGAACTAAGTCAAATCCTTTATGATTGTACAGTGGAGGTGACGAATTGATTCAGGGGATTAGATCTGGTAGACAGAGTGCCTGAAGAACTATGGATGGGAGTTTGTAACACTGTACAGGAGGTGGTGACCAAAACTATCCTCAACGAGAAAGAAATACAAGAAAGCAAAGTGGTTGTCTGAGAGGGGCTTACAAATAGCTGAGAA
Organism: Oreotragus oreotragus; assembly: GCA_006410675.1. Classification (NCBI taxonomy): domain Eukaryota; kingdom Metazoa; phylum Chordata; class Mammalia; order Artiodactyla; family Bovidae; genus Oreotragus; species Oreotragus oreotragus. Next base: position 103,560 of record SJYX01015779.1, on the reverse strand, counting down.
AAGAAGAGAAGCTGAAGGCAAAGGAGAAAGGGAAAGATATACTCACCTGATTACAGAGTTCCAGAGAATAGCAGAGAGAGAAGAGAGCCTTCTTAAGGGAACCATGCATATAAATAGAGGGAAACAATATAATGGGAAAGACTAGAGATCTCTTCGAGAAAATTGGAGATACCAAGGGAACATTTCATGCAAAGATGAGCAAAACAAACAGCAAGGACCTAGCAGAAGCAGGAAAGGTTAAGAAGACATGGCAAGAATACACAGAAGAACTATACAAAAAAGATCTTAATGGTCTGGATAACCATGATGATGTGGTCACTCACCTAGAGCCAGACATTCAGGAGTGCGAGGTCAAGTGAGCTTTAGGAAGCATCGCTGTGAGTAGAGCTAGTGTAGGTGATGGAATTCCAGTTGAGCTGTTTCAAATCCTAAAAGATGATGCTGTTAAAGTGCTGTACTCAATATACCGGCAAATATGAAAACTCAGCAGGGCCACAGTACTGGGAAAGGTCAGTTTTCATTCCAGTCCCAAAGAAAGGCAATGCCAGAGAATGTTCAAACTACTATACCGTTGTTCTCATTGCACATGCTAGCAAGGTAATACTCAAAATCCTTCAAGCTAGGCTTCAATAATACGTGAACCAAGAACTTCCAGATGTTCAAGCTGGATTTAGAAAAGGCAGAGGAACCAGAGATCAAATTGCCAACATCCAGTGGATCATAGAAAAGGCAAGGGAATTAAAAAAAAAAAAATCTGCTTCTGATTACACTAAAGCATTTGACTGTGTAGATCATAACAAGCTGTGAAAAATTCTTAAAAGAGATGGGAATACCAGAGCATCTTACTTGTGTCCTCAGAAACCTGTATGTAGAACAAGAAGCAACAGTTAGAACCAAACATGGATCAATGGACTGGTTCAGAATTAAGAAAGGAGTATGTCAAGGCAGTATATTGTCGCCCTGCCTATTTAATTTATATGCAGAATGCACGCATGCGTGCTAAGTCACTTCAGTTGTGTCTGACTCTTTGCAGCCTATGGACTGTAGCTCACCAGGCTCCCTTGTCCATGGGATTCTGTAGGCAAGAGTACTGGGGTGGGTTGCCATGCCCTCCTCCAGGGGATCTTCCCGACCCAGGGGTTGAACCTGTCTTTCTTCCATCGCTTGCATTGTCAGGCGATGGAAGTGTCCAAGGACCACCTGGGAAGCCCATATGCAGAGTATATCATGCAAAATGTCAGGCTAAAAGACTCACAAGCTGGGATTAAGATTACCAGGAGAAATGTCAATAATCTCAGATATGCAGATGACACCACTCTTATGGCAGAAAGCAAAGAAGAACTAAAGAGCGTCTTGATGAAGAAGAAAGAATGAAAAGCTGGCTTAAAACTCAACATTTAAAACACTAAGATCATGGCATCCAGTCCCATCATTTCATGGTAAATAGCTGGGGGAAAAATAGAAACAGTGACAGATTTTATTTTGGGGGGCTCCAAAATCACTGCGGATGGTGACTGCAGCCATGAAATTAAAAGATGCCTGCTCCTTGGGAGAAAAGCTATGACAAACCTAGCTAGCATATTAAAAAGCAGAAACATCACTTTGAGGACAAAGGTATATGTAGTCAAAGCTATGTTTTTTCCAGTAGTCATGTAGGGATGTGAGAGTTAGACCATAAAGAAGGATTGGACCAGCGCCGAAGAATTGATGCTTTTGAATTGTGGTGCTGCGGAAGACTCTTGCGAGTCCTTTGGACAGCAAGGAGATCAAACCAGTCAATCCTAAAAGAAATCAATCCTGAATATTCATTAGAAAGACTGATGCTGAAGCTCCAGTGCTTTGGCCACCTGATGCAAAGAGTCGACTCATTGGAAAAGACCCTGATGCTAGAAAGGTTAAGGGCAAGAGGAAAAGAATGTCAGAGGATGAGATGGTTGGATGGCATCACTGACTCAGCGGACATGAGTTTGAGCAAACTCTGGGAGTGAAGGACCAGGAAGCCTGGTGTGCCACAGGCCATGGGGTTGCAGAGTCGGATAAGACTTGGTGACTGAACAACAACGATTAATATAAAGCACTGGGCTTTCCAGGTCAATCAGTGGTAAAGAACCTGCCTGCCAATGCAGGAGATGCAAGAGACATGGGTTTGATCTCTGAGTTGGGAAGATCCCCTGTAGTAGGAAGAGGCGACCTGCTCCAGTACTCTTGCCTGAAAAATTCCATGGACAGGGTAGTCTGGTGGGCTGTCCACTGTAGCCCACAGTCCATGGGGCTGCAAAGAGTTGGACTGAGTGACTAAACACACACACAGACATAAATCATAAATGTCATCTAGTTACAGTGTGTTAGTTGTTCAGTCCTGTCTGATTCTTTGCGACCCCATGGACTGTATGTAGCCCACCAGCCTCGGCTGTCCCTCTGTTCATGGAATTCTCCAAGCAAGTATACTGATTTTTAAAAATTTAGTGTGCATTTTGTAAGTACAGGGCTTCCCTGATGGCTCAGACGGTAAAGAATCTGCCTTTCTTCAGGGGATCTTACCAACCCCAGGATCCAACCCTTGTCTTTTGAGTCTCCTGCATTGGCAGGAGGATTCCTTATTACTGAGCTACCGGGGAAGTTATAGCTGAAATTTAGATCATCTTTCTTCATTCTACCCTTTGTGAGACATTTGTTATAAGTGCTGTAAACTCGATCAGGGTATCCTACCTTTTATACTGAATGGTATACAGTTGATGTATCAGTTTTTATGCATATTGCAGCTTGGCTTTATGGGGTGGTCAAAAGAAGAAAATAGAATAGGAGATCAATGTAATTATTAATTTAGAATCTTACCCTATGGTTGGTATTATCCATCTAGAACCGATGAATATGTTTGCCAGGTTTGTGGATAGACGTATTCATTTCATTATATCATGATGTGGAGTAGGGGTAGTTGCTTTAGGGAGAACATACTGTGTATAAGTCAAAACTTGATTATTTTCTTGAAAAAGGCAAAAAGAGTATACACTTTGAGGAAGTGGTGATTATTCAAATCTGTCCTATAGTCCCAAGCTTTATTCTTTAAGCCTCATCTCTGAACCCTCCTATCTTTTGTGATGCCTCTGTGTCTTGGCCCGTTACCTGAATTCTGCCTGGAATGCATTGTAGTAGGTCTGTTGGGAGGAACTGTTGCCTTTCTGAAGTCTCTTAGGCAAATCAAACACTTTTCTTTTGGGCTTTTAAATCTGACATACTTTCAAAATAGCACTTTTATCATGTGTGCTGTGCATAGTCAGTGGTGTCTGACTCTTTGTGACCCCATGGACTGGAGCCTGTTAGGCTCCTCTATCCATAGGGATTCTCCAGGCAAGAATACTGGAGTGGGTTGCCATGCCCTCCTTGAGAGAATCTTCTTGACCCAGGGATCGAACCCACGTTTCCCACATTGCAGGCAGATTCTTTACCGTCTGGGCCATCAGGGAAGCCCCGTACTTACAAAATGCACATTAAATTTTTAAAAATCAGTGCATCCACATGGTAAAGTCAGTGCATGCGCAAGATTAAATAAAGAGTTCAGAAGTAAATGGCAAGCATAGCTTTTCTAGTTCTTTTCCCTGAAGAAAGCCGCAGGTAGTACTTCCTGGAAGTTTGTCCTTCCAGGGTTATTCTTTGCTAATATAAGAATTTTTATAGTGTATGAAAGACTCACTTTTTCCTTATTTTTTACTGCAAAGTAATTTATAAATATTGAAAAAAATTCACACACTATAGAAATATGTAGAGTGAAAGATTTCCTTTACCTTCATCCTTAATCCTTGTCCCTCCCAATAATAACTCACCTCCCCATTTACATTCCTCTCTCCAGAGGTAATCCTGTTATAACCCTATTGTGAACCCTTTCAGATTATTCCGCTTATGTTTACATAGGTATATAAAATATTTTTTGTATTGTTATTTTGTGATATTTTACATACTATTCTATAGCTTCCTCTTAACATGTTTTGGAGATTTTTTTTCACATCAGTATGTACAGATCCATTTTATTCTTTTAACCTCTGCGTGATATTCATTCCATAATATACTGTTTTTTTTAACCATTTCCCACTTGATGGAAATATATGTATATCTATAGCTATATCTGGAGGTATATAGATACCTGTATACATCTCTCTGTTGTAGTTTCTAACAGTGCTTCAGTGAATACTTAAAAAAAAAATTTATTTGTTTGACTGCATCAGGTCCTAGTTGCAGCACACAGGGATCTTTCGTTTGGGTGCTGGGGCTTCTCTCTAGTTGCGGTGCAGACTCCAGAGCGAGTGGACTCAGTAGCTGTGCAGGCTTAGTTGCCGCATGGCATGTGGGATCTTAGGTCCCTGACCAGGGATTGAACACATGTCCTTTGCACTGGAAGGCAGATTCTTAATACTGGACCACCAGAGAAGTCACAGCAAGTACTAGTTGCAGCACACAGGGATCTTTCGTTTGGGTGCTGGGGCTTCTCTCTAGTTGCGGTGCAGACTCCAGAGCGAGTGGACTCAGTAGCTGTGCAGGCTTAGTTGCCGCATGGCATGTGGGATCTTAGGTCCCTGACCAGGGATTGAACACATGTCCTTTGCACTGGAAGGCAGATTCTTAATACTGGACCACCAGAGAAGTCACAGCAAGTACTTTTTTTTTATAGGCTTCTTGTGGGACATATGTGAGTGTTTTTCTAGGTTGATAGAAGTGAATTGCTGAGTTAAAGGGTATATTATTCTAAAAATTTTGGTGGTGGTGGTGTTCAGTCACATCCGACTCTTTGTGACCCCATGGACTGCAGCACTCCAGGCTTCCCTGTCTTTCACCATCTCCCAGAGCTTGCTCTAACTCATGTCCATTGAGTCAGTGATGCCATCCAGCCATCTCATCCTCTGTCGTCCCCTTCTCCTACCCTCAATCCCTCCCAGCATCAGAGTCTTTTCCAATGAATCAACCCTTCACATGAGGTGGCCAAAGTACTGGAGTTTCAGCTTTAGCATCATTACTTCCAATGAATACCCAAGACTGATCTCCTGTACAATTGGATCTCCTTGCAGTCCAAGGGACTCTCAAGATTCTTCTCCAACACCACAGTTCAAAAGCATCAATTCTTCGGTGCTCAGCCTTCTTCACAGTCCAACTCTCACATCCATACATGACTACTGGAAAAACCATAGCCTGACTAGACGGACCTTTGTTGGCAAAGGCATCTTAGAATCAGTGAAATATGGGGTCAATGTGCCAGGCACTGTTCTTCCTTCTAGGAGTTTTGCTGTCGTGGAAAGCAGAGAAAAGGATACATAGCTGGAGGGAAAACTGCAGATAAGAGTCGTCTTTTAAAATAGGAAAAGTAATTGTACACTTGAAGCTAAGATAATATTATCTGTCAGTTATACCTCAATAAAAAACTAAAAGTGGGAGAAGTAAGAATGTGTTAATACAGTGTCAATAGAGATGATCCAGTAGAGAGGGAAACAGTGGTAATATGAAGTGAGAATGAGGAATGACAGGGCAGAAGGGTTTGGGATCTGGTATCCAAGTGGAGGCATTGACTTTAGACAGGAGCAGCCAGTTCATCCTCAGAAAATCACAGGAGGGAAGATAAGGCAGATGGAAACGGATGCTGGTAGTGATGGAGATTGCTTCCTGTTTCACTGAGAAAATGGAAGGAAGGGCAGCATCTGGGAGTGAGGATGGAGAGTTGTTAATGACTTGAGGAGAAAGGAACATGAAATGGACTGTAGGGAGGTGTGGGAGAATGAATATCCAAGACAAAAGTTGTAGGATTGACATGCTGAGCTCCCAGGCCATTTGAAGTTAGTGATTGTGAATTTTAAGTGAGACTGTTTTGTATAGATATGTGTGTGTGTTTTCATTTATTTCTTTTCAAAGCCATGATACAGGCATGGTACAGGCATAGAGTTGAGAAATGGTTTTATTTCTTATTATGTTATTAGGGAAATTTTTAAATATGCAAAAGAAAGGGAACCCTCATTCAGTTGTTACACAGTTCAACAAATATTAACTCATGGCCAATCTTGTTTTATCTGTAGTCTTACCCACTTCCACCCTTATTTTGAAGCTGTCCTAGATATCATATTTTATGCATAAATATTTCATATAGCTCTAGAAGATATGTACATTTACCAAAGAATAACCATTATCACATCAAAAAATTGAACAGTTCCTTAATATCAAATATCCTGTCAGTTTTTCAAATTTCCAATTGTCTCTCTCTCTCTTTTTGCATTTGATTTTTTTTTTATTACTCAAAAAAGCCTCATTTAAAAAATTTAGTTTTCTGACTCTGTGTTTGTGCCTTTAACACTTCCAAACGATTTTCTGCTCTTTAGTAAGAAAAATATGCTTGATCTTGCCACAGATACCTGGAACCATGATAAGCCCTGCTGACCTGTTTTTTTGTTTTAGACAACTTCATAAGAATTTTAGGTCTCACAGCACAAACTCCTTAAAGTTGGCCTGGGCACACTCCACATTTGGATTTTGCTGCATTCCCAACCTTCTTGGCTTGAAGGTAAACGATTTTATTACTTGGAGTTTGGTCAGCCTAGTTTTGTTAGAGGCCATATTGCAGGACAGTCTAGGACAGAACATCAAATGCTGGACCATCCTGAATGCCTCTAGATATCATCCCTTGAAGAGGAAAAAGAAAGCTCTTGTAAGTTCAAAAGTCAGGTTTGACTCCAGTTGTCTCTTGAATGTCCTGTTTGAGAGGGAGTTGTATTTAACAAGGGTAGGTGTTTTCCCAGGCAAGTGTGATGAAGTGTGGGAGGGTGCAGTAGTCTCGAGGTGCATGAAAATATGTCAATAAAGCAGAAATAGGAGATTTTGTTGATATGGTGAAAAGATTTCAGGAATTGGGGGATGAGTAGGAGAGGGGGTAGTTCATGAAAGGGGATGTATTTAGCCATATGGGGATGTGAGTGGAGGATTTAGGATGGCTCTAGAGTTCTGGAATTCTTCCAGTGAGTAATATAAAGAAGGACTGTTTGTTCATAGAATAAATGTAGTTGGGTTTCTTCATCTTCAGGTTCTGCATGGACAGTTTCAACCAACTATAGATTGGAAAAAAAGATTCCAGAAGGTTCTGAAAAGTGTAACTTGAATTTGCTACCGACTGACAACTGATTACATAACATTTACAACTATCTATGGTGTTTTTTTTTGAGCATTCTTTGGCATTGCCTTTCTTTGGGATTGGAACGAAAACTGATCTTTTCCGGTCTTGTGGCCACTGCTGAGTTTTCCAAGTTTGCTGACATGTTGAGTGCAGCACTTTCACAGCATCATCTTTCAGGATTTGAAATAGCTTGACTGGAATTCCATCACCTCCACTAGCTTTGTTCATAGTGATACTTTCTAAGGCCCATTTGACTTCACATTCCAGGATGTCTGGCTCTAGGTGAGTGATCACACCATCGTGATTATCTGGGTTGTGAAGATCTTTTTTGTACAGTTCTTCTGTGTATTCTTGCCACCTCTTCTTAATATCTTCTGCTTCTGTTAGGTCCATACCATTTCTGTCCTTTATCGAGCCCATCTTTGCATGAAATGTTCCCTTGGTATCTCTGATTTTCTTGAAGAGATCTCTAGTCTTTCCNGATTATCTGGGTTGTGAAGATCTTTTTTGTACATTTCTTCTGTGTATTCTTGCCACTTCTTCTTAATATCTTCTGCTTCTGTTAGGTCCATACCATTTCTGTCCTTTATCGAGCCCATCTTTGCATGAAATGTTCCCTTTATACTATGCCAAAATGAAAGAGATGAATAAAGCTAGGATTTGGAAAGAATCCTACAGGTCCTGCTGGTGGGCGTATGAACCAGTATAGCCATTGTAGAAGCAAGCGGGCAGCATTTGGATGAATCCACATATGTGCACCCCTGACCCACAGCCCCACTCCTGGGCATGTATCCCAGAGAGGGTCTCATGCATAGGACCCACAGACACACAGAGGAGCATGCTTGCTGCAGTACCAAATGCAAGGTGGGAAACCCAGCACAACTTGGGTGGGGGTCCATGACTGGCAGAGCGCTGAGGTACAACATGGCGATGCTTACAATGATATATCCACACCCTAGGGCTGCTGGAAGCAACAAACCCAATGTAGCAAGATGAAGAAACCCAGGAAACACAGTATTGAATGCAAACAAGAAACAGAAGGGAACAGTCCAATTTATGCAAATCACACACACTCCTAAAATTTTACAGGGACATGTGTGTGTTTAATGACATATGAGGAACAAGTGCTTCATGAGGGGAGGAGAAAGGAAATGGGAATGGGAGATGAAGAGACACAGAAACTATGAAAAGCAAAGAACGGCCTCACAAGGCCCCCATCATGACAGTGGGCTAGGGCTCTGGCGTGAGCTGAACTCCATTCTACTCACTAGAGAGCTAGGAGAGAAAGACTAACGAGGCAGAGGACCTGGACTCATTCCAGGCACTGGTGCACAGGAGATACTCTGGAAATGGCAACTCTGCCCTCCCCAGCAGTAATGCACTTGCCCATAGGCATACCTGGAAGCAGGATCACTGAGTAACCTTGAACTCCATCAGCTATAACAGCAACAAGAAAAAGAAGATGAAAGCTACACTGAAGTTTGGCTAGAGATGTTCTTAAAAATCCAAGTTAGGAAACCTTCAATCACTCAGGCTATGGAGGACCCAAAGACACTGGGAACTGCAGTCTTGGAATTCTTGACTCTTCAGTTCAGTATTTCTCAGAGGCAAAATGCCAGGGAGGGGATTAGATCCTGGAATAAGACAGACATTAATGAAAAACAAAGGAAATCTGAATAAAAGGTTGGACTTTAATAATAACGTATCTATATTGGCTCATTGTGCCAAACGTAGCATACTACTATACTAATATATCAATAAGAGAAGAAATTGGGTTAGCCTTGGTTGTGGTGACCAGCAGCTCTGATTTTGCCTAGAGAAAGAGACCCTGCCCTGGCCTCATAAGTTAAGGCAAAATAGGAGGAATACACAGGAGGAAAATAAATCCTAACTAAGAGTAGTTACTGAAAACATCAACTCCAGGAGACACTGTCTTTGCAGTGCTAAGCACAATGCTGCACGAGGGAGGGGGCACAATGTGGCAGTCTCTATTCAAATCTCCCACCAAAATCTTTCTCAGGGTCAGCTGTATGGTACATGAATTATACCTCAAAGAAAAACAACAGGTGCATGGGTGAACTTTAGCAATGAAACAGGGAAGGTGGAGGAGGCAGCAGAGTTCCAAGGTACTGCGGCGAGTGGCCGAGAGGAGATACTCCACGTCCAAGAGCAGGAGCAGGAGCCATGAGGAGATACCACACGTCCAAGGCCAGAGAAGCCCCACCCAGTAAGATGGTAGGTGCTGGAGCAGCTGTGGGGAGACACCCCATGTCCAAGGGCAAAGGAGAAGCCCCAGTAAGATGGTAGGAGGGGTGAATTCACATTTAGAATCAAACCCCATTCCCACCAGAGACACTAAGAGGGCTCAAACAAACCCTGTGCACAGCAGGACCCAGAGACCCCACAGAGACTGGGACAGAACTGTGTCTGAGCGTCTCCTGTGGAGGTATGGGTCAGCAGCGGACTGCCACAGGGACAGGGGCTCTGGGTGCAGCAGACCTGGGTATGGCAGAAGCCCTCTTGGAGGAGGTCGCCATTAACCCACCATAGAGCTGCCAGAACTTACACAGGACTCGGGAAACTGACTCTGGGAGGGCACAAACAGAACCTTGTGCACCAGGATCCAGGAGAAAGGAGCAGTGACCCCACAAGAAACTGGCCCAGACCTGCCAGTGAGTGTCCAGGAGTCTCCAGCAGAGGCGTGGGTTGGTGATGGCCTGCTGCAGGGTTGGCGGCACTGAGTGCAGCAGTGCATGCATGGCATGGGACAGTTTGAAGGAGGCCAACATTATCTTCATTACCTCCACCATAGTTTGAGTGAGTGAGTGACTTTGCTCAGTCATGTCCAACTCTTTGAGACCCCATAGACTGTAGCCTATCACCCTCCTCTGTCCATGGGATTTTCCAGGCAAGAGTACTGGAGTGGGTTCTCATTTCCTTCTCCAGATGATCTTCCAAACCCAGGGATTGAACCCAGGTCTTCTGCATTGTAGGCAGACGCTTTACCATCTGAGCTACCAGGGAAGTCCTTGCTGCTAAGTCACTTCAGTCGTGTCCAACTCTGTGTGACCCCGTAGACGGCAGCCCACCAGGCTCCCCTGTCCCTGGGATTCTCCAGGCAAGAACACTGGAGTGGGTTGCCATTTCCTTCTCCAATGCATGAAAGTGAAAAGTGAAAGGGAAGTTGCTCAGTCGTGTCTGACTCTTAGCGA
>SJYX01015779.1:77015-90145 GCA_006410675.1 Oreotragus oreotragus | reverse complement strand
TGTATACTGTCACCCTGATTATTTAACTTATATACAGAGTACATCAGGAGAAATGCTGGGCTGGATGAAGCACAAGCTGGAATCAAGATTGCCGGGAGAAATATCAATAACCTCAGATATGCAGATGACACCACCCTTATGGCAGAAAGTGAAGAAGAACTAAAGAGTCTCTTGATGAAAGTGAAAGAGGAGAGTGAAAATGTTGGCTTAAAGCTCAACACTCAGAAAACTAAGATCATGGCATCTGGTCCCATCACTTCATGGGAAATAGATGGGGAAACAGTAGAAACAGTGGCAGACTTTATTTTGGGGGGGCTCCAAAATCACTGCAGATGGTGACTGCAGCCATGAAATTAAATGACACTCCTTGGAAGGAAAGTTATGAGCAACCTAGACAGCATATTAAAAAGCAGAGACATTACTTTGCCAACAAAGGTCCATATAGTCAAGGCTATGGTTTTTCCAGCAGTCATGAATGGATGTGAGAGTTGGACTCTGAAGAAAGCTGAGCACCAAAGAATTGATGCTTTTGAACTGTGGTGTTGGAGAAGACTCTTGAGAGTCCCTTGGACTGCAAGGAGATCAAATCAGTCCATCCTAAAGGAGATCAGTCCTGAGTGTTCATTGGAAGGACTGATGTTGAAGCTGAAATTCCAATACTTTGGCCACCTGATGGGAAGAGCTGACTCATTTGAAAAGACCCTGATGCTGGGAAAGATTGAAGGTGGGAGGAGAAGGGGACGACAGAGGATGAGATGGTTGGATGGCATCACCAACTCAATGGACATGAGTTTGAGCAAGCTCCAGGAGATGCTGAAGGACAGGGAAGCCTGGCGTGCTGCAGTCCATGGGGTCACAAAGTGCCGGACATGACTGAACTGAACTCATCAACAGGATGACAGTGACAAGTGTTATCTGGGGACAAGGATGAGAGAGTGAAAACACAGGGAGATAGGACTGGCTGTGGAACTTTCCTACTCACTTCCAGTGGTCCCTTGTGGATCTGAGTAGCACCAGGGAAGGGTTTCCCCATGTACATCGGGTCATTACCAGTAGGCCTGACCTGAACCTCATGGCTAATTTAGGGGGCTTTGGTTAGTGTGACCAGCAGGAGAGGCACAGGGACCTGGTAGGCTGGGGACCCATTTGTGGAGCTGAACTGCCTTTGACACACAGGTCCCCCAAAGCAGCCAGGGAGCCACCAGTCCCTGCCAACAGTGGCTTCGCCCACCGCTCCTGAAAACCGTTCTCAGGAATGGAAGCTGGAACACAGACATGACTTCTTTTTCTTCTGATTTTCTTTCCACCTCTCTGGCCATCCCTGCCCTGGCTCCCAACTGGCAGCTCTGCCTCGGCCTTTACATGTGCTGGCAGCCTTTCCATCCTTCCTTCCTTCTCAACTCCCTCCCTGGGTGATATGGTCCAGGCCCATGACTCGGTTGGCACCTCATGTTGAGACCTCCTGACTTCTGTCTACAGCCCTAGCCCAGGCCACCATCACCTCACCATGAGCACACTCACCCCTAAGCCTCAGTCTCCTCACCAGTGAATGGGAAATGGGGGTCCCCAAGCTGCTTCTGAGCCTGCCACATTGGAGGTGCTGACTCCAAAGCTCTGACCTCAAGTGCCCTGTAACCCTCTGCAAACCTTCAACTTTCTCCTCCCTCGAGTTGGCCATATTTCAAGGACATGGTACCCAGGACAGTAGCCCAAGGTACAATTCTCAGAAAGTAAAAGGGCTCTGAAACACAAAACATCTCGGAAGTTATTGCTCTGTCAATCCAGGCAGGTCGTTCACTGGCTGAATGCTTTCTGGGCCTCCTTGCCAAATCCAACTCTTAACTATTCTGCTAATGGGGAAGATCACAGGCTGTCTTCCCTCTAGGGGTTCTTGCAGCAGACAGCAGGCCCTGGAAGAGGCTTCTCATGGGTGTTGGAGTGCCTCCTCCCTCTCACGCACCATGCGAGGTGTTATTCATCTTCCATCACATCCCAAAACACTCCCATGGCTGGGGTCTGCTCCTAGCCCTTACTGGTGAGTGACAGTGCTCAGCATGGCACAGTCACAGCCCTGGGGTGAAAGGGCACAGACTAGCAGCACTCCAGAGTCTCCCATTGGTTCCCCAGGCTGCCTCCACACAGGGTCAACAGCAAGTATTCTCCTTTCCTTCCCCAGACCTGGCTCCCTGAATGCGTACCAACCGAGGAACTGGAACCACCAGTTCCTGCTGCTCCAGTTGGAAAGGAGGGTGTTATGCTACCCGACTCCTCTCTCCACCTCACCACCCACATCCAACCCATCAATGAGGTCAATCATTCCACCTGCAAACAAATCTCTCTGGAATCCAGCCATTTCTTTCATGCACACTGTCACTACCATGATCCTTTAACTAAGCACCGTGTGGATATGTTGCTATGGAATTCATTCCATTTTGTGTCTGTCTTGCCTGTATGTGATTCTAATGCCTTGCCCATAAGGGCAGCCATGCGTCTTCCACATTTTCCCAAGGTGCTCAATGAGCCACCAGCAGACACTACGCAGATTGCCTGAATCTCTTCCAGGTCACACAGAGCCCACCACGAGATGGCATGTGCTCTTGTCACTGTTACCAGCTGAGACCTCTGCTCGGGCCCTCTCTCTGCCTCCCTCAATAAAGAGCTGTTTTATAACCTTTGCACTAAGCACAGAGGCCAGTAATCAAACTCCCCCTTTGAGAAATTTTCTTTACAAATGACCAACTATGTAAGCAAGTTGGTTTAAAAAAGAAACACCTTTCAAACAGGTTTGCATCTCTGGCCTCTGGGAAAAGGGGTAGGTAAGAAAGAGAAGGGCCAGCAGACTGGGAAGGGTGTTCTCTCCCCACCGCTGGTGAGGCATTTGATTTCATAAGTATTAATCAAAATCACTCTTGATTATAGCAAAAACAACCTTTGCTATAATTTTAATGCAATTAACTGGAATATATGGTAATTCTGAGCAATCTTACTCTTGAGATTAAAGAACAGCCTGCCAGGAAACATATGAATAAAGCTTTAAGATCAAAATTTGCATAATTAGGTTTCTTTGCTGCTCTCCCCACCCCACCCGCAGCCTCTAAGTTCTGTTGAAGGGAGGAGTATAGAGTTGGCAGGCAGACAACCTGGACTAGCACCCTGAGCTTCCCCCCTAGGCTGGAATACTCCTTTCCAACAGCATGTTTGTATTTTCCAACATGTTCCTGATGGGCTGAGAGACAGTGAGAGGCAGGTGGACAAATGACAGTGCAGAGATTCTGAGCTGTACTTTCAAAGGCAGGGGCAAAAAAGTACAACACCTTCCAGCTTATGGAACTGCTTCCTGGCAGTTTGCTGCTACTGCTAAGTCACTTCAGTCGTGTCTGACTCTGTGTGACCCCATAGACGAAAGCCCACCAGGCTCTCCCGTCCCTGGGATTCTCCAGGCAAGAACACTGGAGTGGGTTGCCATTTCCTTCTCCAATGCATGAAAGAGAAAAGTGGAAGTGAAGTTGCTCAGTCTGTCCGACTGTTAGCGACCCCATGGACTGCAGCCCACCAGGCTACTCCGTCCATTGGATTTTCCAGGCAAGAGTACTGGGGTGGGGTGCCATTGCCTTCCCCGTCCTGGCAGTTTAGGGCCACACAAACTTGTTCATCGTGCTCTGAAGATGTATCATGCTCTACTCCTGACACCATCACAACATCCGCAGTACTGCAAGCCCCAAACTTATTTGGTGATAACATGTTTTAATGCCTGGTCACAGACTCCCACTGGCCCAGGCAATGCTGCCACAAGAAAGGACAACCCCTACCACTGTCTTACAGGGTCTGTGATAGCCACAGCCACTGCCTTACCCCACTGTGCCCCCTCCTCACCAGCCCCAGAGTCCTGAACCCTCTGGAGAGAGCCTGTGTTACCCCAGGAGGGAAGGAAAAGCATCAGTTATTTTCATGAAGATGTGACTAGGGGGACTATGCTCCAGCTACTCCTAAGAAGGAAAAGAAAAGCCAGGAAGGAGATGGTGCCAGTCACTCACCTGATAGCAGGCTGCAGGCTGAGTATTCCCAGAACCTAGAGAAACAATTCCTACCCCTCACCTTCAACCTGCATCTCAGATATTTTCCATTCAATCCTACCCATGAAAAGACTTCTAACATTTAAAATCACATAAAATATCAACAATCCCATTTCCTCAAGTTATTTCCTCTTAAGTTATTCTTGGGCCTACACTAAAGTTAGGCTGAAAGTTTAATACTCCTTTATCGGAATGCTTTGAGGAAACAAGAATCATATTTTTGTTGTTGTTGTTCTTTGCTGCTTTGAAAACAAATGCAGAAAAAAGGAAGAATACAAAACGGGAGAACAGTTGGTCCTTTCTCACAGAGACCTTCAAGACATGATGCCACACTAGAGACTACTGGGATAACGAAAAATCTGCCCAGGTTTTTTGTTCCAGATGGTGGACACCAAGCACATTTATATCCTCATCTCTCAAAACCACTGGGGAATATCAGGAAAGACACACACAAGTGAGTACATTCAGACAAGCACTAGGAACAAGGAGGGTGGGGGAAAATGGTCAATCCCAGGACAAACTTCTGGAAGACTGAAGGTGGATAAGATCAGAATAGAGTGATAAAAACGAAAGGGAGGACTGAGCCAGGCCACAACCTGCATGAAGTGAAAGAAGCCAGACACAAACGGTCAAACACTGCATGATTCCATTTATCTATCCGGAATAGGTAAATCCACAGACAAATGGAGCTGATTAGAGGTGGCCAGGAGCTTTTGAACTGTGGTGCTGGAGAAGACTCTTGAGAGTTCCTTGGACTGCAAGGAGATCCAACCAGTCTATCCTAAAGGAGATCAGTCCTAAATATTCATTGGAAGGATTAATGCTAAAACTGAAACTCCAATACTTTAGCCACCTGATGCGAAGAATCGACTCACTGGAAAAGACCCTGATGCTGGGAAAGATTGAAGGCAGGAGGAGAAGGGGATGACAGAGGATGAGATGGTTGGACGGCAACACTGACGTGATGGACATGAGTTTGAGTGAACTCCAGGAGCTGGTGATAGACAGGGAAGCCTGGCTTGCTGCAGTCCATGCGGTTGCAAAGAGTTGGACATGACTGAGCGACTGAACTGAGGAGCAGGGGGAGGGGAGCATGCAGACTGACTGCTTAATGATACAGGTTTCACCTTTGGGTGATGAAAATGTTGTGGAACTAGAGAGAGGTGAAAGTTATACAGCTCTGTCAGTGTCCTACGTGCTGCTGAGTTGTATATTTTAAAGGGGTGAATTTCTCGGTACATGAATTAGACATCAATTTTTTAAGCCATTAAATAAAAGGAAACCTGAATTTCAAGATGAGAGTCACAGGGAAGCCAGTGGGAAGATGACTGGAGTCAGAGTTTGCAGGGGACCAGGCTGGAGACTGGCCCACAAAGGGAGTGGGGGCAGGGAGGGGAGGGCGGTTGTCTTGCTCTCTATAAATACACCTGGCCCCTATCCAGGCTTGAGCCTGACTGCCCAAAAGGAAAACAGGGCGTACTTCCAGGGGCTGGTAGGGTTTGCTTGGACACAACAGAAGCGTTCTGAGCCTGCTGCTTGTAATTCAGATTTCTGCAAATCCAATCAGACTGTCAATGACCTAAGAGTTTTCATTAAAGGTAATCCTTCAGTGAATGCTTTTCATAGGATTATAGAGTCAACCAGTTAGGGCAGGACTATTTAGCCACCAAACACTGAAGACCTACCAGAAACTGGAAGAGAGAGAAAGATGAGAAAAGCAGAGTTCTTGATCTCAGGCCCAGGGTGGAGTTATTGAAACAAATGGGGTTACAACAGCTGTGTGTGCCAGGTGACCCAACATCACAGTGGCCATCACCAGCTCCACCTGCCAGGCTGCAGTTGAGTTGGGGGCAGCTGAGCTCAGATCAGAAAGGGGAGGAGAGGAGAGGGCCCTGGGGCAGAGGACACCTCCCAAGTCAAGCCTCGGGGGTGCAGGGGCTGGCTGTTCGCAGAGAGCACAGGGCAGTCAGGAGGGGTGGATGTGGCTGGAAGTGGACAAAGAAAGAAGAGGCTGCAGATGAGGAAGGCCAGGTTAGGGAGGGGCAGTGAGGAGAGTTAAAAGGGGCTTCAGGGGTGAGAGGAGTGTAAGGAGAATACATGGCTGAGAATGGCGACACCTGGAGGGCAGGAACATGGCCGACCTGAGGGCTCCTCCTTCTGACCCTCCACCACCTTTGACGCCACTGAGCAACCTTCCCTGAGACACTGTTCTGAAACCACATGCCACCCTCCTCCTCCAGGCCTTATCTTCTCTGTAGCTACTCTGTCCACCCCTTCAATGGTGAGGCTCCCCAGAGAGCCACCGCTCAGGTTCACCCACTCTCCCAACTAGATCCCATCTCCTCCTGTGATGTCAGCCCTTACCGGCCCCAACCCCAAACTGAAATACCCACATTCAAAGTGGTTCTGAGCTCTGGGCCCAGAATTTCCTGCCAGACACCTTTCTCTACCTGATCAATCAGCCGGAGATCTGCTGGAAGGCAGCCATGCCCACTGCCAATTCTGCCCTCCCTCAAATCTCCTGCTCAGAATCATTACTTTGAATCACCTCTTGCTTAGTGGTTTTGTGTTATTAAGTAGATGTTCCCAAGAGGGTTCCTGAGTGACATATTGCCTTCAAAGCATTCCATTTTTTTTCACTGAAAATCTTATTGAGATAACTAGATTACCAAACAATTATAAGAAACAATACAGGGGGGAAGGGATAAATTGGGAGTTTGGGATTAACATACACACTGCTACTGCTGCTGCTAAGTCACTTCAGTCGTGTCCGACTCTGTGTGACCCCAAAGACGGCAGCCCACCAGGCTCCCCCGTCCCTGGGATTCTCCAGGCAAGAATACTGGAGTGGGTTGCCATTTCCTTCTCCAATGCATGAAAGAGAAAAGTGAAAGTGAAGTCGCTCAGTCTGTCTGACTGTTAGCGACCCAATGGACTGCAGCCCACGAGGCTACTCCGTCCATTGGATTTTCCAGGCAAGAGTACTGGCGTGGGGTGCCATTGCCTTCCCCGGAACATACACACTACTGTATATAAAAATAGATAATCAATAAAGACCTGCTGCATAGCACAGGGAATTCTATTTAATACTCTGTTGTAACTACAAGGGAAAAGAATCTGAAAAAGAATAGTTACGTATGTATGTATAACTGAGTCACTTTGCTGTACATCTGAAACTTAACACTGTAAATCAACTATAATTCAATTAAAAAAATTTAAACATCCAAAGAAAAAAAGTATTATCCATATTTTTTTCACCTAACTCTATGTTCTTATATTAATAAATATTGTATGCTGCTGCTAAGTCGCTTCAGTCATGTCCGACTCTGTGCGACCCCATAGACGGCAGCCCACCAGGCTCCGCTGTCCCTGGTATTCTCCAGGCAAGAACACTGGAGTGGGTTGCCATTTCCTTCTCCAATAATAAATATTGTATATTTAACTATAAAATGTTAAGAAATAAAATGAAGAGATCCCTTGTATACTTTGCCTAGTTCCCCCAAAGGTCATATTATGCAAAATACTACATCATCACAATCAGAATACCGACATTGATATAAGCCACCCACCTTATTCAGATTTCCCCAGTTCTACTTGCATTCATTTGTATTTATTAAGTACTGTACAGTTTTATCACAAGTGTAGATTCATGTGACCACCATAGTCAAGATAAAGAATAGTTCCATTGGCACAAGTATTCCTTATGCTGCCTTTTTGTTATCATACCCACCTCTCTGCCACCTTTCTTCTTCCCATCCCCTACCTGAGACTGCTAACCACCACTAATCTGTTCTCTCTTTAACGATGTAATTTCAAGAATGTCATAGAAATGAAATAATGCAGTATGTCTTCTTTTAAGACTGGCTTCTTTCACACAGTATACTACATCTGAGATTCATCCAGGTTGTTGTGCATATCAAGTTTGTTCCTTTTCCATTGCTTAGTAGTATTCCACAGGGTAGATGTACCACACTTTATCAATTTACCCATTAAAGGGGATCTGGGCTGATTCAAGTGTTTGATAATTACAAATAAAGCTATCAACATGTGGGTTCAGGAAGTATTCAATTATTCCAAATGCCTTTATATCACCTCTCCATGAGAATGACAACCTGACCTAAACTCTTCCCCTTAAAATTATGTAGAGGTGTTGCTGTGACATCTTCTGGCATCGAATACTGTCATGAAACAGGGTCAAGTAAACTGCACTTACTTTTTTCCCTCTAATAGATGACTTGCTCCCTATTGCCTACATTTCCTTAAAAATCATCAGCAAGGAAGTGCATGCAGAACACCAGCTGAGAGCAGACAGAAGTACCTGACCAGCAGAAAAGTACAGAACCATGCAAAACTCAGTAGGACGAAGGATCTAGGGGGGAAAACAGGAGTGTTACTAGGACTGGACCTACCCTTGGTGGGTGGGGGAACTGAAGCAGGGGTCCACTCCCCACATCAGGGCAATTATCTGAGTCAGAGGAGAAACATTTAAGGCTGAGAGTGAAACATCTGATCTGTGGCAGCCTAAATGGAATGAGCATCAGACAGTCCATGCCTCAGTCATACATACCCTGGACACGCACGCAGGTTCCCTGGAAGGTGCAGCAGCTGGGAGCTGGAGCTTAGGGATTGTGGAGCAATCCCAGGGCGAGGACTGCTGTTGACTGTGGAGAGACTGACCTAGGGGACATGAGGGAGGAGATTGTGGTGGGAAATGTCTGTGGAGGAAAACCAGGCAGCCATGGAAGCAAGGCAATACTGCTAAGTCATGCATAGGCGGTGGAGCCATCACCATAGCCTCTCTCTCCTCACAGGCCAGCATCAGCAACTGGACAGTAGAGAGGCTGGCCCATCAAGCATCTGGCTCACCCAACTAGAGCAGGACCCCACACATGGTGCCCCTTTAACTGCCTCACAGGCCCATCTAGGGGTAGGTCCACACCCAGGGTGGCCCTTTAAGAGCCTGACGTGCCCATCTACAGAGTAGACCTCACCCAGAGTGCCCCTTTAGGTGCCTGACATGTCGATGTAAGGAGTAGGTCCCCACCCAGGGTAGTCCTTTAGTGCCTGACAAGCCTATCTACAGAGAAGGACCCCATCAAGGGCGCCTCTTCAAGTGCCTGACGTGCTGATCCACAGAGTAGGACCCCACCCAGGGTGCCATTTTGAGCCTGACCCACCGATATACAGAGTAGGACCCTACCCAGGGTGGCACTTTAAGTACAAGACACTCCAATCTACAGAGAAGGCCCCAACAAAGGGTACCCATTTAACTGCCTGACGTGCCCATCTACAGAGAAGGATACCTACCAGGGTGCCCCTTTAAGTATCTGACACGCTGATATACAGAGAAGGACACCACCCAGGGTGCCCCATTAAGAGCCTGACCCGCCGATCTAAGAGTAGGTCCCACACAGGACGCTCCTTTAAGAGTCAGACACTCCTATCTACAGAAAAGGACCGCACCCAGGTTGGCCCATTAAGAGCCTGACCGGCCCATCTATAGAGAAGAACCCCACCCAGGTTGCCCCTTTAAGAGCCAAACCGCCAACCTACAGAGTAGAACCCCACCCAGGGTGACCCCTTAAGTGCCTGACATGCCCACTAAGGAGTAGGTCCCCACCCAGGGTGGCCCTTTCAGAGCCTAAATCGCCCATCTCCAGAGAAGGTTCCCCCCCACCCAGGTGCTTCTTTAAGAGACTGACCTGCGTTTCTACAGAGTAGGACCCCTCACAAGGTGCCCCTTTAAGAGCCTGAACCACCGATCTACATAGTAGGACCCATAAGGGGAGCCCCTTTAGGTGTCTGACGAGCCCATCTCCAGTAAAGATCACCAACCTACAAAGTAGGATCCCTTCCGTGGTACTCTTTTACAACCCTGATTTGCCCATTTACAGAGAAGGACCCCTCCCAAGGTGCCCCTTTAAGAGCCATACCCTCCACCTACAGAGTAGAGGAACCCAACCAGGTTGGGCCTTTCAGAGCCTGACATGCCCATTTCAGAGGACCCCACCCAGGGTGCCCCTTTAAGAACCGGACACACTGATCTACAGAGTAAGACACCATCAAGGGTGCCCCTTTAGGAGCCAGACCCACCTATCCACACAGCAGGACACCACCCAGGGTGCCCCTTTAAGTGCCACAGACACAATCAAAGTACTAGGTCCCCACCTAGGGTGGCCTTTTCAGGGCCTGAGACGGCCATCTTGAGAGAAGGACCCCACCCAGGGTGCCCTTTTAAGTGCCAGACCCGCAGATCAACAGAGTAGGAACCCTCTGGGGGTGCCCTTTTACGTAGTTGATGCGCCCATCTAAGGAGTAGGTCCTCACCCGGGGTGGCCCTTTCAGAGCCTCACGCAACCGTCTATAGAGAAGCA
Organism: Oreotragus oreotragus; assembly: GCA_006410675.1. Taxonomy (NCBI): domain Eukaryota; kingdom Metazoa; phylum Chordata; class Mammalia; order Artiodactyla; family Bovidae; genus Oreotragus; species Oreotragus oreotragus. The sequence continues at coordinate 79,698 of SJYX01015779.1, read as the reverse complement.
CCCCACGCCAGGTGTCACTTTAGAGCCATACCCGCTTATCTACAGAGGAGGAACCCACCCAGGTTGACTCCATTAGTACCACACACGGCGATCTAAGGACTCAGCCCTCACCCAGGGTGGCCCTATCAGAGCCTGAGGAGCCCATCTACAGAAAAGGACCCCACGTAGGGTGCCCCTTTAGGAGCCAAAACAGCGACCTACAGAGTAGGACCCCATCCAGGGTGTCCATTTAAGTGCCTGCTTCCCTGATCTACAGAGGAGGACCCCACCCAGCATATCCCTTTAAGTGCCTCACACACCCTTCTAAGGAGATGTTCCACACCCATGGTGGCCTTTTAAGATCCTGATGCACCCATCTACAGAGAAGGACCCCCATAAACAAAATGCCCCTTTAAGAGCCTGACTCACCCATTGACAGAGGACCCCATCCAGGGAGCCCCTTTAAGAGCCAGACCACCAAACAAAAGAGTAGGACCCCACCAAGGGTGACTCTTTAAGTGCCTGACATGCCCATCTAAGGAGTAGGGACCCTGACAAGGTGGCCTTTTAAGAGCCTAAAGCGCCCAATGAGAGAAGGCCCCCCCACCCAGGATGCTCCTTTAAGAGACTGACCCGCATATCTACGGGGTAGGACCGCTCACAAGGTGCCCCTTTAAGAACCTCACCCGCCGATCTGCAGAGTAGGATCCCCACCCAGGGTGATCCCTTTAGTGCCTGACAGCCCATCTAAGGAGCTCATCCAGGGTGGCCTTTTCAGAGCCTGAGAGGGCGATCTCGAGAGACGGACCCCAACTAGTGTGCCCCTTTAAGAGGCTAAACACAACAGAGTAGGACCCACCCAGGATGACCCCGTAAGTGCCTGACATGCCCATTTAAGGAGTAGGTCCCCACCCAGGGCGCCCCTTTAAGTGTCAGAAATGCAGATATACAGAGCAGTCCGCCTCACAGGATGCCCTTTGAAGTGCCTGAAATGCCATATACAGAGAGGAACCACACGCAGGGTGCCCCTTTAAGTGCCAGAACCGCAGATCGACAGAGTAGGACCCCTCCAGGGGTGCCCTTTGATGTGGTTGATGCACCCATCTAAGGAGTAGGTGCTCACCCAGGGTGGCCCTTTCAAGGTCTAATGCGACCGTCTACAGAGAAGCACCCCACCCAGGGTGTCACTTTAGGAGCCATACCCACTGATCTACAGAGGAAGAACCAACCCAGGTTGACTCCATTAGTGCCACACACAGCAATCTAAGGACTTCGTCCCCACCCAGGGTGGCCCCTTCAGAGCCTGAGGCGCCCATCTTGAAAGGAGAACCCCACACAGGGCACCCCTTAAAGAGCCATACCACCGACCTACAGAGTAGGACCCCACCTGCATTGCCCCTTTAAGAGACTGCTCCTCCCATCTACAGAGAAGGACCACATCCAGGGTGCCCCTTTAAGAGCCACACTGCCGACCTACAGAGTAGGACCCCAACCAGAGTGATCCCTTAAGTACCTGACACGCCCATCTAAGGAGGAGGTCTCCACCCAGGTTGGCCCTTTCTGAGCCTGACGTGCCCATCTCCAGAGAAGGACCCCAACCAGGGTGCCCCTTTCAAAACCGGACCCACAGATCTCCACAGCAAGACACCATAGAGGGTGCTTTTTGAGGAGCCAGAACCACCAATCTGCATAGTAGGTCACCACCCAGGGTGCCCCTTTAAGTAACACACACGCCAAAGGACGAGGTCCCCACTCACGGTGGCCCTTTCAGAATCTAAGACAGCCATCTTGAAAGAAGGACCCCCAATCAGGGTGCCCCTTTAAGAGCCTAACCTACAGAGTAGGACCCCACCCAGGGTGACCCCTTAAGTGCCTGACAGCCAATTGAAGGAGTAGGTCTCCACCCAGGGTGGCCCGTTCAGAGCCTGATGCCATCATCTACCTAGAAAGACCCCACCAGGCTGCCGCTTTAAGAACCGGAACCACTGATCTACAGAGTAGAACACCACCCAGGGTGCCCTTTTAAATGCCACACATGCCCATATAAGGAATAGGTCCCCACCCAGGGTGCCCCTTTAAGAGCCAGACCTACCGAACTACACAGTAGGACACAGCCGGTGGTACCCCTTTATGTGCCTGACTTGTCCATTTACAGAGACAGACCACTCCCAAGGTGCCCCTTTAGGAGCCATACCCGCTGACATACAGAGTAGGACTCTCCACCCTGCTTGACCCCATAAGTGCCTGACATGCCCATCTAAGGAGTAGGTTCCCACTCAGGGTGGCCCTTTCAGAGTCTGAGACGACCATTTTGAGAGAAGGACCCCAACCAGGGTGCCCCTTTAAGATCCTAACCGCTGACCTACAGAGTAGGACCCCACCCAGGGTGGCCCCTTAAGTGCCTGACACGCCCATCTAAGGAGTAGGTCCCCAACCACAGTGCCCCTTTAAGTGTCAGACACAGCGATATACAGAGCAGGTAGCCTCACAGGGTGCCCCTTGAACTGCCTGACACGCCATATACACAGAAGAACCCCACGCAGGGTGCCCCATTAAGTGCCAGACCCATGGATTGACAGAGTAGGACACCTCCGGGAGTGCCATTTTACATGCCTGACACGCCCATCGAAGGACTAGGGCCCCATCCAGGGTGGCCCCTTCAGAGCCTGACACAACCATCTACAGAGAAGGACCCCCCCCCCCC